>JAOQGH010000032.1:52669527-52707578 GCA_025769975.1 Gallinago jamesoni
GGCAAGGAGTTTGCATCAAGATCTCCTGAAGCTCACAGGAGTGTGATAAACGCTTCAGTCTCTGCCTCTTGTGGGGAGCGAAGTCTTTCCATGAGCCTTACTGGAAGAAACTCACATCTGAATATCTGACAACCTGATGGATAAGTTGGTGTCCTTGAATGGAAGATCTCACTTTGTGCTAGTGAATTAAATCAGGCAGAGTGGGAATTCAGACCTCATCTTAACACTTTCCAAGAGCTTCCTATACTTTGGGCATAATAATATAAACACCAAAACCCCATTCTGGCATGTCTTGCAGAGCGTAACATTTGAAGGGGTTTGCTTAGGAGGTCATGACCAGCATTATCCAGACTTCGAGTTTTAAATCCAAGCTATGTGTTCCCTTAGAGTTTGAGATTTCCTTATTATTATTTTCCGCTTTGATTTCCCCCCTGCCTCTTGTTGCAACTGTGTGCTTTTTTTAAAACCAGCTTGCTACCCTGTTGGCCTTGACAGTTTGGGATATTGTAAGCGGATGTGGCTGTCAGGAGCTGCTGAATTCTCTTCCAGCCTTCAGTTCCTTCTCACTGTTTTCTGCCCCTGTGGCCTGCTGCACACAGAGCTCCTAGTCATTTATTTGGACTTCACAGAAGTAGCATCCTGCTGACGCTGATAAAAATTTCTGCTGCCGGCCTTTGTAGGGTTCTTATGCTGTAAATAATCACTTGATGGTGAGTCTTAATCTGGTTATTTCTTTGTAACTTTAGACATTATATGTACTCATTTATGCTTCTTTAAAATAACTTGCATAATGCCGATGAGGGAGTTACCCACTATTTGCAGTTATTTGTTCAGTCGTGGAATGGTGACATGGGCAGTAACAGCTATAACGCTTTTCAGAGGCGATATTAAATTTGAGGCTTTATTTTCCATTTATAGTTGCAGTTTGGCTAATAGCTCAAGATTTCAGAACACTTTTCTAGAAGAAAAGATGATCTTTTGTCCTGTTCAACATTCCTTTCCTTTTTTTCTTTTGTAAAACAGGTAAGGAGATAAAAGGCTTGTGTGAATATTTTGCTGAAACATACAGTGCTTCAGATACGTGTTGAATATGATAAATAGAAAATGAGTCTTGGATAAAATAAACTCCTTTCAACATAAGTGGAAAACAAACATCAGAACAGATACAAAAATTGAAAATGCTTTGAAAGGTCCTTTGGGCTTTGCTGGTGTTTTGCTGTACTACTGTAGTTTAAGTCATTGGACTTGGTGTACTGTAGTCTTATGAATTCTTTTTATACTCTTGGATTATTCTTTTTCCTAGTTCATTATATATTTATCTGACAAAATATGCTGCATCTAGAAATGCTGGCCATTATAAAGGCTTTAAACAGCACAGACCAGCTCCTCCAGATTAGTACAACTGAGACCATTATCATAGTTTAATTTCAGTGCTTTTAAATCTGCTGTTGCCTTGCAGTCTTGGACTAATTGAAGAGACCTTGTACAGTGTTTATTTAGCAATTTCAAAGTGGCTGGCAAAAACAGTCACTGCTAAGTGGGAACTCAAAATAGAGCAAGAAAACTGCATTAATCTCATACAGTGGTTCTCAGCTTGCCATACTCCTGGGCATAGAAGAGGAGGAAGAAGATGCGTGTAACAAGCCAGCTTCTCAGCAGAAGAGTTTTTATCTTGCAAAGGGTATTGTGAAATGTTTTTGTGGTGCTCTTGAATTTGGTTGCCTCTGATAGAGCCTTAGAATCCACCACCCTCATGAAGGCCTGAGTTCATGATGTGTGGCACGTTAAGATGTATGCTGAAGCAGCTTGGTAGGACTTGGTGGGAGTAGAGACAGACCTAGTGACTGAATGCTGCTGGCTGCAAATCATTCATTTTGAGGGGCACCCTATCCCAAGAGAGCTTGGCTCTTTTCTTATCATTTCAGTTCAAAGAGCATGCTCTTTTTCTTTTGGAAGTGTTAGTCATATTTATCATTCAGCTTCACAGGACTAACCAGGAATACGCTGGTTTTGCATGTTATTGTGGCTCATTTTGGGCCTAGAAAGTTTTATAATTAAATACTGATGCTCCTTGTTCTGTATTCCCCAAGATGATACCACTTGGCTGGGAGGGAAGCTGGATATTGCTTTTCTACAGCATATGTAAAGCATGTTCCTTAAGTTGCTGACAATTTAATTGTCTTTCTGTGATGGTTGTTAAGTTTCTTTGACACAGATACATTGTGAAAGAGCTTCTGAACAGCATGGCATGTATTCTGCAAGTTGAGAGGTTAAAATCAATGTTTTGCAGATTACAGACGCAGGCAAATAGAATGCGTCATAACTTTCAAAGTACCCAGTCTTCTTAGCACCCTAGCAGGTGAATGATGACTTTTGATAATTACAGATTTTGACATCTTGAAGATGGAGATTTAAGAGCATCACTGTCACCTCACTGCACTTGAAAAATTGGATGCACTGTTAGTGTTTACTTGGGGGACTGTGCTTTATGTTTTGTTCATAAGATTCCCTGAAGAAATAATTAATTTGTGTAAATATGCATTAGATACACCACTGGGGTTTTTGTGTTTATATTTATTCATATAAAGTGTAGCCCAGAGATATTCTGGGACATACTTTATTGAAATTCCATATAACCTGTACATATTTACCCTGCAGACATACAAAACACAATTTCTATTGTCAGCAAGTATAATGGTGTAATAATTCCAACTATAATTCCAAACCTGACTACTCTTAATTCAACTGTAAAGAAGTACGTGCTCAGTAGAAGAGTAATTTATTAAGGCTCCCAGTGTAACATGTTCCTACTTCTGGATGTGCTTATCCTGTTAGCTGATACAGGAATTGATTTTTAAAAATCTTTTTCCCCCCTATTTTCTTAAAATTTACAGAAAATGTTACATTGGCAAGTATTGGGAAACTGTAGCTATTATGGTTCTGTATTTTGCACTTGTTCTTTTTTGTAAAGAAAGATTTTCCTCTTTAGACAAGTTTTCAGAACTGTGGATGCAGCCCACTCTGGAAAACCAGATTTTGTGTTTGCTTTCCTACATCTCGTGCTTCATCTGACATCCTTATTGAGGAAGATATAGTTCAATAAGAGACTTGCTTGAATGATAGTGAGTTCAGGATCAGAAGCCTGTGAAGTTACTTTTAAATAAGCTCATAGCTATAGCGCCAGGTACACTGGTTGCATTTTAGAGACAACAGATGATGCAGGCAGGCAGACTGTCATGTGGAAACAGCACAGTAAGCTGGGAACAAAGCATGGATTGAGTTCATTGATTTTTGTTGTTAGTTGTTTAAGTAAACATTGCTCAGGCCAAATACTTAAAAGTAACTCTGCTGTTTGTAAACTGCCGTTCATTCCTGGTTTTATTTTGACCAAATTCAGAGAACACAGATGAGGTCATTGGTGGCACAATTATCATTTACATCCATTAGATGTTATGAAAAAAGTGAATTCCTAATCTTTGTGGTACCGTACCGTATAATATACCTGAAGAATCAAATTCAGCCCATGCTGGAGGGCTTCTGACCTAACTAGTGTGACCATTCCTGTGTTTGCGTGCACGTTCTCTTCTCCTTCTCTCTTCTGCAGGCTGGCCGGGGTTGCTGTGAGCCTCTGGCAGCGCTGCTCGCTGTTGGTGCCTCTTCAACACATCAGCACTCCCTTTGCATTACAGGTGTCAGAGGCACCTGCTCGATGGCACCTGTGCTGCTTTTGGTGCTGTTGACAGCATTGTGGCACCTTGCAGGATTACTTAATTGAGAATTCTGCTGTTAGGAAAGCATCAAGGGTTGCCTCTCAGTCCAAATCATACTTGGTGCAGAAAAATAAGGTTCAGATTGGAGAAAAGACCATTTTAGAGGAATGCAGTACTGAAGTCATGATGTTTTGATCATCCATGTATGAATTAATGAGTTAAAGGTCTTGAGACTATTTAGCCAAAAAGGGCAGAATAGATCATGGGGATGTGTCATTCTTATTCTCAATGTTGTTCTTTTGTAAGTTTCTAGACAAGTTTTTGAAGACCAAATGTACAACACAGTCTGTACAGAAATAGAAAAATTAAGCTTAGGTGTCCGTATTAAGATTTAAGCTATTATTTACATCCCTTTCCAGAGAAGAATCAAATAACTTCTTTCCCTAAGTAGCCTCAACAGACTTTATCTTTTACCTAACTTTGGTGTCTGTTTAGGGTAAATATATTGGACTTTTTAGATACTAATTGTCAGTCTTTGGATTTTGTCTTGTTCATTCTGATATTTCGGTGGTTTCCATGGAAAACGTATAACAACACTGAAAAGCCCAAGAAACTTTGGGAAGTGGGTAGTTTTTCTTCCTTTTGGAGTAGAGTTCTCTGCTTAGAGAGGGGTTTTGGAAAAGAGGTTATTGATGTCATGATTTCAGTTGGGATAGAGTTAACTTTTTTACTAGCAGCTGGTATAGTGCTGTTTTGGATTTGGGATGAGAAATAGAGGTGACAGCACACTGATGTTGTTAGTTGTTGCGAAGCTATCAAGGCCTTTTCTGCTTCTCCTACAGCCCTGCCAGTGAGCTGGGGGGGCATGAGAAGTTGGGAAGGGACACAGCTGGGAGAGCTGACCCCAACTGGTCAAAGAGATGTTCCATACCATGTGATTTCATTCTTAGCATATAAAGCTTGGGGAAGAAGAAGGAAGGGGAGATGTTTGGAGTGATGGTGTTTGTCTTCCCAAGTAACCATTACATATGATGGGACCCTGCTTTCCTGGAGATGGCTGCACACCTGCCTGCCCACGGGAAGCAGTGAATGAATTCCTCCTTTTGCTTTGCTTGCATGCATGGTTTTTGCTTTATTTATTAAACTGTCTTTATCTGAACCCACAAGTTTTTTCCTGCTTTTACTTTTCCAGTTCTCTCCCCAGTCCCGACTGGGGGTGGGGAGTGAGCGAGCAGCTGCGTGTCCTGTCTGTCAACTGGGGTCAAACCACAACAATTGATTTTTTTTATTTTGTGTGGCCATCCAAATTTGGGTTAGGGCTGCTTTGGGGGTGATTGCTTTGTTTCTTTTAACATGGACTTAGCAGAAAGAATTGTTCTTTACAGACCATCCTCATAGTGAAATGGTTTCTTTCAAAGAAGATTCACTTAATACGGGATCTCCTAGGGGCATTCACTCCCTGAAAATTCATCATGGAAAAAGAGGCAGAGTTCAAACATTTGCTGTGACATTTTGAATCCACTGTGGACAAAGAAATTGGCTGTCTTCATGTGTGGTGGGACTTTGTGGCTTTTTTATGTGACGTGGGCTTTGTAGTCATCTCCCCCATCAATACTCATAGGAGGGTCTACAGAGCAGAGGTGACTCAGCTGCCATGAGTCATCTCAAACATTTGGCATGTCTTGCCTAACTTCAGCTACCTGAGATACATGTATGGTTTTAATAGACTATAACAGCTTTTTTTCTAGCATCCTTTGAGGCATGTAACTTGGTTTAATTTGCTCTACTCTTTTCTTTCCATGTAGTTCTCAATATATTGTAGACTTTTCATATTTGATAAGCATGAGAAATCCACCAGAACAGCCCTGGGGACACGTTTTGACAGCAGAGCAGAAACTAAGAACAGGATTTTGGTGTTTGGAGAGGGGCAGCAAATAAGGCTGGTTGATTGTCTGGGGAACAACTAAATTTGAACTTAGTCTATTTGAACACCATGTGAATATGCTTTACCACTGACCTTTAGGCCAAAGCAGAGAGGGCATTTGGAAAAAAAATAAAACACCGGAACAAAAGCAGATGTTTCCTTCACCCCTTAACAAATGTTACAAGCTGTTCTCTGAGCTCATTACAGAATCTGGTGTTGAGAGAGGCTGAATGATGAAGTGCTCAACCATGGCAATGTGTAAATGTTGTCATTAGGTTTCAGAGGCTACATTTTCCCCCTAATTTTACAGACCAATGAATGCCATATCACTTCATTGATATCTTGAAAGGATTTCTTTAGTACAGTCTGTAAATTAACTCAACTTTTCATGCTGGAATATAAAGCACATAAAGATCAACTGGTTGGTTAATGTTTACGTTGTCTGGGTCTAGAATGAAATGTACAACTGTAATATATTTGGGCCAGTGTGGACAGAAATGGTGAATGTTGGACTGTGTTGGCTCTAGATGATCTTTAAGGTCCCTTCCAACCCAAACCATTCTAGACTTCTGTGTCCACTTGAAACCAAAACTCTCACTACTACCATGATTCTCAAAAATGTCTTTTGTTTCTATAATGAATAATTCTTTAATGATAGTAATTAAAATTCACTAACACTTTTTTTTTTATTTTCAGTGCTAAATTTATCTGTCATCTTCTTGTTAATTCTCTAGGAGCTCCGTCTGGCAGGTTATTTAGCTAAACTGATGAGGGTACCAATGGGCATGTTGCACAGGATCCTGAATTTGTTGCTGCCCTCCAGCTCACAAAGCGAAGTTCTTTCTGTCCTCAATTCCATCAGTAAATATTCAGATGGCGTTGCTGAAAGTGACAGTAATGCAGATGAGTCTGGCAGCTGTAAGAAAAGGTAGGTTTGGTGGTTTTTTGGTAGACGGCTGCAAGAAAAGGTTATTGCTTTACATGTATATGTATTTGCTGGACAAGCAGATTGACAGCAATAGAAAAATCACGGGTGAATAAGTTTCCTTTTGAAATATTTTTGTGGAATAAAAATACCTCGAGTATTTTAACTATAATAAATTGATTGATAGTTAAGAACTTTTATAATTTTATGAATTAAATGGTTATTTTATAAATTTATACATCTTGTTCTGGTAATTTTCTGCTGACTTTAATTGGATTTTATTAAAATATTTTCCTTCCAGCTTTTTATAGTTATAATATTCATAGCACAACAGATTTCCTAAAGATATAAAGGAGGTTCTCATTTCTAATAATGGAAGTTTCAACCTTGCAGACCCCTGCCCCTTGGTAGTTCATTCCTAAAGTCCCAAGTGGGACTTTTTTTCCCTTTACTCTCAGAGATGGGTAATCTCCCAGAGCATTCATTCCACAGTTTATCACCATTCACACCAGCTGAATGGCTGTGCAGTTAACCCTAGAGAGATGCTCATGGACCCTTTCTCCTATGTCCCTGCCATGACACGGGAAGGAGAGAAAAGCAGATGCTGTGGTGCTAGGTCCCCTAGTTGACAGATGTGAGTTGTCAAGGAACCGAAAAGGGTCCTTGGGACCATGCCCTGAGGTGTGACTTAAATGATTTGTGGCAGGGCAGGAAAAATCCTTTAACGCTCTTATTGCCTGCATTCATGGTATTACTGTCATGGGTTTGGTAGCTAAAATCAGAAAGGGGAGGAAATTGTGTATATTTGGGAACCTTCTGCTGGGAATCTCTTTCTTTCCTGCTCCTTCAGGAAGAACCAAGAGTTGTGGCAAACACTGGAGGACAAAGTAAGGCAAGATCTGATAAACGGAAGTTTGGAAAAATTCCCTTCTTTAAACAAGAGAAAAGACAGGTAAGGATAAAACAGGAAGAAACGTATATGGGGTTTTTTATGCTTTATTTCATCTCCAAAGGTTTCTCTGTTAGAAATCAGAAAATAAGTTCATAACTATGCATTTTCTGACACTTCTGCTGCTTGGTGCTTGTGTTTTGTTATAACATATTTGCACATAATAAGCAATAATAGTATGCCTAAAAAGATGTTTTTCTGTACATATCCACAAAATTCACACATTTTTCATATACATTGCCCATCTTCCCTATGGCTATTTATTTTAAGGTTACCTTTCCTTATGCAATTTAGTAGCTCATAAAATTATATGTAAATTATCAGAGATTGGAATGCAAATTGCACTTCTGTCTATTGAAATATGAATGTCTTTAGCTTCCAAAGTCACCATTTCTATGTCAGGATACCATATAGAAAGTTATACTTTTTTTGCCCAAGTATTCATTTTCCAATTCAATTTTTTTTTTTCATTAATGTAGCTTGATAAAGAAGAAGCAACTTGCTCTCTTGGAAGAAGCCTCATTCCTTCATCTTGGATGTTTGCCTACACGTCCTCCTATGGAACAGTCTGACCCGCCTGTTCCCTTGACCATTGCAACTGCGGAAGCCGTAGAGCTATTGGACACAGGGGAGAAGGTGTTTTTGTTCCGTGAGCCAAGTGATCCAATACTTTCTCTGCATAATTCTCCCAGGAAAAAGAAAAAGAACTTTCTTAATTCCAAAAAAGCTGCTCATGCAAATATGGACTCATGAGGGTGACTTCCATTCAAAAGTATCAATTAGGGAAGAGGAAGTTATTTAAAATTCAGCAAAATAATGAGAAAGAACGAAGGCGTGCGATTTAAATAACATGTACATTGTTTTAATCTCATTTGTCTGACATTGTAAATAGCTGTAATTTTACAATGCCGCAGTTAGCAATGTGCATTGTGCCTTTTTTAATTCTTGTCAGCGTATGATGCAGTAGATGAAATATGGATGTTTTATGATGCACATTCTGGCAGGCAGGACTGTTCTTTCAGTACATCTTGATCATTTTTGCACTGATTTTACTGTAGCTGTATTTTCATTATTTATAGGAAGGCTATTTATTATATGAAGTAAGTACTGATTTACTATTTTTGTATTTATATATTCTTGTAATAAGCTACGGTATAGCAGATGACATGAAGAGATGAAGTAGATGACCCACAAGTCCTCTATTCTCTGATTTTTTGTTATTCTAGATAATTTACTGTTTAATGTTGTGTTCTTAATAGGCTTTGAACGTTACTTCTGCAGTCTGTGTTCTACAGTGATAGCTGGTAGTCCAGATCTTCAGCATATACACACATACTTAGCCTTACAGCCAGGAGTAACTTCAGCTTTTCACTATTCTTTCTAAACTTACTTTGGTTGAGCTATGAACTTACTTTGGTTGAACAATGAATGTGGCTGCAGTTCAAAACTGTATTAAATATTTGCAACCTATTGTGGTCTTTTTCTTGGAGAAACCAATGTTTTCACACCTGCTCAGCAGAAAAGGGAAAACTGTAAATGGGCATGTAATACTTTCAAAAGCTTTTTTGATTGCAGTACTACCACTTGCCACAATTTTAGGTGTGTGTATTTTTGAAGTTCTTATTCCCAGATTTCTCTAAATCGATGAGAATGTAATTTTACATTTCAAAAAGAGTTAATTTTTAAACGTTTCTAGTTGGCAGAAAGCAGCCTGTAAGTATGAACTCTAAAAACAGGAACAGGCTAATTAAAGAAACACAGATATTTATTAATATTTCATGATATTCAAGCATGTTTTGAATTCTTTTTCAACTGCATTTAAATGCTATGCTCGAAGGGTACTGTGATCATATATTTTGCAATTTTCCACACATGGAGTTTGTGGTTCTTTGTATTACTATGGTGCCAGTTTCATTATAAAAATTAAAATATTACAATGTACGTGTGTCTGCAGTTGGCATCTCTTCTAAGTGGAAAAAAACATATTTTTTTCCCCACTTCTCCTGAGAAGTTTAAATATTCATCCCACAGTAAACAATAGGTGTTTCATATTGCTATTAGCATTAGAAAATGTATGCAGTAATTAGCCTGATAATCCTAATTATTTTTTGATTGCATTCTCCAGACTTTTCGTAGAAGTCATCGCTCTCAAAGAAAGAGGAGTCCGTCAGGGCTGTGGGAGTTCAGAGTCGCTGCGTTTTCATGCCTCTGGTATATCGTCCCCCAGGCGTGGGTAGGTGAAGGTACAGTCTGTCCTGCCTTGGAGGTAGGTCAGAGCTGTATCAGAGGAAGCTCGGGTTTTTCAGAAAGGGGTTTGTCCCAGTACAAGTAAAGCCAACAGGAAAAGCTGAGCTGTGCTGGGGTCTGCAAGGAGCGCCTGGAAACTGAAGTGAAACTTGAATGTGAGTCTCTTCCAAAGTTTCTTCACAAGCCCAGACTCCAGGCTGTTATAATATAAAAGAGAAATGACAGTGCTAATCACAGGTGAGACATTGGGGCCAATAGCTTTAATCAGTTACAATAACGCAAAGCAACATCTGAATATTGGTTGCAATATCAATTTATTATCCTTAACAGGTAATTTGTGTGTCTAATAATACAAAGCTGATTGGTAACTCTCTTGCAGCTCATCACAAATCTGAAGCAGCTCAGTGACTGTAACTATGCTAGCAGGGAAAGTCGTGCCCTGCTATGAATCAGTTTCATATCATGCAATACATCTCCAAAAGAAATGTCTGGATCTAGATCTTAACATCTCTTGTACCTTATGAAAGAAGAGATAGTAGCCCACTTCAACAAAGAGCTGCCTCACAAGGTGGTTAGGTCACCATCCTTGTATGAGTTTAAGAGTCATTTAGATGTGGTGTATGGAAGAACTTTGTGGAGTAGGGTAGATGGTTGGACTCGATGATCTCAAGGGTCTTTTCCAACCTAGATGATTCAGTGATTCAGTTTGAGTCATTCAGAGGTCATAGGAGGGCCAGTGGTTGTGTGTGCAGTTCTGTGTGTGCACCATAGGTATTAGCAACCATATTTCACAGTTGAAGTCTTCCAAGGAGTGTGTGCTGGGCAAGCCATTCAAACTAAGCACATTTGGCTTCATAGTCATCAATAAGATAAGTTATATAAAGTCAGATTCTTCAGGATTTTGAACATTATCCACATGGGACAAGTTATTCCTCATTCTTATGTAATTAACCTCAGAAAGGGACACTTTTCAGTCTGGCCAAACCTCCTATTTTAAACAGATATAGCCAAATTAAAAGGATAAAAGTATCTGGTAAGGGTGCTAATATCAGGCTTATTGTAGAATTGAGACTTCAAAGAAACACCTCACTTGTTTAGCAGCTCTTCCTTCAGTTTCTACCTGGCCGTATAGTGCCTTTAACTGAGACTGAAAGTACTGGAAATGAAGAACCCTCTGATTAATCCCACAATTAATTGTGTTTCCCTGAAAGTTCATTAATTCTCATCTTGTCCCTGACTGTTGACAATGTACTCGCATCTCCGCTGCAGGCGCTGTCTCCTCTCAACCTGAAGCCACTGACCAAGGAGCCAAAATGTGCAAAGAACAGGCAAAAGTAACTGTCTTTGGGCAGTGATGCTTTAATCCGCACAGGAAGCACTGATTTACGGACAATGGTACCATTTACTGAAGAAACTGTTCTCCACACTGGACTAATAAACTGTGGGGTTTTGTTATCATTTCTTCAACGTTCACTTCAGTAATGTTCACTTGTGCTCTAATTCTTAAGTGTGTCCCTCGTGTCCAGGGCACAGCCTGGCTCCTGGTTCAGGATTTTCAGGAGGCTCCTCGGCATTATCAGTAGCCTGGCTTTCTGCTCGTGGTGTGATCCGTCCTGAAGGACCACGTAGTGTTTGTCAAAGCAGAGATACGCATTGGTAGGGGAGAAAATGGTAGAGCCATATAAAGACTCAAAGAAAATGATTTTTAAATAATTTAGTCTTTTTAATATTAAATGGGCACTTGCTGGAACAATTAAAATTGTCAAGGTCCTCAGTGTCCGTAGATTGAAATGGAATCAATATGCATATGTTTCTAGACCTGTGGAACTATTCGCAGTGGAGTAATTAATTATTCACCAGGTTTTCTGCTGTGTCATATTATGATCCTGTCATTCATGTTGTACGTTGTAGTTTCCTCATGAATGCATTTACTGAAGTCTAATTAATTTGAATAATGAGATTCTTTGCTACATCTCTTAATAGAGGTTGAAACAAAAATCACAGTCATAGATAATAGCATGAAGCCTGTGTAGTTCCCTCTAGAAAGAATAAGACTTTAAAAGATTGTTTATTCTCCTTGCCACAATTCTGGCTTGGCATGTCAGAGATAGAGAAACTGGATTAGCATGCGAGACGTGTTGCTCAGTTGTTTAGTTTAACTCTATGATCAAGTTTTTATTTAAAAGATTTCATTTTAAAGGTTTGGGTTTTTTTTTAATTTTTTAAGGCTTGTAATAAAAAAGATCCCACATGGGGAAAAACATCTTAGGGAAGATGTATACAAAATGTTATTCTGCAGTGACTGAGCTGAAAACATCTCCATGAAACGACTTGAGATTTCCTACAATGAGTTTCTATTTCATTTCCCTCTCCTCAGTATTATGTATTAATTTATTATAAGCCTAATGAAGAATAATTAAGACAAAGAATGAATGACTTGATCTTCTGGTAGAGACTTTCAACATTGTGTCAAGAAGTCAATCAGTTGTAAAGAAAAGTAAAAATACATACATGGACCTAGCACTTTGCTACAAAAAACATAAAAATGGAAGTAAAAAGGTTGATGCTTTTGTGGAATGAATTGTTATGTTTAACAGGTAACTTTATCTTCACTTATTGCTATTGTAATTTTGGGTTTGGATTAATTTTTGAAATGACAATGTCTCTTTAATAAGGTCAATTCTACAAAATACTCGCCGGCTTTATTTGAACCTGGGGAAATCACGCTGCTTTCTTTCATTATCTTGTATTTACCCAGCTGCTATTTTAACACCTTTATTTCTTCTGGGGAATGTTAAGTTTTTATGCTGTTATCTTAATACAACCCAGCGCCAGTAATTGCATTGCCTTTCATCAACAGCTCCCGCTTCCCGGGAGACTGACAGCGGGATTTTCAAAGCACCCAACGCCAAGGCTGCTCTCTCAGCTGGCCCAGTTCCCTCCCTGCCCTGCACCCAAATGTTTCACTGGTGTAACTGGGGCAGACCTAGGTCTACCAGCATAAAGCTTATTTTTCTTACTGGTTTATAGACGTTGCAGGCTGTTGAGAGCTGTATGAGAGTTCATACGAACACTTGTACCGGCCAAGCAGTATCGTGCCAGTGATGAACTTTATCCTCCTGGCTGGGTGCTCCGGGTGAGACCCAGCCTTTGCCACCTTCTGCTTCTCCAGTCAAGTCCTCTTCTGCAAAATGGCTGCAAAGGCCACCGGCTCAGGTCTTCGGTGCTCTTTTTCCCCTTGTTTTCCTGTCATTCACAGAGACCAAGGCAGGGAAAGTCAGGCTCAACACTTGTGTAAGACTATACAGCCTACTCACTGTTTGCCTTTGTGCTGCAGGCCGGCTTGATGTAAGCGGTCCATTTCATGAGAGGTGATAAAGCCCATCTCTGTATATCTGAGCGATGTGCTTGTTGGCATATAGTTATTTTTCTCACCTCAGCTGTATCAAAAAGTTCAAGGGCCACATTGACTGAAAGCAGTTTGTTCTCCCTAAGGTTCAGACATTCCTCTGAAGAGGAGGAGACAGACATTGGGTTATATGCTCAGGGAAGTCAACTTCGGAGCGTCTTCTTCAATTATGCCAGAGAAGCTATCTGCAGGCTGTGTTTTTTCAGCCACTTTTATTTGAAGGAGAATAGCTGAATAAGTAAATAAATTAAAACCTGGAAGTGGTAGGTATCATTCTAAGCCAAAGTAGCACTTGGAATCGGAGGGCAGAACTTGGTAAGTTTGAACGTTGGTGTTAGGCTTTAGTCCTTGATTTTGTGTAGTTGAGAATGACATCTGGTTACACTGTGTGAATGGTTTTGTAGTTACTCAACAAAAATATCCCTACACAGAGTGTTTTAGAAAAGTTACTTTCAGGAGTATAAATTGAAAGGCCGTTAGAAAATATTTTGAGTGGATAGATGTGCAATGTCTGTATTAATTGGAATAAATGTATAGTTGTTTGTCAGATTTTTCCAATATCTTTTTGTTCTGCTTATGGCTTGACCGTGGCTAGTCATTAAATCTGGTCCTGTCTGCCAGCAGATTTTTACTCATTCGTTGTTGTTCATTGGTAATTCGTCCCTCTAAAATTGTCATCTTGGCTGTATCTGCATAATTGGCCTTTACGGGTGTTGCATGCACAGGAGTCTGTTTGTCATTGCTCTTTGTGTACGGTAAAAAAGTGATCTCTTTAAAAGGGATCTGATCCCTTTTCTTCCACCTCTGCTTAGCACCCTCATGAAGCACCAGGGATGAACTGATTCGTTACAGGTCAACTCCTACCCTACCTTTCAGAGTCTCGTCCTGCTTGCAGGGAGATTTGACAATCTGTCACCTGCACTGGGAGCCAAACACCTAAGGAAGGCTCTGGGCTTTTTTGTCAACTCCTTTCATCCAGACATGCTTTTCTGTCCCAAGTTAAACCTGGGTGAATTATGGCCTCAAGTTGCACCAGGGGAGGTTCAGAATGGCTATTAGGAAAAATTTTTATACTGAAAAGGTTATTAAGCATTCGAATGGGCTATCCAGGGAAGTGGTGGAGGCACCATCCCTGGAGGTATTCAAAAGATGGGTTGACACAGTGCTTAGTGGCATGGTTTAGTGATGGTTTTTATCAGGGTTAGGTTGATGGTTGGACTAGATGATCTTAAAGGTCCCTTCCAACCTAGATGATTCTGTGATTCTAATCACAGATGGTGGTGGATGAACAAAGGTCTGGGAACGCAGGCCCCAGTGCACTGCATTTCATTTGCGAATCAAACAAGTGAAAAATCATACCAACACTGGGATAAGACAGTTCTCAGCCAGCTGATGAATATGCAACGCTGTCTCTCATGAGCATTGGCTCCTGACGAGCACTGCAGAGGGAGGAGAGGGCTCGCGAGCTGTCTCGCTTCCAAACCGGGCACAGAAATACCATGGGTTTAGCAAATTTCCTGTAGGCTTTTGATGCAAAGCAGGAAACTGTAATACTAATGGAGTGTGTGCTGACAAAGATCTTTAAACCATCTTGCATGTTGCTGTCAAGAGTGAAGCTGATTTCTAATATCAAGCCTGGACCGTGGAATGAATAAAATGAGATTACGAAATTACTTTATTCTGAGAGTAGTTGTATTGCTGCCTTTGTGTGTCTGTTTGAGAGCTTTTCTTCCTAATTGAAGCATATGGAGAGAGCACTTCTAGCATTTGGAAATAATATTTGCCAAGAATATGTGATAAGAAAATTATGATAGCAAAACCTTTATAAATTCGGGGGAGAAAAAAACCTTGCGGAAATGACCAGGCATCTTCTTGGCTCCTCCAAGTTTTATGCGTATGAAGAGTTCCTGAAATGCAATTATACTATTTACATGAGTAAAAATGTCAGGGTTGGGTTAGTGCAAACCCAGCACACTGTGACTCAGTGTTGGATTCGGACCGGAGAGTAATTCAGTGTGGCACAAAATCCTGCTAGCATGTTCTGGCTGTCAAGGTGCTGCAATTTGTTTTGCTTTATTTTGATCATCTAAATGTCACGGTGTCTAGTCAAAGCTAAATGTCGTGGCTTTTCCCATAACTGAGAGACAGGTAGAGGCACTACCCTGGGATGGTTCATCTAACATCTTATAACAGTCTGTATAGCTTGTCTTTTGACTAACTCTTCACTGCTTTGTTACTAAATGAAAGTAGAGAAGTGGAAGAACTGGGAAATTTGACCCCGTGCTACCACATAGGAAAACATACTCGCATAAAAATCTGTTTCTCCTTCTCTCGGACTTTTCTGCTGTGTGTGACTTCTGCAAAGCAGACACACATTTTCATCGTGGGTCGCAGAACCTCCTTATAGAAAATCTACTGAGTTCCAGACATCATGGTTAGGAGGGAGGAGACCTGTGTTTTATTAGACTGACTAATATAGTTGGGCAAAGCAAAGGAGCTTTTTCAGCATCCAAGTCCTTCTTCAAATGAAAACAGATCTTTTCAGCTTCTGGCTGCAGTTGCCAGGGGAACAATTTCAAACAAACATGTGATTAGAGCTGGTCAATATTTTTAATGAACAAATGGCTTTCATTTCAAAACCAAACTTGTTTAACACATATTAAACAAAATTGGAAATAACATTTAGTCTAGTTTTTTTCCAGTTTCCTTTTCCTTTGCTTAATTCTTTTAAATGTCTGAAAATGTTGTATTTTTGCTTTTCCTTGACTTTATGAAAATAAAATAAACTCTTTTTTAATAGAGGCAAAACATGTTATGAAACACTTGGATAAAAGAGTTCTTCATTTTAAGCCAGTCATTTAGTGCTAAATCATCCATCTTGGGACCTGTTTTTGATATTAACAGTAGGGTATGTATTTAAGTACCCAATACTCAGAATGTGATCTTCAATGAATTCCTCTCTACTACAGTCTCACCCTAAAGGCACCTACATTCCATAAGCTTTGAACCATTATTTTCCACATTTACCTAAATGTTTTTAGTAATTATGTGTTGATGGTCCCAAAGTAGTCCAGTCTCACTGGGGCTGCATAGCTTGGTGTATTATTTATCCTGAGATACGTTTATCACCTAGAAGTTTGATGGAGGTGGCTCAGTTGAGGCTCTACAGCTGTGTGCTTCTCCCAGACCAGCATATTGTATGTGGTCAGTTGTGGGGCCAGGCTGACACGGGGGTAGCTGGCTGACACAGATCATGCTTGCTGGAGGAATCAAGGCATATAGGTGGTTTTTTTTATTTAAGAGTTGTGTTGTTTTGTTTTGTTTTGTTTCTAATGCCTTCCTGATAAGCCAGCAGGGCTTTACAAGGTAAGAGTGTTTGGGGTTTTTTTAAATATATTTTAACGGTTTGCCCTCAGGAAGCAGACAGATATATAAAAAGCAGCCCTAGAAATCATGTGAAGATGCAACTTGAGAACCCTCCCTTACTGATATGAGTGGAGGCAACATAAGCTTGAAAGCAGAGGTATTCTCTCAAACTAGGCTGAGTTATGATACTGTTATTGCCAGAGATGTAACTTTTACACTGCCTAAATTCTCTGAAACCTTAAATATAATTGTCTGAAGTCTGAAAATCCAATCAGTCAAATGTCCTATTAATTTCTGGGACCCAAACTGCCACCACAAATTAATGAGTGAAGAGATGTGAGGCAACAAAGTCATCCGGGCTCAGCACTGGACTTGTTCAGGACCCTTGGTGCCACCTGTCTGAGGGGCAGCAGAGTGAGCCCTTTGCTCTTCGCCTGGTGATGTTGAGCAGTACTTTGGACTATCGCTTCATAAGCATCATAAGGCTTTTGAATGGATGAAACATTTCTGGTGAGCAGTTAAATTCTGGCACTGTCACACTGAGAAATACTTCTTTCCCGAAGGCAATTAATTTGCTGCGTTGAGGAGTTGCTGCTGGTCTCTCAACCCACAGCTCCTGCTCCTTCTCCAGCCACTGTGAGTGAGAACTGGGGCTGAGCCCTGGGGGGAGGTAGGTACGAACCATTTACAGGACATCAAAGGATCTTATGATGAGGCCAATGTGCTCAGAACATTGTCGTGCTCAGCTGTGACTCGCTGTGCTCTGGGTGAGAGCCTTGGTTTTATCGCCACAGATTGTGTTAATCAACAGGAACACCAACAAATCTTTAGACTCCTTTCATGACAGTTAATATCTACAGAGCCGAAAAGGCTGTCTTGGAGATATATTTGCCTGGGAGTGCAGGGCTGTAGTGCTGACATAAGAAATCTGCTAATTCTTGTTGTTGAAGATGATGCCATTGTGCCCAGGAACTGCCGCCGCAGAGGGCTGAAACGCAAGTGCTTACTCATGTGCCGTGTGATTGCCTTTCAGAAATGAAAAGTGTTGATCATATCTTCCCATCAGTCCCAAGAGGAAATTTTATGTGTTGGTTTTTTTCTTGGTTCTTCCTGGGGCTTGAATTAAATAACCATAGAGCTAAGTATGCATATGTGCTTTATGAAACAGTGCTGTTATATTACACATCTGTGACAATTTCACTTGCAGCCAGATCTTGAGCACAGATCCATTGATGTTAACAGATGTATCCTAATTGATACCCTTGAAGCTCTCTTGATGATTCATATGTTTCGGCTCTGTCGGTTGTGGCTGTTTTTTTTAATTTTTCTTTTTGCTTTAGCATAAACATATAAACAGAAGAAATGAATACATCTCTGTGTGATTTCCATATTGTAACTGGAAACAAACTCTTAGACCTGAAATCCATTTCTGCTCTATTCATCCTTGTAAACCCTCCCATTGACTAGGGAATTTTAATTTCATTTGATTCCCACCGCAGTTAAACTGAATAATTCTAACTACTCCTTTGCATTTGGACTGTTTGGTAATACCAAGCAGCCTTCTAGCATATAGAGAACTGCAGGTGGAATGACAATTACTGGTCTGATAGTGCACACTGTGGGCATGTACATTAACATGTAATTTGAATCTCTTCCTTTCACCTATTTTCAGTGTGTTTTATTCTTTTAAAAAGGAATTCTTTGTGTTTCAGTAATATGGACTTCACATTACTTCCATTCCTCCAGTATTTGTTTTGAAAAAATAAAAAACAGCAAAGAAGTATTGCTCCTCCCATTTAACAGAGGGAGAAATAAAACACAGAATAAATAGATTCAAAGAAATAGAGAGTGGTCCTTCCAGCAATTGCTATAGTCTAGCATTTATCCCACGAGCTTCAGTTTTAAGTATGCTATCCCTTCCCAACAAGGAGTGAAGAAGAGCTGAAGCCATTTCACAAGCAGTGGAGGGAGAAAGAAGGCAATAAGAAAAGTACTTCTTGAGCACGCAGCAGTTCAAAAGAAAGTCTGAAACTCTTTCACTTCCAACAGCGCAGGGTGGTCATTAAAAAGAGCATCTTTATTACTGATATAATTTTAGTTATTACTTGAAAAGACTGTATATTTCAAAAATGGTTTAGTTTGCATGCCATTGTGAAGCTAATAGCTTAAAAAAAAAGGTGATTGCAGAGAAGTTAGCATGGAATTAAGGGATATCAAGCCAATTCTACCACTATTATTTCAGTGAAAAGCGTGTGGAGAAAGTTAGAGGGATGGGATGCGAGTTTCTTTCTTTTCAGTGAATGGAAAACTGCTCAAGCTGTAACGGTGTTAAAAGAATATAATGTCAGATTTAAATTCATAACTATGGATAGAGTCATCAAGAAGGATTGCAATCAGCATCAGGGAGCATAAAAGCCTTAAAGAGATGTGTCTGCATACAGCCCTCATGGTGCTCTGTTTCAGGTGACAATTCTGAAATAGCACTGAATTTCTTGATCAAGCAGAATAAGCACTATGTCAGGAGTAGGCACTGGGTTCAGAGTTACTGCTTACATTGTCTTGGATTAGTCACTTCATGTTTTGTCTGAAGGGGTGATGTTATTAATAGCATGAAATAATGATATTCAAATTACTATAATCATAACTGTTGATTGTAGTTGATTGGAAAATAACTATTCTGCTTGCTTTTTCTTGAAGGAAATTTTGATTTGTTTCCAGAAAATCATGAAAGTAACATTTTGTTCAAACTTCAAGTGTTTTGATTGGAAAGGGGTGTCTCTGCTCCCCTGGGGTTGCTGTCCAGGGCTGTGCTCCTCATCCCGTGCTACGGGCAGGGATCAGAGGGGAATAACCGGGCAACAGGGGAAGGCACCTACTTTAGTTATTTCCACTGCATCTCACCCCATGCCTGCTGGGCTCTGCGGATTACCAAAAGGAGGTACAAGGGGTTACTGGGAACAGAAGACGTACAGAGGTTTAAAGCCCAAGCTGGCCAAAGTGCGAGTTCTTATTACACAAATGTTTTGGCAAGCAGTACGAAACTCTGAACTTGTCAAAATAGAGGCAAAACAAAAGGCCTGCTGCTGCTACCGAGATCAAAAGTTACCTGGAAGACAACATGAAAAATAAATCAAGCTTTGATTTCGGCTTAACTGGTAGGCAAATTGTGAAAACTGCTCCCTGTCTCAGTTCCTTCCCTCCGTCCATAATTCCTCAGGTGGTGTGAAGAAGGCAGTTGGGGCCGACAGGAGCAAGATCATCTCTGCGAGCTGCTTGAGGATCCCCACTGTGCTGCATCCCCTCACCATCCCTCTGCTCCTCCGTGAAGACCGAAGCAGAGAGAGGGCATCTGAGGCTGTGCCTGCTGCCACCTGGCCTCCCCCAGGACTCTGCTCACCTGCATCTGCCCTCTTTCACATACTGCCCCTTCCCTGCTCTGATTCCTGGGGGCAGCGCCCCTCTCCTCTGGGTTTCTGCTAGGGAAAGAGGGAAAGAAAAAGGAGAGAAAGAGAAATGAAGAAGAAATGAATGAAAAAGAAGGGAAGGAGATAGGAAGGAAGAAATGAAGGAGAAGGAAGAATAGGAGAAGAAAAAAAGGAGAAGGAAAATAATAAGAGAAAGAGAAGAAAAAGTTAACAAAGCAGAAGCCCGGGTATCTTTAACAACAGCACAACCAGAGAGGCAGTGAATGCAGTTCTCTATGTAGTGTGCCCCTAGTCTGAGATGTAACAGATCTAGATGAGAACTGAACCTCTCTGCTATTCTTTTGTCTGCTCTCATTTTGCTTTTTGGGAAGGAAAATTGGCGTCAAAGAACAGCAACAATTCTCATTCTTCTATTTTTTCCCTGAAGAGACAGCTAAATACTTTAATGCCATTAAAAAGACTGACAAATAAATGTATTAAAATACATCTTCTCTACAGGTGAAGGAAAAAAGGTAAACAGAATTGTTAAATTTAGTTTCACTTTGTCTTTCACTTTTCAAATGCTTTAACAGTTTTTCTCTCCTTTATGTCTTTAAGATAGGGTTAAAAAGATTTAATGGAGGTTGTTGTTATGGTGCTCATGCCAAGGTGCCTGCATTCATTCTTCTGAACCTTGGTTAGTGCTTGTACATGTTTACAGCTTTGTCTGGATCTATTTGCTCTATCAAAATTTACCAGCTGGTAGAGAACGTGTACTTGGTTTTGCCTTGAGAAGATGCAGAATAAATGTAATGTGAAAGAAAGGTCAGCAGGCCTTTTTTTAACACTTCTCAAGTCTTTTAATAGACTCAGAACATGTGTGTGCAGAGACAAACATAAGAGATGCTGTATTTGGCAATGTTTGCAAATCAAGGGACAAATTATTTCAGGGTTTTTTAATAGCTTTACGAAACATTACAACTGATTGAGCGGTCCTTGCCAGCTGACATCGCAAAGAGATAATCCTGAATGATGTCATCATCAGAGCCTTGTTGAGGGAAGGGAAAAAAAAGAAAAAAACCCAGTTAGTCAATCTGATCTATGCCATTGTGTTTTTAATACCAGTTTAATTTTTTGTGATCACACAGGCATTTAGCTCTAAAAGGTGAAATATTCTCCAGTCCTTCTCTGGACATAGAACAGAGGACAAGGTCCAAGGAATTCACAGCCCTTCAGACATCTTGCATCTAAGCCCTGGCCCAAGGTGCTGGGCTGAGCTCCAAGTCCAGCCTTTGCTCTAGGGAGCTGGTCAAACTGCTGAGCTCCATTGGTGACACGGGTGGCCTTTCCCTCTGGAGATGCTGCCCTGTTCAGACTCTCTCCTGCCCTTGCACACACCGACGCCTGTGCAGACACTGTGGCAAGCAGCCAATCTTAGCAACACAACATAAGACTGATTGATAGCTTTTGTGAACACACCATCGGGTCAGGGCTTGAATTAGCATTATTGTATTCTAACAGAATTAAAAGAGAGAAGTCCACTATGAAATATTGTGTAATTAAACTGCAGTCTGTATCATTTATCTGTAGCAAATACCTTCCCTTAAAATGTTCATCTTGGAGTTGAAGCACGTTTCAATCCGATGGTGTTATTTTTTCTGATCAAAAGGGACCATTTTTTCTATAGGGCAGGCTGAACTACGGTAATACATGAGTGAGCACATACACAGTGAACTGCAAGAGCTTGTGTTTCTGATGGCGATACATCTCTTTCTTTGTGGTTCTGTACTGTTCCTCCATTTGTGAGATGATGGCAGTATCAGTCATTTGTTCAGGAAGTACCATCTGTGGGTTTAGTTCACATATTTGTTATCCTCCCTCCTGAGGTAAACCTGATGCCCTGGAGAAATACAACTCAAGAGGTAATGCATGAGGCATGCAGTTGTTCTGATTTAACATGACGGTGTTTTTCTCTGTTATGATTCTATGACAAGAAACCTTTCCTCACCAGATAATCATACTTGTTCCAAAATAAATGTTGTTTCCGACTGAAAAAATAATAAAATATCATGTCCTTATTTCTAAGGAGAGGATGACCTCAGCAACATGGACTGCCTGAATTAGAGGAGAAAGAGTAGAACACCAGTCAATGAGGATGAAAGCCTCTACTGAAGCTCCTGGCCTTGGTGGGACAGCCTAGGCGTATCACCTCGAATGTTCTCCTGAGAACCAGATGAGGTTTAGGCCTTGGCAACAAGAAAGCAGGTATGTGTCCTGGAAAGTTTATTCTGAAATGCCTTAAGAAAGGATTTAACTGGTCTATCCAAAGGTCTTTTGAAGTCTGTTGTCCCCCCAGTGATACCAAAACTTAATGCCAAGGGAAAAACAAGAACTGGTCAAGCCAGTGTCATCCTTTCCCAATGTGCAGCTATTTTAGCTCTCTGCCATTTCGATGTGTTTTCTATGTTTTCAGTGGGTTTCTCATTCATCTGTTTCTTCACCCTTGTACCCATGTAACTTTAGCACCCATGGCACTCTTTGGCAATTGGTTCAACAGGTCTAGTTGTTAAGCAGTACACTATTTTGTTTATTTTTTATAAATAGGAGTCGGCATAGGGCATAAATAATAGTGTGCAAAGTCTCTTCAAAGCAAGTCTTTTCTGCAGCCTGTCTGTCTCCAGCTCTGGCAGGAGCTGCTCTTTTGGAGCCACATTCCTCCTCAGCTCACATAGGTGCCAAAGGAAGAGGTCTGAAGATGAATCTTAGCACCACTTGGCATCTCTCAGAGTTTCCACATTTACTCTTAGCTGTCTTATTTCTATGCTGTCAATTCTTAGTATACTATAGCTTTCTATCCTAATTGAAAAGTGAAGTAAAAATTTCCCTTCTTTATAATAAATAATATGAAAGTGTCACTTTGAAAATTACCTCCTAGCAGTTTAGTGACTGGCACTACAAGTTTTATCTCAACATAGTTTGTTTTTCTACAGTGCTCATCACCACAGTGTCTAAACCTCTCACAATGCATCATCACAATTGCTTTCTAGGGAAGGATTATCTTTCTTTTATGGAAGGAGAGCGGAGGCATTCAAGGGCTGGTCTAGCACTTGGGAAAGCTGATGACAAACCTGTTTGCTAAAGGTCAAACAAGGAGTCTGTGGCAGAGCTGACAAGAGAATAACAGCTCAGTACTTTAACCTCTGGACCGTTCTCTCTCTTTTTCATCATATTTCTAGTTTTTCGAGTGTTTTCACTTGTCAGAATTCACTCATTTATCTACATCTCTAAGACGATGTATTATTAAAATATTTTGGCATCTGTCATGTATTTTCTGCTTAATATTTGCAATCAGTTAGAAAGTGCAGTTTCCAAAATGATAGACCAGTGGGTGAAGGAGCATTGAGAAAATTTCATTTTCTCTGGGGACAGAGAGTATTGACAACATAAACTGATACATTCTTTTCTTGAAGCAGATTTAGTAGGGTAAACTACTGTATTTTGCTACCACTTATACATCTAAAGTTTGTTAACAACTTTCTATGGTGATAAATAATCCACTAATAATTTGTTTTCTGATGCAGAATTGAGTTTTATATATGGCCAATAAATGTCATATGGTGGCTATCCCCTCTTTCATATTTTAACTCTTATTTTGATTTTGCAAATAACAGAGAAGGGTATACTCTCAAAGCTCTTATTTTGGCTTATTTCTCTGCAGGACAATGGACTTATTTTTTCTAGGATACTGAATGAGATATCATTTTTAAAGTGTCACAATCTTCCCCCAAAATAACCTACAATGTTACTGTGGATTTTTTTTTTTTCATTTTTTTTTCCTGATTCAATTGAGTAACTCCATTGCCATATTTATATTCAATGAAAAAGTTCTTACTAGCACAAGGGTTTTTCTGCATGGAAACACAGAAAGAGACATCATAACTCTCAGTAGAGCATTTTGTGCTGTTCAGTGTTACCGTGGGTTTAGATGACACTACCCATGTACTTGCAAACAAGTAGAAAAGTAGGACAGAAATAATTTAACCAAAATTGTATTTTTTGCTTAGTACTAATTGGTTGTGCTAAAATCTAGGCAGAGTGAATCCTAACAAAAATGGTCACAACGAAAACATTCAGGGTTTACCAAGGATTACTGCCTTGTAATATATGTCAGCCCACAACCACTGCCTGAAATCTAATAGTGAAACAAAGACCCTGATTCAGGATTTCCTAATGACGTTAGGAGGCTTTTCATTCAATTTAGAGAATTTTGAGTCTGGACATCAGTTGCCTTTTTGAAACATATTTTGTCAGCCAGTCTGCAGTGCCTGGCACAGCTGGGTCTTCTAACTGCTACCGCTGTTCTTGGAGAGATGTTAGCCCCTGTATTTATAGAACTCAGCCATAGCAACTGCCAGCAACTGAAACACAATGTTTTTCTGTCTTTTTTGGTCTCATAGTAAATTAGCACCAAATTCTTTGGCCATTAAATCATGCAGGCCACTACAGATATTTACTATTAAACAGCAAAACTGAATTCACTAATCAATCAACTGCATAAAGGCCTCAAGCAGAGCAATTAAATTGTTCAAATGAAATGATTACAAAATATATTACAGCAGGAAGTTCATTTCAGTATTTCAATTCACTTAATTAAGTGGCTAATTCAATGAGTTTAGGTTTATTTCAAAACACCAATCTGAGAACTGAATCTCCAAATCTCTATTTTTTATTTCTGTCATTCTTTACTTCTTCCAGGTCCCCAAATCCCAAACTTCTCTTAGCTGTGAGTATCATTTAGCTTTGGCAAAGAAGACTAAGTGTAAGTCTTGCATGCGTTATTTTTCTGTTTGCTCCATATAGGCTTAAGTTCCTGGGCTGAAAAATCAAGAGATTTTCTGATTTTCTCTCCAATTAAAAGCCTTTTTTTTTTTAAAAATCATTTTCTAAAGTCCACATTAAATAGGTTATGGCTGAAATAGAGAGGCTCTTAACAGCAAGCCATTCTCTGAGGATCATATGTGAACGGTGGCAAACTTGTAGATGAACAGCCCCCCAGATGCAAATGTTGACATCCCAATTATTCCCCCTTAATATGTTGACAACAGGAGTTCTGTTCTCTGTCAGGTCAGCTTGGGCTGGGGCTGCGTTCATCTAACTAAGGTCAACAGTGTGGCAGATTTGGGGAGCCTCTCTAGCAGGTACCTTCCAGAATAGAAAACACAATACAAATACCAGCTTTTGGTGTATAAATAACCATAAAGGCATTAAGGGATAAAAACACTATTTCTAACTTTCCATTCATTACATTCCAGTTTTCCTTCGCAGATTAAAAAAATAAAAATGAAAAAAGGTATGCCCAACATAATTGAAGGGCTGTTGAGCTATTCCTATGCACAGTAAATAAATTGTTTAGCTGATGACTAGATGTAATACTAGACCTTTTCCCCATGTTTGTTGTAGGCTCTTGTGTAATACAGCTCCTGAAATTGTAATTTAATAAGACTAGCCTGAGGGCAAGTTTGCCGTATCATGGGGCCAAGTTATTACAGTAATCAGGTGGCTGAGAAGGAGCTTGAAGGAGTGAAAGGCAGAAAATGAGCCTATTTTTTCAAAAGGGTAGGTGCTTATGGAATCTGTGAGCCATTGCTAACATTGCTCAGCAATAAACCAAGCAATTGAATCTCAGTGTGCTAAATACGTAAAATAATTTTAAAAGCTGGAATTTTGTAACTAGTGGAACTAGTTACAAACTTTTCTCACCATGGTTTACATTCTATGGGATATTCTTCTATGTCAATTACTTTGTGTCTTGAATTTTGAAACCCAAATGGTTTGGGTTGAAAGGGACCTTAAAGATCATTTTGTTCCAACCCCCCTGCCATGGAATGTTGGGATATTGTATCAGGTTGATTTTCTTTGTTCCAAAAAGACAAAACCCAAAGTTTTTCTTTATCAAAAAGAATTAAGAATTATGAAAATAGCTTTTTTTAAAAAAGTAATCTATTTTCTGAGAAAGTTTGATTTCTAAACCTGCCGGTATTCATTTAAAAACTTTCTGAGCAGTAGTATAATGAAATGCAGAGATTTAATTCAGGATTGTTATAACTGTCAGAGACTTCTGTAATTTTTTGTAGCTGATTTTCACCCCTACCTTTTTACCTCTATTTATAGTGAAAAAAAGAGTTAACTTTATTTCTAGGAAATAAAGGATTAATACAGTATTATTTTAAGGCAAACTTGTATAAGGATGAGTACTATTAGAATATGGCACATTTATTTATATTTCAAGAACAAGTGTGATTACTAGACACCTACTGTTCCAAGAAGTCTTTGCAGACTCTTGGTTCTGCTTGGGTTTCATGCTCAATATAAACTGACTAATCAGTATTATCCCAATCTACTACACAACTTTGATGAAACATGAGTAAAATGTGACTATTACATAGATACAAGACTTCTATAGGAGAAATGCTAATGCTGATAAAATTGAAAAGTCCCTCTGGCTATCTCATCGGAAGTGAGTAAAGTTAAATTACATGCAATTGAAGTTCACAAGTGGTGTTTAAACTGCATTGTTGTGGTGTGATCAAATGGAGACTCTGTTAAAGACTCTCCTGTGTATGTTACCTGTTTCTCTTTGGCAACCGGTACCTGGACTTGAAGCATCAAAGGGCTTTGTACTCCTAAAACTGAGTTCTGCAATGGCTCTGACTTCTGCTTATATGTCAGATCTCCAGGTTAGTATTCTCTCCTTACGCATTTCCAAGTTCTCATTAAACACTGGAAATAATACGCTCCTAGGGGATAGCAAAACTACCCTGCGGTTTTTAAACTTTAGGGAGGAGGTTACCGGGACAGAATAGTTTCTACAATAGGGAGGGTGAAATCCTGGTCCCATGTGGTAAAATTTCCATTGGTTTCAAAAGGATTATATTTTTTTCTACAACTTCATGGTAACTTTTGCTGCAAATACTAAAAGACCTTCAACAACAGCTGAATTTTAATTTGTCAGAGTCAAAATCCCCATATTAGTGTTTCTAATATATTAGTGTTTCTGAGGACTGTCATATGACTACAACTGCTGGCTACAACTAGCATGCATGAGAAGAGAAAAATTTAAAAACTGTAAAAAACCATGAAGTTATATAACGAAATGATAAGAGAAGGGTAAGATGATCAAAAATAATAAACACAATAACTTGACACTAACAGTTCAAGAGAATAAAATATTTTTCACCATTACTTTTCAGCTTCTATTTATGCACCTTAGAGGAAACCCAAAGACTAGAAATACTATCTAATCTAGGAAAGTCTGACTGACTTAAGGGTACATTTAAGCACATGAGAGTTGTGTCCATGTGCACTAAAAACCTAGATATCTGAGAGCTCAATACGCCATTGGTTAGCAGAAATGTGATTCAGACAAAGTGATCTGTGCTATCTTAAATGCTGATCCCAGCAAAATATTAAAAATAGAAAACTACTCGCCAGTCATTAACTTTTTTCTGAAGAGCTTAAAAGTTCCTTTGCAGCTGAATTTCAAAGTGTCAATGCAACTGAACACGGGACTATAATGAATGCATGGTAACTTGGGAAATTAGAACAATTCATTATCAGGCACACAGTTCAGAAAGTGTCATTAATATTGGCTTACGGTGACAGTGTGAGGTCAGAATAAAGCATTCGTGGTCAGATCCAACATGCCTGGCTTTGCAGGGGCGTTCGCCCCAGTTCCCTGGGCAGCGTGGGGGAGCAGGGGGAAGGAGGTTCCTCCAGAGCAGCCAGCATGCGTGCCGGTGGGGACCAGCATGGACCCATGTGGGAGAGGAGGATGGACTCAGATCCTGCATTGTAATTTCCTTATGAAGGGTCACGTTTTTATTTCAAAATGTAGCCTGAAGAGAAGTGGCATCTTACCTTTTGCTCAATGGCATTCACTCAAGTAATGCAACACCTCCCTTAGGCTCTGGCACACACATTTTCATGCCTCAGGAGAGTGAGTTCTAACTATCAGGCTGCTGGAAGAGGTAAAACGGAGGCACTCTGCACATCTCATTTTATACAGTGCTGTTGTGTGCAAAAGGAATAGGAGATTTCTGCAGCTATAGGTAAAGGCTTTTGTTTTAATTTCTGTCTCGGCTTTTCCCTTTTGTTTACCTCTAGCATTTATGTGCAAAATCTGCTGCATACTGCTAGACACGTGTTTCTTGGTGGGGATCCTGTTACCAGCTATCAATTTGTGTTCAAAACCAAGGATCTTCAGTGCTTGCTCCTGGAGTGCAAGTCAGAATACTAAACAAGATATCAAATATATCTGGTCATGTACTTGCAATTTCTGTGTTCGCTGGGGCACTGGCCATGCCCGGGAATCTTTCCTTCTTGTGGATTACTTTCCATGTGAATGTCTCAGCTTTGATAAAAGTGTACAATAAGGCAAGATGAAAAGGTGCAATAGCTCTTCAGAAACAGAATCACGATTAGAGGGGCACAGGTGCCGAATACTGTGAATAAAATACAAGGCTGTAGGAAGTTAAGATTAACATGCATATACTTAAAAGACTATCAATACTTATCCATTAAACCTCATGAAATCACCACGAAGGAAGATTAGAAAACTGGGATTTCTTGCACTTCCCTTCCTGCTGAATCCAGACATTGATTGAAAGAGCACGAGGCACAAAAAACCCCAAGCTCCTCCTGTTTTACTCGGGGCCTGATGGCGCCCCCCAGCACAGGGCTCCTTCCCCCTTAGACCACAGCTGGGTGCCTGGTCCTTTCCCCGAGCTGCCGGAGCAGTTGTGTCTCCCTGAGCAACAGCCCGACCATATGGTTAAGTGGCTGCTGATTACCCACAGGAAAATTGTTCCCAATGGCTGCCTGTCAGCTGCCATTTTCACCAGACACAGGACTGTCGCACCTCATGGCGCAGTATGTTTGTGGGATTTTGCAAGTGTAGTTTTGTTGTTACATCTTCTGCCGTGGGAGGGACCCAGGGCTCTGCTCTTGCCTGCGGTTTCCCTTTCCCATCAGGGTATTTTAATGAGCCGGGATGATTTTTTCTGTTGCAGAGTACCAAAGTCCCGTAGCATTTGCAGTCTGGGAATTGCTGGTTTTGGTAAATGGTTTCTGTTGGGCTTTTTGAGACCAAATGCTAACTATTGAAATAGTACATGATCCTAAACAAATAAAAGAAAAACTGGGAACATCCAGTCTTCATGGAAAACTGAATCAAAGATGAGCAAGTACCATTTCTTTTCTGTTTTTTACATTCAAAACTAATGTGTACCCATGAAATTTCTGAAGTAATCTGTTCACAGTGAATAACCTGAGCAATGAGTACCTTCAACAGGCTTCTCACAGGCTCTGATTGCCTCAGGATCCCAGGGACACCTGTTTCTCATTCGGGGCCTGTAGCACGGGACTGCAAGAAGACAAGGGCAGATCTTTCTACCATGCAGGTGAGACCTTTTAAAACCTTTTTTTCAAAGGTGAAGGCAGTTTGTCCCTTTCAAGAAATGATCGGGGAACTCACATGAAGTGGGGAGGAATATTTTATCAGTGCTGTCTTCTTCTTGAGGACAATCTAATCCAGGATTAAAGGAGAGGCCATTAACCACAGACAAAGTTTTCTCTATGGGTGCATTTGGCAGGACTCTCGCTGAAGCCCCACCGCTGATGAGCAAATGAGAAAAGAGGATGCTGACAGTGAAAAGGGACTTCACCACACCCTGCTATATCCATCTATATCCTACTGAGAATCCGAAAATCTTTGTTGTTATAAATCTGGGATGCTGCTTTTCTCATTACTTGGATAATAGAAACACTGACCATAATTGCTGGCCATTAATCCTCTGTAGAAGAGACAAAACCTTTCTGAAAAATACTGTTGGTTGGTTGTTTTTTTAAAAAAAAAAGGAAACGAGAATTTTTCCACTGAGTCTGCTAAATTGTCTTTGGACTTTCACTCTGTTTTTTTGTGGGCTCTTGTGCCAATCCTCCTTTTTTCTGGCACTTTCTAACTTTCCCCTGCTTTTCCATAACCCAGTCTTAATAATATTTTTGTGTGTAATCACTAGGTCTGTCAGATTCCCTTGTTTTAAGCTGGTTGAAATTTTTCAAGAGACCATATCCTGTTAGATAATGAAGATTTGCAGAAATCTGCAGGTTCCGAGGGAATATCTCAATTTCCATGAAATGCCAAGGCTTTTGCATAACTCCCTGAGTCCTGGCAGCCCATAGGTATCAGCTTCCTTGCCCTCCAGTTTTAGAGGCACCAAAAGCTCCTGCTGTGACAGTGTTTTGATTGTTTCAAAGTGAACAAATGCACCTTCTGGTCCTGGGCTGATGTCTTTTGAAAAATGTCTTTGTGGGAGCTGGTGAGCTCTAATCGCAGTACATCATTCACACTCAAATGTTTCCTCAGCAAGTCTGGAAACATTGACTCTGTTGCACAGGCCTCTGTGCAGGAGCTGTTTTCCCCCTTATTGCCCTTTATTTCTCCATGGGAACCAGAGAGGGATGAGATGTGCTTTGCTGGAGGATTTATAGTATTTTCTAACACCAGAGGGACAGTGAGAAATCAGGTCTCCGAAAGGGACTATGATCCACTGGGCAGCAACTCTTCCATCCAATTGTTCAAGAATCCCCTTTGTCATGCCCTGTCAGACCCACTGTCATCCCAAGTCTCCCCCTGCCCTTGCTCCTTGTGCTTCTCCTTCTCACTTATTCATCCCTGGGCTCCTTCATCTGTGCTGCCTCTCCCCATCAGAGCTCTGCCAGCAGTCCCAGGCTCCCGGTGTTGCCTGTCCCTTGACTGTGTCCCAACCTAATCTCCAGCCCAGTCTCCTCATGTGATCATCTCAGACTGTAACCTCTTTCTGTGTATTTTCTCTTTCCCTTTTCCCAGACTCAGCTTCTCTGCCCAGGCATTTTCAGTTTTTCTTCTGTTTCACCACCACCACCACCTTTGCTCCTTCTCTTCCAGGGGTACTGGTCCAGCTCTTCTTGTTCCCAAATACAACGTGTCAGCATTGAGTGAACAACACACCAGAGAAGGTTTTGATATCATACACTGTTTTGGTGTTAGGCTTCTTAGCATTTTACTGAATTTGATGCAACACATTAGTGGGACTTGCTATCACAGAGATGACCAAGCACTCTGAGACCTTCTGTCCAGACTGCTGGTGGTAACTTGGTATTAATTGGGTGCAAAATCTAGGACAGGAATAGGATAAAATGGGATCCTGAGAGCAACTTGTGGCTGAGGCTGTAGAGCATTTGGCTTTGATTTTACTTGATTCTTTAGACAGCATGAACTTTGGCATTTTACTCAGGTACTGCATGTGTTTGGACTCTGTCTTTGCAGAGGGACCAAAACTTTGGGCTGTGGTGATTTCTTTGCATCAGCTTGCGGACATAAAGTGGGGACAGCAAGTGAGAAAAACTGCTGGGACGAAGGCAACTTCTTTAAAGGCGAGTAACCCAAAACTTAGCTCTCTATTTTCATTCTCAGAAAAGAAAGGAGTGAAGGAAGTGGTTAAAAAATAGAGAAATTTAAAATTAAGCTACAGAAAACATGAAGTGGTAGAGAAGGGACTAAAACCTACTTCCAGTATAAATTATGTTTGTCTGTGTATCTGACCACGTTTAGTAGTAAGGAAAAGACCTGACTTTTTCATTATTGGCCATCTTTCCTTTAGATGGATTGTTTGGAGGGACTCCATTCTACACTTTTGTAGCAGACACTGATGGCTATTTAACAAGGTTAATATCAGTCATGATAATTACCATCAATGTGCTGGAATAAAACATTTTGATAGATTTCCATTCAACAGCTTTTTTACCTTTTACCTTGAAAGTAGAAGAAAATACTTCAGCGGACACTTGCTTTTATGTTGCTGCTTTGATCTTTCAATGGAAATGGATCTATAATAGCACTAGTAGCTCTGCTTGCATCCTTTACATCGAAGAGATCTTTTCAGGTAACGTGATTTCTTGATAAAAGAACAAGGGACATAGTGCTCCTTATTTTGGGCTCACTGCACATTCCGCTCTTTCCTCTACATTTTGTTGTCAATGGGCTACCTTAGTGGCTGGCTGAATGGTGTTCACTTGCCAATTTCTTTTTGCAGCAAATGGAATGAATTTTCTTAGCCTTATGTGCCACATCTTTCCCTGTGATACACACTTCTGTGCTTTTAGCAAAATCAAATTCTGTGTGAGTGTTAATGAAGAGCTCCTGCCAGTTGCATTTTGTGCTAAAAAAACATTTCCCCTTTCCTTCCACCCAAAGTATTCAAGCATAAAAGGGATCATTTAATGTAGTTGTGTTTTGAATAACAGAAATTCAAAACCAAGACTCATTTCTAGTATGTCTTAAAACCAGGAGATAGATGATTTTAAATGTGCTTTTATGAAATGGTTGGACTTTCCTAAAAAAAATGTTTGTCATCTCAGTATAGTGAAAGACAAAAATCAAAACATACTGACATTAAGATTCGTTGGAGCAAATAATTTTCTTCTAGCCAATGTGGAAAAAAATGCCTGAAATACATCAAAGCTAACATGGAATTAATTTTCATTTTTAAAAAGATGGAACTGAGAAGTGTTCCAGTCTCTCAGGATCCTGAATTACAGTCTGAATACTTGCATATGGATACTGGCTAGAGAGCAATAACTTTTTTCCTGTAGCTGATCTTGAGAGCAAGTAACATGTGGAACTTCGATAGTGTGTATTTATAGTTTTTTGAATTTTATGTTGAGTGTACTGCGTGCATTGTGCTCTTTTTTACAGTCCTCTGTATAATGGTATTTTGTTTTCATAGCTTTTTTCCTCCCTAGTTGAAGATTTGTAACATGGTCATGTTAATCTTGAATTCTTGAGAGACTGGGGAAAAAGAGAGACATGTTACTTTCTACTGCCTGTCAAATCCCCTGGAAGGACTTATTTTAAGCTCCCTGGACTGTGGAAAGTTTCAAATTTGAGTTTTCTATTTTCTGGATGAATTTTGACAGTCTTAAGCTGTCACAGGTATTGCTGGTCTAGAAGCATACCATCTGTAGGACAGCTGTAGATCTGAGCTAGATGGAGGCCCCATTGCTTCAGAAGAGGTAGGACTTTTAGACAGTGCTTAGGACATTTTGTTGGTGAGCTCTGCATGTCTGACACAGCTGCTCAGGTCCCTGAGGTGCCTGTGAGGTCCCCCTGTGAAGTAAAAGAAATGAGCAGGCTCTAAGGCAGTTAGATTCTGGATTTCCCTGGGCTCCGTGGTTCAGGCATCTAAATTTACAGCACTTGAATATTTTAGCCACTCAAGTCCCTTATTACAGCTACTTCATAACTCTGGATCCAGAAGGTACAACTAAACCCAGGTCCAGGAAAGACTGCCAAAGAAGTGATTTCATATCTTCATGGCAGAAATGGCATCCTTATGGTTAAAAAAGACCTTTCTTTAAAGTGCAAGGCATTACTGTCACTGAATCTAATAAAAAGTTGATTTTACTTGAAGATAAGGCTTGGTGGGAAGCTGAAGTGCTCGGTTCAGAGTTAAGCTGAAATTCTTGAGAGCTGAAGAGGGGCTTTGGCATGTGGGCATTGAAAGCAGGGGAAAATGGAGAGATGTAGAAGGGAAGTTCAAACAGTTTCAGAAAATTCTGATGGAAACAGACAGAAATTTATCTAATAGCTCATGACAGCATGAGAGAAAGTCAATCACGTGTAAACCTGTTGCAGAAAACCCCTTTCCCTTTTAATACAGTACATCCAGGTAACAATAAGCTATGGATGAAGCAACACAAATATATTTAAATATTTCTTTTATCCCTCGTCTTGCCTTGTTATGTCAAGGAATGCACCTTTATTCAGGAGTCACAGGATTTAACAAAACATTAGCAGATTCCAAATAATGGGCTAGAGTGTGTTTCTGTTTCCTAAACGCACTCTCTTCTCTCCAGCCTGCTCTAAATCCATTTCTGTCTTTTCTGGTAGGAAATTTGCAGATCTCAAATCCCTGGAGAGAAAGCAAGAAAGATTTTGTTTTCGAACACACTTGCAGATGTGGCTGCATTATATCTAATTATATTTAAGGGTATTATTTAGCTTGGAAGACTGAAGCTTCTGCCACCAATTGACAGCAAAAATCTGGGGTTTATGCTACAAATGTTTTCCTATGCATGTTTTCCTATCCTTGTTTTGACTTGTCACTTGTAAAAGGGTATACATTCCAAAGCTGTTGGTGAACATGAGGGAGATGAACTAAGAAGTATCTCTCACAGCCAACCCTTTTAATTATGGATTAATACGTATATGCCACATAATGAGTATATTACAGTGTAAAAGATCACAGGGATGGCTGCATTATTTCTGTGAAAAGAGTTTTGGAATAAATATCTTCAAGAAAAATACAAGCATATTTTCAGGAGATAATACGTTTTAAATCTCATAATGTTCATTTGTGAACTGACCTAAACAGTCGATGGAAAGTGAGAAAAGGTTTTATTTGAAGTGTGCTAAATGGAAAAGATTTGTTATTCTTAGCTAGTGCAAATAAAGTAAATACTCCTTTTTCTTCAAGGAGGAAAATACAGTCAATTAATCTGTTCATACATATGTATGTTCTTCAAGAAAAGCAGGGATATGTCCCTGGTATAGATACTGGCTCAGTAAAACAATAATCTTGGTCTTACCAATAAGAGAGAGGAGTACAACAGGGTGGAAGGTGAAAATCAGTATTGGCACATTCAAGGTTGAAAGGAGCAAACTGAGAGAATTAGATGCATTGCTGTAGTACAAATGTGCTAAAACCGTGCAATAAAATAACCCAGCTCTTTGTCATGTACGTATCTGCTCAATGCACACTGGCACTAAAAAAAAAAAACAAACAACTGTCCTTACGTCCTTAAAAAAAACCCCTTTTCCCAAAGCCCTACAGTAGGGTCATGAAGGATAATAGTACGAAATACTAACAAGTTCATGTATCTTAAAAATGATAATGCAGCTTCATATGAATAGCTTACAGTCCTGGCGGGGCAATTGTAAACAATCAGCACATAGCACAGAAAACTTCTTCCAAAGAGGGACAGCCCGATGTCTTAGAGACCCAGAGAGCTTTATTTGTGTGGAACGATGGAAAACCCTGTGACGGGAGGGTGCTTGTGTTGTGTGTTGCCAGGGGAATATTTGCATATTTAAAGCAAAGACAAATACAGGTGAGGATAATATGAAGCAATGAAGGATCCAGAAAAGACTAGTTGTGTGGTCCTATTCATCTTCAAAACAGAAAAAAAAAAAAAAAAAAGAGAAGCGGATTAAAATTAAATAGTGATTATATGAAATGGTATTATTTTTTTAAATACATAGTTTGACCTTTAGGATTCAATATCACTACTACAAGGTAGTGAAAGTTACTGTTATAACGAGAGCACAGTATCAGTTGCATACATTTAGAGTATTTCTCTGCCCAGACGGAGTCATTATGCCTCTCCTTTGCAAGAAAGTTACATTGCTTATTCAAATACCTGTGCCTATAAGATAGCAAAAACATATTTCAGAAGTCTGTTAAAAATACATGTTGTTTTGCTGGTTGTCTTGCTCTATTATTTAGTGTTCTTTCTTTTTTATTAGCTGTTCAGTATTAATGTGAGCCTCTGAAAAATGTAAAATTAAGCCCAGTACTGAAGTAAGAGGAATTCTGGCTAGGAGCAAACCCTCTGCAATAGTCTGACTTGGTGGAGTTTCAGCAGGCTCTAACCATTTCCAATTTCCTTTAATTCCTGGAGTTTGTGAGTCATCCTCATAGTAACAGTGTAGACGGTAAATGGGGTCCTTTGTCTGGCAGGTCCATTGGTGAGAGGAGGAGGTGAGGATGTACATCTCCAGGCGGTGTTTGGCAGTGAGAGGGAGGGCAGTGATTAATCTGTGTTGGTCAAAACGGTGTTCAGTGGGTATTGATTTCTGTGCTGCAGTGTTTGCACCTGAGGGGAGACCTCACCGCTCTCTACAACTACCTGAAAGGAGGCTGTAGAGAGGTGGGGGTCGGTCTCTTCTCCCAAGTTACAGATGATAAGAGAAGGGGCAATGGCTTCAAGTTGCACTAGGGAAGGTTAAGGTTAGATATTAAGAAATATTTCTTTACTGAAAGGGTTATCAGACATTGGAATGGGCTGCCCAGGGAGGTGGTTGAGGCATCATCCCTGGAGGTATTCAAGAGATGAGTTGACATGCTGCTCGGGGATATGGATTAGTAGTGGATAGGTGTTGTTTGGGGTGTGGTGTGTGGCTTGTGTGGTTTTGTTTGTCTGTTTTGGGGGGGGGTTGTTATTGTTTGGGTTTTTTTTTTATTGGTTGGACTAGATGATCTTAAAAGGTCCCTTCCAACCTAGGTGATTCTGTGATCCTTCATTTAAACTCTTCACAGGTCTTTGGTTTAATTCCGCAGTTGCAGAGATTTTTGTCTCAGTGGAACCAGCCACTTGTGCTCTGTCTGGCCTGAACTGGCCTGAGGACAAGGCACTGATGACAGTGTCCCTGCAGCCAGCTCTGCCCCTGCTCTTCTCCCTCGGCTCTTACACTACTCACCAAGATTATATAGCCTGAGTTTTCAAATATAAACAGAAAATTTGTGGCCTTAAAAGAGATGTTCCATATAATTTAATGCAGGAAAGAGATCCATAAATCTGCATTTTATGGTCACCCATTACATTTAATAAGTTGATTTCACCGTTACCTGCTGCCCTGAATGCTTTCTCCAGTTTATCTCTAGCTTCAAGTTATATTTTATATACCTGGTTCAAATTGTAAATTCCTGGCAATAGTGTCTGACTTACCTTAATGTGAGGATATAGTGTTTATCATGATAGGTCTCAAGACTTAAAGCATTCTTTCATTACTAATTAACCACACTGAAATTGCCTCAATATCTTAGCACATTGACTACTGAATATTATCCTTGCTATAGAATTATATAGAAAAGTTATAACTACTAATTAAATTGTATAATACTCCTCCAAGGGGGATTTTTCAAGTACAAAATAATCACTGTGGGAAAATTCCAAGGATGTAATATAGCACACATCAAAACAGTGAAAATGTGATGGAAAAAAAAATAATCCAGAACACTAGTTCCAATATTTTTTTTCCCATGAAAAATCCTATAACTAAAATTATTGAGGTAATTCCACTCAAAGGGGAGACTTAAGACTATATTCATGGATGTGCAGTTTAGAAAGACTTGGATTTTAGGATTGTTCTCAGTCGTATTTCACTGTATTTCACTCTGCTGTTGAAAACTGCAGAGGTTTTGATATGCTTACTTTATTGTTTATAACTGACTTAAAACCCCAAACACCGAGCAACAAAGCTTTCTGCCCTATGCTATGATTTTGGAAGGACTCATGGGGGTTGTTTGGCTATTTTGTAAAAAAAAGTACTCTAATTGATTAGACACATTCCTCCTTCTCAATTAAAAATTACAGAAAAAGGGAGTTTGTGACTCTGAGCCAAGTTCATTGATGTATAGAGCATAACTAATATCAGTCATTATTAAGGACCTGATTGTACTGTGTGTTTTCTCACAAACACGATTATAGCAAGGTAATTTGCATTGCTAAGCAAATGCTAAAAATATCAAAACATTTTTCCCTGCTGGCCAGAGAGTAGTTGATCCAATCATTAAAATAGAGATAAACAGAAGTAACTACTCTGATGGAAGCTAAGATGATTAAGCACAATATGCAGAGGAAATTAGTTATTTAGCTACCAGTATGCTCTCCAGAAGAAGAACTGCAAAGCTCTTAGTTCAAAAATCACACCAATCTATCGTGGAGGCTTTTGCGCGTCACCAGAAGGATCTATAAAAGCTTTACATTATTCCTCATTCAGAATTTACCACAGGGCCTTTTGGCAGCATGTGCTTAGGGACTGAACTGCAACTGCTACGTAGGAAAAAATAATTTCTGCTTTTCCAAGCAGGACCGATGACTTTGGCTCCGGCGGCTGCTGCAAATTGTGGTTCCTTTTGCTGTACAAGAGAGCAAAGTCTGGGTCAATAGACTTGGGCAAGGAACTAGTGTTGGTTGGGCATATCTCATGAGACCAAGCAAGCACCAAGGCACTAAGGA
>JAOQGH010000032.1:52713185-52768308 GCA_025769975.1 Gallinago jamesoni
GTCTCCCCTCAGTCTCCTCTTCCCCAGACTGAACAACCCCAGCTCCCTCAGCCTCTCCTCATAAGACTTGTGCTCCATACACCTGCATGTTAAACAGATTCCTGCACCATTTGATCTCTATTAACTCCTTGAGCTGCCCTTTCCTCTAAAGACTGATGATTGTTTTCTGCCGAGTATGTGCAGTTGGGTCTTGGTCAGCCACTGCCCTCACTAAAGCCTATCATAAATAGTGGAGGAGAACGCTGTCTCTGGGTCTAGCACCTCTGCTCAGACTGTAATTTGACAAAACGCTCAGGGAGCTCAAGGCTGATGAGAGTTGTTGACTGGACACACAACAGCAGAAAGGAGCTGCTCCCCTCTGCTGTCCTGCAAAATCACCAGTAACGTCCGTCAGTACAAGAGAAAAAAACATAAGCTGAAAGTATATTCAATATTCCTTTGTCATTACTTCATATGTTGTGGTTTCAAGCAACAACAACAAAATCTTACACTGTTTAGAGACTGCAAAGTCATCTTCTTGAGACATCATTTTCTAGAGAACAGCAACAGCCCTAGCAGTGCCTTCGGTCCCCACCACTCATTTTATCATCAAGCTTCCCAGCATTTATGTCCAGCACTGGTATCAGCTTCTGTGATTTTACTGTGATTCATGCGATATTCAGTGTTTCCCTCCCAATCCAGACACAATGTAAATACTCTCAAGGAGGGTGTAAAGACTTGTGGGGAAGCTATGGAGCAGAGACCAATTATTTTTTCACAAACATGAACAGCTGCTGTTCTGGAGAAAGTTTTCTCTGACTGTTTTCTCAAAATGAGGAACAGCTGTTGATGAGGTCTTGAAAAGGCACCAAGAGCTCCACCAGAGACACTATGGAAGAACTCTTTGTTACAGTGATTATTAGTGATATGTATGATATAGTCCCAAAAATACTTTGCAACATTGAATATGTGGGAAATACTCAATAATGGAAAAGCATTCAAAAATGAAATGTAAAGGGTCAGTTTAAAAGGGTAAAATACTTCCACGTGGCTTAAAAACTATTGACACCATCCTTAAGACTCAGAAAAGAACATGAAAGGACATGAAATAACCGTCATAGATAAACCGAGGAATAAAGGAGGCTATTTAAAGTGAAAATAATGAAAACACTGTCTAAATAGGTTAAATTTAGAAGAGCACAAACACTTGCACATTGAACAAAAAACGTTTAAGATAGAGTGAAAAAACAGATTAGAAGAATAAATTGCTAAGTTGCTAAAACCAATTACCCTAATAGAATTTTTTTCAAATGCACCAGAAATAGGAAGGCTACCAGTATCTCTACAGGCCAATGGAGGACTGAGATATTAGAGGAAAACTCAAGAAATATGAGTCCCTAGCTGAAAAGTCAATGAATAACCTTCACCAACGTCCATGACAAATGAGCTTAAGGACATTCCTTTCTTTATGAGAAATTTGTCCATCATCTCCGGTTAAACCATCCGTCAGACAGCTTTAGAACCAGTCATTCAAGTGAATGTTGACAAATCATCAAGACAGTGAATTTTCACCCAAGGGCTCTAGGAAAATTGAAATATATAATTTCTGCACAGCTGAATGGAGTATCTAACTTACTGTTGAATCTGTCTTGGTACCAAGGAATGGAAGACAGCAAATGTGATGGCATTTTCTTTTTTTTTTTTTTTTTTGATAAGGGCTTCCAAAGAGATCCAGAGGACAACATGAGAGTAATTCAATCAGACAAAGTCTTGAACCGTCTTAGTGTTTGAGCTACTGGCCCTTATGAGACCAAGGTATTTATAGGCATCAGCGGAAAAGGTTACAGTGCTTGGAAAGTCATACTGCAAACTGTGGGTTGCAAACCTGTGCAAATTGCTAAATAGTGAAGTGAGATGAATTTTGGCTCTATGGCGATCTGAGAAATCGTTGCATTTGTCTAAGACACAACAGTGCTTTCTCCTATAATTTTTTGTTCTTTGTTAATAATATGCTGAAAAAGAAGGCATTTACTGTACTGCTAAAATTAATGGGGAAATACAAAGTCTCAATAATAACATAAAGCATAAAACCACCAATTACTATTTTTCAAACCACCAAAACTGGCACAAAGGCAGCATGTAAGGAGGACAGCGGGAAAGGAGAGAAATGAAGCTCATGCTGAGTTCAAAAGATACCACTGACCAGCCTTGAACTCTCACTCTCTGCAGAGGTAGTTTCTATTGTTGATTTTCATTTATTTTCTTTTATCCAGCCCCTACTCCCCGGGTCTATTATTGAACCATAATTAGATTATGGGGGTTTGGAAGAGCTAAAGAAATACATTGTTTTAGCAGCGTGTCCTTGTATTCCCCTTTTCAGATATTTTCTGTTTCCGTACCGAGATTCACTACCCACATTTATCAAAATAAATAATAGGTCAACCTGATAATGTAGTAAAATTTTAACTGTTATTTAAATATTTAGTAATTTATCAATAGTTTTATTCAGTGATTAAAATTATGTTAAAGACATCACAATAAGGGTCTATAATGGGCGTGCCAACACCTACTTAGCGGTGTGTGCTGGGGGCTGGGGAACTGGACTAAGAATCAGGAGACGTAGATTCTGTTTCTACCTCTATCATCACCCTATCATACCTCTGCCACCTCTGCCATTGGGGCAAATTACAGCCCTTTTCTGTGCCTCAACTTTTCTCTTGACAAGCGGAAACAATGTAGGAGGTGAAGCTGAGGGGGAATTATGTTCGTCCAGAAATCTCACGTGGTTTGGCACTAGTCATAAATCTGAGCTGGCTAAGTAAGTTGTGGCTAAAAAACAGAAACAAAAAGAACATTGAAGCCCTACCTGGACTGATTAAACCTTGTGTTCTTATCAAACTCATGCCTGCAAGAGATTGTTCTGGGTAAACTGGTGGCGGGGCATGTATAGGCTCATACTCAAAGCTCTCAATTAGGCAGAGGATGCAATGAGCAGGAACGTGCCAAGCAACATAGGACTTTGCTTGTGGTTGCACATCAGATGTTGAGGCAGCTGCTGCTGAGAGCGATGGAAGCTGAGAGCTTTGTGCCTCTAAGTACTGCTCTGTGCCTCCCAGGCCTGAATGAAAAGCAGAATTAGAGCCTGGTGTCTGTGATGATTAAGAAAAGAAGGTAGCATATATAATCAAGCAAAATGTAATTATACTACATATGTAATTATGCATATGTGCATTATTGAATATATGAAAATACAAAAATAAAGAGAGCAGACTAGCTAAATCTAGCACAGAAAATATAATACTGAAGGAAAAATAGACTGCTACAACTATGGCAGACCAGAGTGAAAATCACAAACATCTAATGAAACCCATCGGCAAGCTTGGGGACCATCAGGGAAGAGCTTGCAGCTCAGCTTTGTTCACTAGATGAAGAAAAGTATTGAAAGTTTGTCTTTAGGCTGCTTAGTAGGATAAGGCAATGAAAAAGGATGAAAAGTTGTAGATTCAATAGGACTGTTAAAATTTCAGATTTGCTAAGAAACTAAGGCCTTCTCCCAAGCTACTGCAATTTCAGCAAAAATAAAATAAGGCAACTGGTCTGCATTTCAATCCAGCTCCAGACTGCAAATAGGCTCAGGTCAAGAGCTAAACAAATCTCACCACAGCAGCTGTTTGTGAACAAGCATTTCTCTTCAGTTAAAATGCTGGACAGTTGCAGAAATAAAATTTATCTCTTGTTCTTGATGCTTTGGTGCCAGAGCTGGAGCACTTTTCCATCAGATGTTCTCAGCTTTACAAAAATGTGGGCACCTTGACACCGTTCCTGTAATCATGGCAAAATAAACGCAGCCTGGGTCATTCTGTTTAAAAATGGCACTAGTGCAATAAATCATCTGTAGGAAACTGCTTTCCAGTGAATGACTTATCTTGCCTTTAAGCTGATACAGCTCCAGGCTGTGATAACTTGATAAAGGCCCAGGGAGAATGAACGGCTTGATGGGGGCTCAGTTGTGGATCTGAACCAGGTAGTTGTTCCTTTGCTGAATGCTATTGACTGAGAATAAATGGTAAAATGGCCAGCTGCAGATGAAAAAAGTGAACAAATGGTTCTAGTGTATAGTCATATGAAAAAAAAACAAACCTGCAGAGGGGTTGAAAATGAGTTTGAACTGTGTCTATTACATTTATTCTATGACAATTCTCTACAAATACATAAACAATGTCAGAGGTAATTATGCTGGGAATTAAGAGTGGTTCTGCTGAACCAACAAAGAGATAAGCTGAGTTTTCCTTCCCTTCACCACTGACCCATGCACATAGAAAAAAAGATGCTTTTGCTTTTGGTTTGGGGAAAAGGTGGGCATAACAAGACAAGCTTTAGAAACTGTAGTTCTATTGCAGGAGAAAAATTCTATTAATGAAAAATTTTACATCCCTTAAAAGAAGCCCTGAGGAGTATATAAGTCTGTGGAACATTTATCCCAGTTATTCATCACAAGGAAAGGTGTCTAAGGTCAGAACAGACCAGGCACGACTATGCTAGCATTTCAAATTCATGAATCCTGGGGGACAGCTTGCTAAATAGTTAGAAACCCACCTCAGTTCTATGATTTAGAAGCTACAGATAAGTAATACTGATGTCTTGTCCAGATGGCCTTGCTAGAAGGCTAATTATGAACACGTCTGAATCAGGAGAAAAAAAAATAACTGATCTATCATGAGGAATGGCTGTGCTCAGAAAGAACTATTTCAGCTACATGTCTCCCTGCACGTCATTGTGGTTTGTCTGGTGGAGCACAGGTACAGAAGTTGCAAGGGAATTTCAGTAAACCAACAAAGACCCTTATGTCCAAATACCACTTTTTTAGAATGTCAGTTGATAAATATGGTCTCTTTGAAAGATAATATTATTTCAAAATACTGCACCAAAACCTTTTCATTCTTAATAGAAAAGATGTAGCACACATTATGCACCATAAAAGTGGACTCTGTAAAGCACAAGAAGCCCTAATGTAGCAACATCTCACAGGAATCCTTGCAGAGTTGGGAATACCCAGCACATCTAGCCAAGACATTGGTTAGCTTTAGCCAACAGTGGAGTGAGACATCTTGGCACTGAGGGCAGGCAAGGTGTCAGTTTGGTGCCCACTGCTGTTGCCTACTATTTGCTTTTAGTTTAAATTTTTGTTCAGTGTGGTAGTGATGCATCAACATTTGTATACAAACACAAGTTAAAAAATGCCTGGGTGAATGAATCTGACACGGTCAACATGACAGCTTCATCAAGGTGGTGAGGCTTTAACTTTTTGCATCCCACTGCTGCCTGTCCCTGACCACAACTAATCTCTCTTATGATAACTAAGCACTGTCTTACCAAGTGGTCCAGAATTTCCTTTTAAAGCAATGGAGATGGTTAGTGGCTGGTCATATCCCTCATCAGAACTGGATTCCCTGCTTGGTTCTACACAACACAAAGATGAAACTCTCAACCCAAACAATTTGCTAAATTTGTGGTTCTCTAGAGCTCCATAAACTGTATCCCCATCCATCTCCTTTATTTCCAGTCAAAAGGTATAAAAAGAAAGACTTAATGGGATTTTGGAGTCCAACTGTGGCAATTAGACGCTTATTTCCGCCTTGTGGAACAAGTACAGAGTATAACCCTGTGTTCCTCACATTTTGGAGTGCTTTTATGCAGAGAAACTTCTGAGAAGGAACGGAAGGATTTGGACTGTGAAGACAAAAAGGACTCACTGTCACCTCAAAGCCCAGCATCACCCTTGGTATTGGTAACCTGGAGTGTGACAGAAAGTATAAACAGAAAACTGTGGGGTAGCTTGAACTTTACACATCTGTAGCCTGAGAAGGCATATGTTTTGGTTTACCTCTCTGACCAAAATAATGAGTGTTCACTGGTAAGTAGGTGGTAGACAGGTGAAAGCTAACAGTGTTGGTCATATCAGCTCATTTTCTGGATCATCTCATCTAGCAGCCCACAAAAGACTCTGTTCTCTTGGTTTGACACCGAGTAAAAATGTTCATGGCACCCACAATCTCTCATGCTTTAGCCAGAAAAACAGAGTCACTTCCCCAAGCTCACACAAAGCTTTATCTTCTGTAAAATCCCTTATTTAAGCTTTATAGGAGCTCATACACATCAGTAAAAGTGCACATACCACAAAATCAGGGCAATTTTTTGGCAGTAATATGTAGGTCCTGCAGTGTGTCCACGTCTTTTCAAAAATAATGGGTTATATGAATGTGCATCTCATATACCACTTTGAAAACTTCCCCCATTATTTCTCTGCCATCATTTTAACATCAATTGCAGGCAATGATTGTAGAAATATTGATAACTGAGCATGATTTCTGGGACAATAAGCTGCTTGGCTTGTCATCTGGCTGCCACTGTGGGGAATAAGAATTGAGTTTGATACACGGACACTTAATAATTTTCTGCCTGCATTTTTAAAGGTTTCTCTTATAAATTGGTTCTTGCTGTGTTCTATTTTTGTAAAAATTGAAGAAGCTGGCAGTATTTTACAATTGTAAATGAGTGTTACTCTTTTTCTTGTATCGCCATTATTCTGCTTACTAGTTCTCATCTGCCAGGCTTTCATTCAACTACATTTTTAGTGAAAAAGTAAAATAAAGAAGAAATAAGTGAGCAGAGCATCCCAATCAGGTTATTTTTAACTGAATAAGCATATATGGGAAGAGTATTTTTACTTTTCAAAACGAAATAGCCACCAAATACATCAGAAAGGAGTGAAATTTCCTGCATTTGCTTTCTTTTTAAAAAAGCTAGCAAAAATAAGCTGATGAGTTGACCAGAAGTTCAGGAAATTTGATATCTTACACTTCCATCCATAAAGAAGAAAACACTAACCTTTGCTCAGTGTAAATCTTAAGGAAAAATGCTAATAAAGAAGAACAAGTACGGTACTCCTGGATTGTCCACATCCTGTTGGCCTGAGCTGCAGATCTCATCCCACCCTTTTGTGCCCAGGTTTGCTTCCCAAGGAAAGCAGGGTGCAGGGTGAGGAGGTGGCATATGATTTGGACAGAGATAAGCCTCTGGCCAAGTTCTGCAAAATCCCCCGATTTGAAGAGAAGTGCTCTGACTTCATAGCAACATACATGAGAACCAATTGGTATACTAATCCCATTTCAGGTTAGGTTATCTGGTAAACTGAACGTCTGCCAAACTGTCAGACTCTTCATGCACTCCCCATTCCCAGGAGGGTCCTCATGATGGGCAGCAAATAGAGCACTGCATGGGAATGTAATTTCTGTATTTAAGATATTGGCTACATTTGCACCAGAAGGTAAAATGGGGCAGGGATTGGTGCCTGGCAACAAAGTGGCACAGGCTGGCTTGCATCCTTGTGGCTAAGCTCTCTCATGCTAACCTCTGAAACATGAAGAGAATTGCTTCTGAGAGACGTTTTGGCCTGGGAAAAATTGTGCCAGAGACCATGCTAACAGCTGAGCAGTATGGAAAATTGCCTACATTCTGCCTTTAAAAAAATAAGCAGAAAACAACAATAAAGGTAGAAAAAATGCAGAATAAGGGGAAAAAAACAAAGAGGGTTAAACACCTCAAAAATGAGGAAGGATCCCAAAGAATGCCAACTGTGGAGATTTAATTAATTAAACTAATTAGATTGCTAATTAAAACTATCTCAAAAGACAGTTGCATGTAGCTAATGTTATTTTTTATTAAAAAAACCTCTACACCTAACAGAGGAGCAGCAACAATGGCAGAGCTAAATAGTTGGCTCTTCTCTTGAGCTTGTGCACAGAGCCATCTCAGTAGTGTCTTCATGAAAACAGAAATCACTGAGAAGTGTGTGAATTTGCTAAACATTTTCAAGTAAACAAGGGAGGCACAATCTTGCTGTGTGCAAGAAGGCTTGGGGCAGCCCAGGGCAGAATTTAGGACTGACTGGAGCAGACTCAACACTCATCACTCATCGACGTCAGTGCTGAGTCACACAACTCCAAACTGAAAATTGGCTTCTCTAATCTCAGATAATGTCCCCCTGCTCCAGAGACTGCGGACCAACCAGCTTTAAATGAAACACAATGCTACTGTGTGTTTGGGTAATAGTGGCTGTGCATGTTGGGAGACCTGCACCCAAGTAGTCACCTTGTCAGATCACTAGCAAGAGTGGAAAGTGTTCACACTTATAACTTGTTTTTTATTGTCCTCCTTCCTACAAGGCTAGGTATATACAGCTCAGATGCTGTTGCCCCACAAGTGGTGTTTGGTGCTGTATGAGTTGCCCTTGATTGCTTGATGCTGAGAGAGAGCAGGCAGAGGCAAGAGCAGACCGCAGCTGACCTCCGCCTGTTGGACTGGCACCTACACACTTAGTTTTGCAGAAATGAACTGAGGCCACAACTGTGGAATAGATTTTATGCTGGCTAATTCTAAACAGTGGAAAGATTGGTTCAGGCTCTCTCTACAGGACAGGCAGAGACACTAACATAGAATAATTAGTCCCAGTCTAAGTTATCTAATATATGTCTCACAGATTAATCTCGGGAGGTACAAGTCTCTCCTTAGCGAGCTCCTAAAGGAGCTTAAACTAAATAAATTATTTTAAAATTTATTAAAGGAATATAGTTGTGTTGCATCTCTAGTAAAACAGAGACACCTTTCCTCTCTGAACCACAGACTCAAGTCCCCTCCTGTCTAACAGCTGTATGAACCCACCACACTCTGCACTGCTTGGGCAGAGCCAATTTGCTTCTGGATTAGAGCTAATGTACACCCACAGTGTTCAGGCGTGCAGAAACTGAATAGTCCCATCAGCCTGGTATATAACACACGCCGATAAACACTGCCAAGAACTGGGTAATGAAGTCACTGAGGAGCACAGGGGTGCAATTGCCTGCTCATCCATGCAGTCGTGCCTATAGCATATTCAGGCTCTGGGTCTGCCAGCAATAGCTTTTCTGCATGACTTGGGCTATACCTTGAAAAAGCCTTTGTCGTCTAATTCCCATTTATTTCAGAAACCTTTGAAAATCTTGCATACGCCCTTTGGGGTAGGAGTTGTTCTGCGTCTAACCAATATTTACCTCAGTTTGTCTTTGAGCCCAAACATGTACTCTTGGTACTGACTCTTTCAGTAGAAACAGTCATAAACTCAGGTCTGTTTTCCTAACACACTGTGACCTATGTGTTTTGATAGCTCAGTAGATTACCATGTAATCATTCAAATACCTCTGGTTTGACTCCATTTAAATTTAAATGACTGAGGCACAGACTAAAAGTTATGCCTTTTTACAGCTGAATATGAAAAGTAATATTTTGGAGGAAGCATCCCCATGTAGCACAGATGTCTTCTCGTACCATTGATGCTCATGACATTTACTCCCACCCCTTCCAAAAGTCATTGGGGAAATATGCTCACACCATGGGTAATTGATTCAGGTTGATAGTTCCTACTGAGTAATTATGCTCAGTAAATGCCTGTGAATATAATTTTCTATCAACCGGCAATTTATAATCAAGCATAATGCGTTCAGGTGCACATAAGGTGTGAGTGACATGTGAAATACTAGTATGTGGAAGTCAAGTGACAAATTATTCTGGATGCTGTAGCATGTTGACCTGCAATGTCTTGAAATCTCAGATTTACCCTGGGAATTCATAAAGCAAAATAAGATTGAAGAGATGAAGTAAATAAATGAAAACAGCAAATAATGCACAGCCATTTAAGAAAATGAAACTAAAACAACCAATTAACACTAACATTAAAGACATGTTCACACTAGAAAACTAGGTGTCTCTTAGTAGTGGGTTATTGTCTGTCCAAAACCAAGTGCATCCTAAACAATATCTGTCTTGTTCCTCCGCATCATAAAACATGAAATAGTTTTTCTGTAGATGCACACGTACAAGCAACAGGAGAGCAGCTGTGAAATTTCCCAATAATGTATTGGGAAACTGTGGGACCACAAGGACAAAATTTTCTTTCTAGTTAGGCAGAATCCAGTCTAATAACTACAGGAAATTGCCGATGAATAAAGATATTTCTCAGTAGTGATGAGACAAAACTCATTCTCAAGAAAGACACTCATTTCCTAACCTGCCTTGGGTGTGTATCCTGAAGGATGCTGGCTCACCCTTTTGTAAAGTTCCTAGCAGATAGGTTGTAGTTGCTGTGAAATATTCTCTTATTTTACTCTTCTGGTGAAAGCTGCAAGGTAAAGTGATCCTTTGGGTCAAGTCCAAACAAAATGTATGGGGAGAAGGACAATTCTTTGTCCCCATCTAGAGTTAGACCTACTTCACTGCAAAGATATTCTCAGCCACCACCATCTCCCCTGGGACCCTGGACCTCAGGACCTAAAATCATCCTCAGGGCAGGATGATTTTACAGAGGAGTTGGAGCGAGGAGGCCTGTTAACAGACAGATCACAGCAACAAACATGTTTTTGCTAACAGACTGAGAATTTAAAGACTAATAATGACCTGGTGCCTGTGAAATGCCTGCTGCCTTTGCAGTGATGGTGATGCACATGGCTGCAGCTCAGTGGCAGTGACTGGTGTGCCAGATTGCCACAACAAAGCAGGACTGGCCAGAAAGACAGCCAGCTATCAACAAAACACGGCCATTCAATCCCATCTCATTTCTTCTCTTTGCTTTTCTTGCCCCTGCCCTCATGCTGAGAAGAGGATCCTGGGTCAGAGGTGAGCGAGGAAAATATTAGCTCTGACAAGCTATTTGCGTTGCAGCATCGATTTCCTTAATGTGGCATCTCTAATTGAAGCTGCAGCTCCACAGGAGCTGTACAGTCAATAATTTAAGAATTAAGGTATGTGGAAAGCCAGTCTAGCTCTGCCTGATTACTGGGACCTGACAATAATTCTCAGACTGCAATAAGCATCTGGGAGGAGGGTGGTTCAGCTGTACCCTTCTCCTGTTCTTACAGCCACAGGCTTCCAGGAAGCAGAGTCTGTGAGTTTCCAAGGAGCAACCACAGCCTGCACTGACCTCTCTGCTGGCTCATCTCTCTCCACCTAGTCCTCATGCACGATTTCGCTGCTGAAGTCCAAAACTTAGATTAAGAAGAAGTCTACTTAACCCTCTAGCTCTCTAACTCCCTCAAGGGTGGACCCCCTGCCAAAGGAGACCTAGCTGGTAGTTCACTTGTGATTGCACAGCATAACTCACGGCCTTTAGTTAATCACAAAACCTCCCTACCAACATGTGGGGAAGGTGGGTGCCTCACACAGGCGTCCATGGAAGCCACTGTATTGAACATGGAACCAGCTGGGTTAGTCACTAAGGTGCACCCACAGCAGGAGTATGTGTTGTGACCCAGGTGGTACACAAGGAAATTAGCTGGATTTCACAACCCTGAGGTCTTCCCAGGGGCTGGGTGCCTGATGTCCCCGAAACACAAGAGTCAATATGAATCTTACCTAAATCTCTTACTGCCCGAAACCTACTTTAGTTTCCTTAGTTCCAAAAAGGATGTATAAGTACTTGCATATGTATACCCACACACACACATTTTGCTGTGCAGCCCTTGTGCTATTATGAAGATGGAGACCTTGTAAGCAGTGAGACAGCATAGAGGCACATACCCAGCAGTTCCATGGAACACAGATTCCCACCTCTCATAGTGGTCCCTTTCAGACACTAGAGGACACTAGAGCAAAGAGCAAGCCAAATGGAGACAAATGTTTGCTGAGACATATGCTCCTCTCTTTGGACAGTTCCAGACTTCCCAAATAAATGAGTGCATTGGGGAGGTCTCAAGACTTACGGGCCTTGATGGGTCATTCTCCATTAATTTCTCTAATCCTTTTCTGAATCTTTCTGTAGGCTTAGCATCTAGAAGAGCACTTGGCCACATGCTGTATTGCACAGAATAGCATGGTTTGCCTTCTTTTAAACCTGCAGCCAGATAGCTTTGTGACCTTGAGTTACCAGAAAAAGTGAATAATCATTGCTTAGTCATCTTCCCAGTAAGTTTCATAACATATTATTTAGCCTGTTTCTGTCTTTTCAGTTGCCTCTTCTCTGAGTTTAAACTAGATCAAGTTATGAAATCCTTCAACATGAGCCATGCTACACCTCTGATCAACCCTGTTCTCCTTTTTTTTGTAACCTAAGTGCTGTGTATCTTTTTTGAGAGAAGTAGGTAGAATTATACACAGAATGGAAGATGCAGGTGTATATATATGAACATATATCTATATAAACACAATAATGTTCTGATGTTAATGGTGTTATAGCTTTCTTAGCAATTTTGGCATTGTGCTATCTGCAGTCTTTTAAAAATCTCTCTCCTTCATAACTGAAGCTGATTTAGAATTCACTGTCCTAAAGGTAAAGTTTATATTATTTTCTTCCTAATGTACTTGCATTTATGAGTACAGCATTTCAGCCATCATTTTTTTTATTACCTTGCAACTCAAAACCATGACTCTTTGCAGTCAGATTTTGTTTTGACTACTCTGGTATCAGAAGTGGACTTTGTGACCTCACCATTCACCTCCCTTTCCGACTTATTCATGAATATATTCAACAGATGCCCAAAGTATCATAATGACTGGCACTAATTGTTTTACATCATTACTGGCTTGTTTCTGCATTGCTTCAGCAGCTGGCCACAAAATGCTTTCCTAAAACAGGATGAAGAGTTCAGTCTTCATCAGTCATTCTTAATTAATTGGAGACTTGTAACAAGTGAGATTTTATGCTAGTTTAGGACATGAAGAGAGAAGAAGAGAAATCATAGAGGTAATCCCTTACGGACACTGAACAGTCAGGATCTGTCATGCAGCCTCCATTTATCATAGATATGCTTTGTCCCATGTAACCTATTAAAATAAATATATATTATATGGTGCTCAGAATCATACAGTTTTGGTTCATCTCCAAAGTCTGTGATGTGCAAATTAAGATTTTTCTTTTCTCTGACTGTGAAGTTACTTTTGATTAGCCTTTATATGGTGTATTTGTATCTAGTTTTCTGTAAATGGAAAAGAATTGCTGGACTGCAGTGCTGAGGATCTGCATCAGGTATCACAATCCTTCCAGGACCATGTTTCAGCACAGAGAGTGCTCTGCATCCCCACCCAAACTTTCATTCCCAAATCATGTCCATTGGATGTCCATTTGGAAGTGTAGCCACTGCACAGATATGGTTACTTGCTTGGGAAAGCTGGCCATTTTTCCTGGAAGGTTTTGAAAATGAGCTTTTTATTTTATTAGACTTTTTATTTTATTTATTTCATTAGCCTTTTTATTTCATTTTATTTTTCCTCCATTAAACTGTGACGGGAACGCTTTATTGAAACAACGGCTTTTCATGACCATTCTTCTCAAAAGAAGTGAATTTGAAGGTATGCTTGCAGAAAAATAACCAGCTTGGACCTGCTATACTCAAATCTTGAGCAGCTCAGCTCACGAAGAAGAGGGTCACATTTGACCTGGTAATTCTAAGCCAGTAATAATGAACAGGAATCAAAGGCAGAAGTGAAAGGGCTTATGTGACCAAGTAGCAGATATTACTGCCCAAGTTAGGTTCAATCATGTTCAGAAAGGTATCTTTCTAATTAGGTGAGAATGCAAGAGCATTCTCCAAGAGCAGACAAATCCATTACAAAAGGGACAAGAAAGAGATGAGTGAAGAGCAATGCAACCACTTGAAATGCTCAGGAAGAGATGGATTTAAACTGAATTGAGGTCAGCAAAAGTGACAAGAAAAGAAAAGTTGTGCTGTAGCTTCATCCAAAAAGCATTCAGATATTATGAAGATTATGATAATCTAAATATCTCCAGAGACACTAAGTGATATAAAATACCTATTAACAAAAGTGCATTCTTTGAGGTATACTGCAAATCATTATGAATATTCAATTCCAATCAAACTGAAATGAAAAGAGAGCACTCAGGGACTCTGGATTTGAATCTGAAAAGACAATTGAAAGGAAAGAAAAGCAACTACAAAGAAAGAGATAATAAATTTGATCTTACAAAAACCGCAGAGAATATTAAACAATCTTTTCAGCAATGATATGGAAAAAAATCAGACAACATAATTTTGAGCATCTTAATATGTTTAAAATATGCTCCCTCAACTTTTGCTGTGTATTTCAGGAAAGGGAGCTGTCTATTCTCCTAGAGCTGTTCAGTACCTTTTTGGAAAGAAGTGGGTATGGCCAAACAGTAGGAATCACAATAGGAAAAGAGAGGGAAATGTTCAGCATCCATCTGACTGCTTCAATTTGTGGCAGAATTTTTTTAGTGTGAACAAATATGGAGAAGAGAAAGAAGGTGCATGCACCTTAGGAAAGGGACAAGCCTGTTCAGATCGGTGTGGACCGGGCAGCTGAATATCAGCTACTGCAGGACATTAGTATTAAGTAAGAAAAAACACCAATTTCAAAGTCATTAATAAGTTTTAAAATTTTTCCACAAGAATTGTTAAAAATATGGATATTTTGTTCATCTCTCCCTCCCATTTATTAACCTAGCTCTGCAGAATTCTAACCCATCTTCACATGCCTCATATATATGAAATATATATTCTGCTCAGTAAAATGTGGCGATATGATTTTGCTTTCATTAGCAGGCAGATAATTTCGATGACAAGTTTGTGAGGGATTATCCTGCCTGAGGAGCAGATATTTCCTTTGTTTTCTCCTCTGTTCTTTGTTTCCTCACCTCTTTAATCTTAAAAACATCTATCAGGGAGGGGAAGAGGCTCAGGAACCATAAAGGATGAGAAATGTGATTCCACTACAAGCAAATATTGAATCTTACTTCTTCATTTTTGGCTATTTCAGGTTTTGGACACTCAAACAGATGTAGGTGTACATGAAGATCTGCTTAGTGATAACAGCACAAAAATAGCAAACTAATATGTGCTCAGCTTTTTAATAAAGCTATGAACAAACAGTGTGATTTTATCATTACAATCTTTCTTTCCCTGCCAAAGAACTTGAAAATATAGCTTACAATTTCTAAATAAGATCAGCTTCTCAAAAAAATTCTGGCAAGTCTATAAGAATACACATTCAGATACTGCGGAACATTTGGTGCTGCATTTCTAGATATAATAAAGCATCTATCCATAGAAACAGATTTAAAAACAGAAAAAAAAAAATCATTTGTCAGCAAAAGGATCCAAACAACTCCCTGAAAACCACTTCAGATCATATTCTCCAGATAAGACCCAGTATATGGACCATTTTTAGACCACAGTTTATTTATTTATGTGTTCAAAACTAAGTAAGAGATTTCACTGATACCCTTAAGAAGAGCAGAAAACCCTGCACTACATTCAAACTGGGAATGTAAAAAATTTTCTTATTTTATTTGACTTTGGATCTGGACAGTGGGTACCCATCTCTTAAAGGTACTGCAAGACAATGTCCATGTGGAGAGATGACATACACCTGTGTCATGCCAAAAGCCACACATGTATTTTAATTTGTAGCTCACATTCAGTGAAATATAGATTTAAATCAGAATAAAGCCTTCTGCCTCATGACACTTCAGTCACTCTGGTACCTGAAGCACTGGCAAAAATAAAATCAAGATATCTTTGTTTGCTAGAGTTGCTTTCTGGCTTTTTATACAGAGAAACTGGGAATAGTTGGTCTTCCCTCCATTCCTCCTCATGTCCCCAGTGAATTCTGAATAGTATCAATACAAGCACTGTGTGATAAGGAGTGTGTAAGTTATACCAATCTAACTTTTGTTACCCACTGCTGGTAACCATTGACTTCACACTTCTTTTTCCAGGAAGCCCTGTACAGTTAAATCCAATGTATAAAGAAAACAACTAATATTACAGCTCGAAGTCCTCCTTTCCTAATTCCTATTTTAACAAAACACATTTGCTCTATTATTCTTCTGTGTACATTTGTGCCCTCTGACTGTATACAATATCCTATTTCATTTTAATTCCTCAAATCTTTCATCCCGTCTCGTAACTGTTCAAACCATAGATGTCAGCTACATAGTTAAAGTACAGTCCAACCAAATAAATCCTATTCAAGGCAATGTAAGACTTGCTGAGAAGGTATGTTGCCTGAATGCCACTGGTAAAGCCATCTGGAAAAACATGAGCCTTTGAAACAACCTAGGCGTTTGAAGGTTTGGCTTCGCTAAAATGGACTCTGTCTTCTTCATATATTTATCTTGCCTAAAACATTCCTATAAATACCAGCTTCCAATTCCTTAACTGCAGAAAGCAATAGAAAAGTGAAAATGTGCACATTCTGTCTTTGCCTGTATTAACTCACACTATTAAGTTTTTTCATTTAGTCTCTTGAATTATTTTTTAATTATTGTCAGCCTAGTAAGCCTTTTCTCTACCCCATCCCAGCCCCACCCCTTAACTGCAGTCTAAGTGTTCCAGATAGTCTCCCAGGCTTCTTGGAAAGAAAATACATGTGTCATTTTTCAAGATTTGCACTATCTGTTGCAGGATGAAAGATATATCTTGGAATGGAACTATCAGCAGGACATTCAATAAAAACCGATTCTGCTTTTCATATTTTACGAGTACTGGATTGCAAGATGTTGTGGAACTGGAGTGGTTAGTACGAGACTCTCCCTACACATCACTATGTCAATTTATGTTGCTCAATTAGAAACATTGAAATTTTTCTTAGAATCATTTTAATTTGCAGATTCTCACCTTTTCCCTTGAAAGATGGGCTACTTTTTTGATTCACGCTTTCTTAGGATTTACATAGTGTCCTGCACCACTGAAGTAAACTGAGCAGAAGGCTTAAATCACAATAAAATGTATTTTTTTTTAGCTGAATATAATGAATATTTAAGGAAGTATGCAGATATTTTCAAGCAGCTAGGCTACATGAGCAATTCTGACTATGTAGAGGAATGTGGAAGGTTATCAAAACATCTAGCTGTATTAATCTGAGACTGATTTAAAGCCCTGCTTGGGACTGACACCTCACCCAATGATACTGTCACATATTATTGGATACAATGTTTGTGGGAACAGTTCATGTCTTTCAGCATCTGCAGCTTTTCCAAAAAACTTCATGGGCCATGTGGCTTTGGAAATCCATGTAAGTACAGCCTCAACCTGTACATGCACCCTTGAGGGCATAGAAACGTTTAGGAAAACCCAACATGAATTACTGAATTACTCTGATGCACACTGTGTAGCTCCTCTCTGGTACGAGGACACCTGTGTCTGATATTCCTCTTATTTTGTTCCCATTAACTTGAATTCACTATGCACTTCCAAAATTGGACCTCTGTTTCCCCCTTTATTAACATTTTTGTCTTTGAAATGTATTACAGAAGTCTCTCCATGTCCTTCTTCAGCTCTAATATAATTTAAACAAGAAATGATTGTGATCTGCCTTAAGACAATGCAGAGTCTGTTGTAGGTCTGAATTAAATATTGTTTTTTTACCTTATGAAAGCCAATCAAGCAGTGACAGAAACACGTGTCGGTCTGAATGAAGTGTGTGTGTTTTATCTTTTACTTCTATTTTACTTGTACTCCAATTAAACTTCTCCTTGATCTCTCATCAACCTCTCAGAGTCCTTTATAGCTTGTCATGTTAGTGTGGTTGTTCAACATGAAAAAAATGCAAACAAAAATTCATGTGCACTGCTAAAAACAATTGAAGAATAACACAGTCAAATAATGTCAAAAGAAATTGTCAATGCTAGTGGACACACACAATGAGATTTTGAAGATGTTTTAACAAAATCTGGTATTTCATTTTATCTTTAAAAAAATGCTCTATATTGGGTTTCCTTGGTATATGATTCTGGAGTAAGTAAGAAGGTCATATTTGGACATGAACTAGTTGTATGAACAACTTCTTGAAAATACATTAAATTGATCTATCATTGTAATTTTTTTCCAAGTTTGTTATTACAGTCTTAATCACTTTGATTTTAATAAAGCTCTTATAAAGTTCAGTTCACTGATACCAGAATTGATTCAGATAAGCTCACCAAGACCCTTCTGAAAATCTTTTATGAGCTGTCTCAGTCTGGCTTTCCTTGTTTATGGCTCTTACATAAACATATAGCCCTCTTGTGCTAGAGATCATACGAAAGGACATGAAGAATCCGTAGGACTTTTCATTTCTTAATGAATTAAGACCTTGCTGTAGTTTCTGTGAGCAGTCAGTACTGGGCATAGACATGTCCCACAGATTGTAACAGGAAAATGGGGTTATTCATTACATAATTTCATTCATGACATCATGTCAACTGTGCAGAGTTAGCAATCCCATTGCCAGGTTTAATTATAGAAAACAATAATTACTGGCCTTGTAAACATTAAGTAGATAGTCACAACTGTTTAATTAATTTCTAACATTTCATGACAAAATTAGGAAGGCTTGCAGATAGAATTAGGTCAAATAAAACTACTCAATATACTTGAATGAAATGCAATAATTTGACCAAAGACACAAACATCTCCCCGTCATAAAATATATCTGTTAGTACAAAAAGATCCACAGTGGCTGCAATTCAAAACAGTAAACTATGTGAAATGCAGTGTATTAATTGGATCATTAAGATTCCTTGGGATTCAGAAGCATTTCTATGGATTTTGGCTGATGCTTAGACTACGAAGCACTCGCTTCAAATCTGATATACTTAATATTTAGCTCTGTTGATATAACTAATGTTAAAATTAACTTTTTTATGGTGGTGAAGAAAGAATAGAGTTTCCAAGTCAAAACACTGCAGTTCATAACATTAAAATTTCATGAGTTATCACTTCCCTTGGTTTTGTTCAATTTGTGAAAAAGCAGTGCCTTGTACTGTATTCCCTTTGCTTTTTTGCTAACAGTTTCTCTGGAGAGTTTCAGTGATATTTACTTTATCTCCCCAACATGCTTTTACCAAAAAAACTTCTGCTTGCTTTCCGAGATGGAAGATCTACAAAACCATCATACCAGAAACTACAAGAGGAAGAAATCAATGGAAATCCAGTCTTTTAGCCCCTGCTGCTGTGATAATTAATCATTTTTCCTAACACCGGAAGGAAAAAGAAAAGAAAAAAGGATTGTTCTCAAACTAATTTCAGTAGTGAATGCTAAACAGGAATTAAGAAATGCACTTACTTCTCTCTGTTGAATATGATGAATTCTTTCCTAACAGTTTCCAAGCACTGCTGCAGGTGTACGTTCTTTAAAAAATAGCATGAATAGGTTGATTAAAAAAAAGATGGAAATCATAGACAAAAATCACAGCAACAGAAACAACGCGGAACAAAACAAGGTTCTGAATGAACACTATCAAAAGTCATTTTGAAGACTCTTCAAAAGTGGCCAGTGATAGCAAAATCAATTTTTCTTTCTTTTCGAAGAAATTCCTCACAAATAAATCCTTGAGGATTTTTACATCTGATAGCTCTGGGAAGAACGGTTTGCATGAGCATTCCAAATCATTAAAAGTAGCAATAGAGTTTACAAAACCTCACTGAAATGAAAATTCAAGCCTGGAAAATCATTATTTCTTTATCTTCTCGGAAGCTTAGACTGTTTATACAATGGGTCTTTCTGTGTGGGACAAATTAATCAAGACTGCAAAAGACAGCTTTAAAACATTGATAAATAACGAGCTTTTCACTGCATATTTTTCATTTTTTGGTACTAGCAGCAGATAAATACTCCTTATGACTGTCTGCCCATGTGTGGGAAGCGTGTTTGCCAACTGGCAACACTTTTTCATACTTTAAATGAGCATCTGTGAGAATCTTAAAAATGATTACAACTTAAACATGCTGTTACTATTTGGCTGAAACAAATGGTTGCTTTTCATCTTGCTTTGGAGGTGGTTTAAGTTATACATAAAATGTCATAGAGGTCAAGTCTATTTTCAGAGGTGATAAAACTGAACTTAACTGAATTTATCCGTTACAGAATGTAAATTAAATGCCACTGACTGCAGCCACAGTCCCCAGCTTACCAGTGGGCAGGTTTCCTTAGCTCCATCTTTGGATTTGTTTTTAGCAAGTCGCTTTTTCTTTTTGTGGAGAGGCTTGGACTCCAAAATCATTTCTTCAAGTTCAAATGTTGGATCACAGTTCAGTCTTCCTTTCTGGTACAAAAGGACTCAAAGTTACTCTTTGAAGCATCACTTTGTTCTCAGTTTGTCTGGCAAGTGTTAATAGCATGAATAATGATCCAGCTTCCCAACTACACCTGTAAAATGAAAACTGTCTTTTTAGGCCTGCCTGGAGCGATTCTGGAAGTTCAAGTAAGTGAGGTAAGATAAAAATCATATTAAGAGTTAAATCCTCTTCCTACTTGTGTACAGAGGTACTCCTCAAGTGACTACAACTATGTTGCCCCATTGAGAAAGAGGGATCTAGCCTAGAGTCTTAATCAGAATATCATTTATTGCCATGGAACATAAATGGCAACTGTAATAGTGCAGGAGGGATGGGGAGTATCTCTAAGACCTTGTTAAACCTCATTTTCTGAAGAGTAACAGGTGGATTCAGTTACCTATCTCCCATACATGATAATGAAGGAAGGAGCCAGCTGTTTTCAGTTAACTGTGTTTATATCAAAAAACGAGGTTTCTTATGTTTTCTCATACCCATTACTTAGATTACTTAAATAGTCTGGATTCTCTATTTTTATCCTAATTTTTCATGCTTGAACTAAATATTAACATTCTTTGTTGTATCAGGAAGACCTTTCATTAGGCAGAATGTATGAAAATACTTTTTTTATGTGGTTGTTTCCTTCCTTGATTTCTTTCAAATTCTTCCTTCATTCTTTTCAGGTTCTTGATTTTTTTCATATCTTTTCAGCATAAAATTTTACAAGAGCATAGTTTATGCCTTGAAGGTTTATTTCCATTTTATTCATTAGTGCAGTAAAGCCATCTCATGACAACATTTGGGATGAACTGATGCTCTCATTTAAGGATAAGGGCTAAGATATGGCCAGAATATCTATGGTTCATCTGAACCCAACACATTTTTTAAAAATCACTACTTGGTACCTAACTACTGGATCAGTATTGTGCTATTTCCGTAATTAGAATAACATGAGTTCTTTTCTTCATCTTGTTTTCTCAATGCATTTAAAACAAAACCAAACTTGCAAACAATTTGAATTATGTGGTGGAAGATCTTAAAAGCAGCCTGTTTTCCTCTGGGACTTCAGTCACACCATTGTCACCATCAAGGTGGAAGTACTAAGACAAGTTATACATAAATGTCAGATACTATTTAGTAACCAAAGACACTAAGGAGTAAAACCACATCAGAAACCACTTGTATAACTTATGGTGTCTTACAATAAAACATTTGATTTAGAGATCACTCTATCATTTTAATTCCTAGCAAAGTCTATATCATCAAAGTATGATATTAGGCTCTCTAGATGCCTTTTCCTGCATACTATCCAGTTAGCTTTAGTGGAATTTATATGTTTTTTATTAATGGAGGTTTATATCTTATTTATATTTACTTATAAATTTATTTATGTTTGATCAATATCAATTCCTTTCCTGAGCATGTAGAGTTTTAAGATTTGTTTGAGCACTTTAAAAATACATCATTTTAATTCTGAAGCTTTAAAAATGAAAGCAAATTACTTTTAAATTATTTCTTGCTTCCTTTCTCAAATATTAACAATTGAAAAAACCTACTAACAATTTATGACTACAAGCTGAATATAAAGAAACTAGCTAAACCGTAAAGAAACAAATGTACTAGTTAAGTAAGAATGATGTTTATGGAATCAAACTAAACACAGTGAAATTAAACAATGAGACCTTCCTATGACAGGCTTCCCATGCATCCTCTTGCTCGCAGAAGGCAGACAAGTTCCTGACAGCAACAGTAAACTGTCAAAAAATTTATAAAATTCTCCCAGATCACAGTGTATGTTGGCCTCAACTCACCCTTGTAGAACCCTGCCACCATGGAGAATGGAGTTCATGGTCCACCAGGCCAGGGAGGAGCTTTGTTCTGCAGTGCTTTGCTTGGGGTAGTGACCTGGTCTTTCCCCTCGCTCTCTGAGGGAGGCCCTGCTTACTCACCCACAGCTTTCTTCTCCTGCAGGATGCTGTTTCCAAGAAAGGCTCTGGTGAGGTGCCACGCAGCACTGCAAACACTGTCAGCACTGTCTTGGCACCCTACCTGGCTGCCTTTGCCTCATTAGGCAATGACCTCTCGCTCTCAGCTTCTGGTGAGCTGGATCCTGTTCCCATCAGATTTAGCAAGACCTCCAAAGTGCCCCTGATGAGAATAGTGTCTAGCTATTTCCCCTTCCTCATCTTTATTCACAGTTGTGTGAGAATACCTGTAAACAGTGCCTAGAATGCAACAAATGTATTGTTTGGAGAAGAATCATGCTGCAATATGACTGAACATAGCATCACAGAATCATTCAGGATGGAAAAGACCTTAAGATCATCGAGTTCAACCTCAAACCTAACATTGCCAAGTCCACAAAGTGGACAAACAACAAAGAAAGTGGAGAAGCATGTCAATACCACAGGCATTTCTTTTTATTCATGGCCCTCAAAGCCATTTAACCTACAAGTGATCAAAATGGAAATATGCAGAAAATATCCAAAAACTGAAACCACAGAATAAAAGAAAGGACCAGATTCCTTCATGTAGTTGGAATGTTCTAGTGTAGGAAACTGTCACAAAGGAAGTAGGTCAGTCTTTTGAAAAATAAGTGAAAAAGGAACAGCACACTGGGATGTTAAAAAGTCTTGCAAATGTTATTCAAATGCCTGACTTTCAGAGCAGCAATGGTCTTCTTGGTATTCTTTGGCTCAGAGTTAACTCTGACAATCATTTGCTCTAACAGTTGAAATGCAAAGCCTGAAAAACATTTTTTATTTGAAAGGGAACAAAAAGTGAACTGACGTTAATTAGTTTTTGTTGTCATCTAGTGAAATGGGCCAAATTTTCTCTTAGCTGTGACTGAGTAAATGAAAACAGAATCCAAAATAAAGCTTCTGTGAGAAGTAAATCACTGAAGGGCAATAAACTCAAGTGCAAACAAGTAAACCAGCAGTGATAGTTAGAGTTGGGATTTTCAAACAGGGTTCACCTGGAATATTGACTTACGTTAGGAACAAAGCCTGGGGTCACAGATTTCTCTAGAACAGCATCCCAGTTGACATCAGCTAGGTATGGAGAGTTTTGGATGTCTGCAAGGCTTGAAAGACGGCATTCTGGGTCCTTAGTGAGGAGCTGTGACCAAGCACAAGGCATTTTCTAAGGGACTGGATGACATATAGATGTATCCTATGCATACATTGTATCATACACAATCTTGAGTAAGAAAATGGCTGGGGAATCCTCTAAAAGCTCCTAGAGGTCCCAATGTAAAAAAAAAACCAAAAGTAATAACTCATAGGATATGAATATAATTTAATTGCCACCAGACGGCTGTTGCAGGAATGACGGGTATAAATGTATTAGCAACAAAAGTTTGTTTACAAATACACAGGAGTCCCAGTGACATGAAACATCACAGTTCAATGCCATCTAACAATTCGTATTTCATCTTTAATTTATTGGAAGATATAGTTACAGTGAGCATCCTGGCAGCAATTAAAATTAACCACCTCATTGCTCCATTTATCATAAACAGATTGCTCATTGCTGCAAAGGAAATTGATCTTCTATTGCTCTGTTCACACATTCACAAACATTTCCTGCTCAAATATCAGTAGCGATGATCTGAAACTCCTAAAAGAGACAGATGATTTCTGCAGCCAGAAAATTAAACCAAAAAAATAACTGGGATTTGAGGAAGAAAGTGAGGTCCCGGGTCATGATGCATTCGTAGCTGGGTGACACTGACAGCAAAGGGGCTCAACTTTTGTTGTTGCAACTATGGCAACAGGGGGCAGGGAGAGATACAGCCGTTTTCATTTCTAAGCTCCCTGGCTGGAAACTGTGGCAGAAATTCAGAGGGCAGAGTGGTCCTTCCTTCCCTCCCTCTCCCACATGCACAACTAGGGCTGGAGAGATGGGGCATGGAGTGGGAATCACTGATCCCCAAAGATTTGCTATCATTAATGACTCAGTTTTAAAAGAAATAAAAGTGTTAGATATCTATTTCCTTCAGGCCGTGAAAAGCTGGAGTCTAAGGCTAAGAATAATCCAGCTTCACAAGAGAAAATACCGTACCACTCACATTCAGAAAAGTCTAGGGATAAGCACTGCTTTCTTATCCTTGCAGTTGTGACTACCTAATTTATGTCCTGGCCTCAGGCCTCTGCATTGTTGGAGGGGCTTCTGGTAGAAAAGAGAGGACAGAAGTTGTTTGTGCCTTCTTACCTTTTTCAGTAGTGCTATCATGCCCTTGCACCATGCAGACGAGTAGTGAACTCTTTCTATCTTGAACATGTTGAGTATCTCATCAATGGGGGTGGCTGAATGAATTTCGTAAGGCCTCTAGGGATAAAGTTAAATCAATATAAAGTCAGCAAGAATTGATAAGAGTGTAGACAATTCACGTTTCTCGGAGCTCAGTATTGGTTATGCTGTTATGTTTATGGAAATATCAAACCCACCAGCATAACTTATAAAAATTTTGAGCAATTGTGAGGCTAATCCTTCTTTGCGTGTATGCTTTTCTTTGGTGGTAATGAATGCAATTACTCATAGATGCATTTCCTCTGCAAATTTTTCTCTTATGAAAAGAAGTATCAGTTCAAATGAGATGGCTGAATAATTTTGTTCCTGGGGCATTCTATCTGAATGTGGATTACTTACTATTTTTCACTTGTAGTACTAGAATATTCTTGTAATCTAAACTGACAAAAAATGGTGGCTAAAGGGAGCTGTCACCGTGATTTTACTGAGCTTACAAAAATCTGTGTAAAAACCACAGTAAAAAAGAACCCTCCAAAACCCAATCCTTCTCCTTTGCCCTTTTTGAAATCTAAAATTGTCTCATTACATGGATCTGTGAATTATATGGACCTGCTGTCCTGTATTTGCAGTGCCTAAATTCTTCTACAGGTGAAGAGAAGTTCCAGGCTTGACAGCACTTTGTTCATAAAGGTTACTGAGATTTACCTTTTACTGAAAGTAGCAGTAGAATGGAATTGAAAGTACGACACATAAAAATTTATATTCTTATTAATTTCTATATTTTTATATTTTTATTAATAATCTATATTTCTATATATAATTCTTATTGTGCACATATTTTTAAAGACTTGTATTTGTGAACTAAGTTGTTAGAATAATACTAGTATTTTTAAATGTTTTAAAAAAAAGAGTGTGGGTTGCTTGTGAATTAAGTTATACCCAGCAGGGGCCAAATATGTGATATGATATTGGCAGCCAAATGTCATCACAGCAACAATAAGTAGATTGATGCATCATAATTCATACACAACATAGAGTTTTCTTCTCATCCAATATCCTCAACAGCAAAGGGCAGATAGCTGTTACCTTCACTAAGAACTGACATTGACATATAGAATCATAGAAACATAGATTGTCTGGGACCTTTCAGATCATCTAGGCCAACAGTCAACCTAAGACTGACAAAAAACTATGCCATGGTTTGCATCATACAATTCAGTTTCTTGAACTTAGAGAAAAGACCAATGTTTGATGCAAAGCTTTATAAACTTGATGTTTTGGTTGTTAGGTCTTTTATGGGCAACTGGTGAAGGAGCAAAATGTGCCTGCAACATGTTGAGAAATGCTAGTGCTACTGGGGGTGACCAAAAACCAGCCCAGACAGATTGAAATAACCCCTGCTTGGTAGCACTCCTTCCAACTTTCCCTTCTGCCTTCCCCTTCCACTAGTGTGCACCATGCTCTGCCTGGAGAAAGCCACATCTCCAGGTGGCTCTGCCCAGAGCAACATCTTCCTCTTTCCCCAGGGCTGCACCCAGTGCCCACCCCTCTGCTCTGTGGTAATGGGGCTCTCTCCTCCCTGCTGAACAATGTGCTGTGGGAGCATGGAGGAAGAGGATGCCTGCTGGCAGGTTTATCTTGCAGCCTTGTATGTGCAAGCTGTCTCTTTGCAGCCATCTGCATGGGGCTGCTGCAGCAGATGGAGCTTCGGAGCTCAAGGTTGTCGCAGACAGCAACGTGCCTCAGGTTGACTGCATTCCCTCAACCTGCCATTTCTACTCTTGTCATCACTACTGTCAGTTTAGGCCTTGCCTAGACTAGCAAAAATTAGAAAGACACTTCAGGGAAAAACACACCTTTTCCCGGCCTGTACCAAGGGGCAGGCTGCCAAGCCACCCTCTGGTTTGCTCAGTGGGCAAGAGTCGCTCTGCAGGAGAAACCAAGCAGCCGGCTTGGTTGACTGGACCATAGACAGATGACAATGTTTTTATTTAAAAAAAAAAAATTGGTTCAGTCTCAGATTTGCTTTGTCTGTAGCCAGATAGATTTATTCAGAAAAGACTGTGTGGATGCTGGCAAATGGATGCCATTCTATATAATTTTTTATTTATTAAAGTGACTAGGTATCTTTTGTGACTAGTCTTAGAAGTTCAGCTTCTTTTACACAATCATTCATTGTGCTGCTTTCTTGGAGATACCCACTGGTGAAAGGGTTAATATAAACCCAGCAGGATGCTCTTTTAATTTATTTTAAGTGCAGCTAGTACTACTGTCTGTGACTAGGGCTGAGAATGTATTAGGCTTATCACTTGCAGACCTTAACTGCTCAGGTTAAAATTCTCCATCCTGGGAAGAAAGCCAGCTTAAAACCTCAGTAAAGTTCGAGAATTATGTTTGACAAATTTGGAATTATTATTTTTTTTAAGTTTTTAATATTCCTCTGCTTTGAGAGTGGGGACTGAGATTCGGCGTGGGAGAGAATTTTGTGTCAGGAGCACAATTTCTGCCATTTCTTTGGAAATACAAAATAGATTGGCCACGTTTTGGACCTTTGCAAAATGTATCTTCTGGGTTGAAGTAACAATGCACAGACACTTTGAAATATAGTTTTCCATCTAAAAATGGGAATAATAATTGTTTTTTATTTCCAGTTTCCTTTGTCTGTCATCCTACACAAAACTGTGACATTTTTGTGGGATGGGTTGTCTCACATTACAAAACGCCTAGCAGGGCAGCGTAGTGGTACTGTGTTAGTGTCATATGACAACAAATACTTCTTCCTTAAAAAACAGAACACTGCAATGCAATAATATCCTCTTTCCAACATAGGAATCAAAATTTTCAAAACATCCAGCTACTTTAGTTACATAATTGTCCTGAAATAGTATCTAAATTACTATTGTCCATAGGGAATATTAAATATTTAAGCAACCAACTTCAATCCTTTGTACCAAAATGGAAAAGAATTTTCCATTATCTTCTGTGATATTTGACCGTGCTCAGGAAGATTTTTCATTATCTTGTTCACCTAATTGATTAAATAAATAACAAGTGCACTGGCAGATAAACGTTTCCCGTAGGTGGGCCAAGCATCTTAGGATATTACATTAACTCTTTTAAGGCATTAGCCAAGAGAATCAAAGACATAATAAAGCCTGAAGTAACTCAACTTCTATTTGCAAAAAAATACCATTGTTTCCAAATCAGCATTATGGAGAAGCCACATTAGGCCTTTCCTTAGCCAATCTTAGGCAAACTTTGACAACGCAATCGAGAGTGCGGTGAAACTTTCCCAAGAATGTTTCTAGCTGGGAAGAACTCAGGATGGCATTCCTGATCTGAACTGCAGCCTCATCCACTCAAATTTTATCATGAAGTGTGCATTTGAGCACTGCAAACCTTGGGACTTCTATCAGTCAATGTGTTAAATAACAACAAAACCCATCATTCTTACCCAACCCCTCAGTAATTCATATGCTGTAATTCCTAGTGACCACCAGTCTACAGGGTATGAGTATCCTGGACCTCCATCCATAAAGGCCTGGAACACTTCCGGAGCTAAAACAATAAATCAAATCAAACAAAAAAGCATTATTTAAGGTTAGATGATGGATCATTAATGATGACATTTGAAAAATGAGTAAGGATTCAATTAACTGGAATTAAAGACATTTGTAAATGCAGTATTTTCAGGATGCAGATTCAGTGTTTTGATTTGCTGGCAACAAGTGACTTTCACTGGCCAGGGTTTTTCAAAAGCCAATAATTGTACATGTACACTTGGTCCATTTAAGTTTTATGTCACTAAAAATAAGTAATGGGAGGGGAATTCCTGAAGTCTAACTTGGAATATTTAGGGTAATGCAAACATCTTATGGGACAAATATTTGCTAGCAAGGTTATTCTTTGTGATTGATGGAGGTGTTAAACATGGTAAATCTCAACCTCATTCTACATTTGGATAGAATTAATCAGAGGGTTTTTAAAGGTATTCACAATTGGATACAGTAATTGAATTCAAAATCTGATGCTGATTGTATGCTGTGAGAAACTCTGTCATGAATGGAAATAATCACACTCTCAAAAAAGTAATGTATTTCATAAAAATAATTTTCCTAGGGGAAAAAAAAGTCTTTTCAAAACAAGGATCCAGTTGGCTAGTTTCAGTGAGACATACTAAATAATGCCACTGCAGTTTCTTCAAAAAAACATATTAAATAAGAGAGGATACGAAATGAAATGAAAAGTCAGTCATGCTTTTCTAATTATGTCACAGCAGAATCTCAGTACACTTTGTGAAAACAACGCTTTCCCTGGGGATTTTCTAAACAAGGCTATCACCAACCGTAACATCATGCTAGATTGCAATTACCATGTGAGCCTCTTCTGGCCATGATATCGAGTCTAATGTACCACATTACCACCTGATTACCATCACATCACTTTGTAATGGGAGTACTGCAACGAGTAATGTAATCTGGTCACGCTTACTTCTGACTGGCAGTTTGGGATTTGACTATGTATGGCACTTAGAGAAGCACCTTTAATTAAAGGAAGGTGTTCCTTTCAGAGGAGTTTTTGCAGTCCTTGCACCATTGTAGATGGCAACCTAACAATTTACAACTCCAGACCTGAGTTCAAAAAGTCTTGAAGAGCCAAACCTAATGGAGGATTTTGGCATCCGTGAATTTGGTGTGGCAAAACCCTAATCTGTAGAATAAAAAACAATGAATGAATGAAAGTAGTCCTGTATTCTCTGCTCAGCAGGACCATATCTAAAGAGGCTTAGTAGAACTGCAGGCACTTAAATAAACATTTTTGCCAGAATATATGTGTTTGGAGAATAACTGACCAGAGTCCCTCTGGCACAGGAGAGTTTGTGCTGCGATCCAGCATGGCATCAATCAACAATGCCATAAAAGTCATCACATTGAGTTAGCTCTGTCTCACCTCCAGATAATACAGGTTCGCTTGGCATGCTACACCTTCTGATGTACTTTAGACCTTGTTTGCCTGCTGCTGGGGATCTGTGTGGGCACAACTTACATGTGTGTGATGTATTACATAGATAGATGTTAAGAGGGTAGGCAGGATTTTTTGTGTTACTTTACTTTAGTGGATTAATGCACCTAAATTGCACATCAGACATCAGTCATATTTTCAATATCCCCCTAGGCACCTTGTAGTGAAGGTTTGCTTTATTTAGCCACATTCATTATGTTTTCTGCCCACTGTACCTAGATGATGTATAATATCTCATTACAGAAAATAGCCTTTGTGGACTTCTTTACTGAGCTATATAGGTATAATATTGGTTTCACTCTTTCTTTTATAGCTTTAACGTTGTGAAGGATCTGATTTCTGCGAGGTAGAGATGAAAGTACTTCATTTATATAACATACAACATTGCCAGAATGGTGCAACTGTTCTGTTAATTCAGTGACTGAGTTACCCACTTTTATTTTATTTGCTTGTTCTAACAGCTTCAAGGTCAACTTATCTCACATTAAGCCAATCAACCAAAAAAATGCTTTCTTTTGCCCACTGGCCTTACAGTTTTGAAGTTTTCTCACCTTAAGCTGATGACGGCATCCTTGGATCAGAAAATGGGCAGTTTGGCTCCTGATTTTTAAAGCAGCTAGCCCTTTTTCCCCTGCTTTAGCAGTAGGATTTGCAGTCCAGCTGGACTTTCTCCCCACATTCAGCCAGCTCCAGTGAAGCGGCTGTAGTCACCCGCTTCCCAAGATGAGGGGGCACTGACAGAAGATCCAATATAATTTACAGTTTCCTACATACGGGTTGTTTCCTAGGGTGATACCTCAACCCTGCTGAAGCTAGAAGACCTTTTCCCAGTTTAACACGGCTGTTAAATACCAAACTCACACTAAGATTGTGATTAATGCATCTAAAAGCCTTTTTATGCTGAGACATTAGGCATGTACGAAGGCCTCCAGCCTGTGCAGCAGACTTCTGGGGTTTGCCTGCTGATTCAGAAACATTGCATGATTTTACGGAAAGACAGCAGATCCTCCAAGTGAGGGGGTTAGCCAAGGTCTGAAAAACTGGAGCTGTGAAATACAGAATGTTAGGTTTTGCTGTAAGAAAAAAACATGTCACTTCTGAGTGAAAACTGGCAAGGATAAAAGCAAATAAAAAATTTGAAAGGAAAGTTAAAAATCTACATTGATTTTCTTTAGGATTGGTATTGTAATAGACTATCTGTAATCTTTTAAAATTTGAATTTGATCTCAGGCTTAGCTTGGACAGCCATCCTGCAGCCTGCTGTGGGTAGGTACTTCCAAAGGATGAGAAGATTTGAGCTTGCCAGCTTGGAACAAGGGCAACTGCTCTGCCACATGCACCCTTTCTGCACACATCCTCTTTTTCATAACAGATTTAAGATGAGAAGAATACTTACATGTTTTACCCTGTTCATCTACCTAAACACAAGGATTCTGCCTGCAAAAGTTCATTGATGTGAAAAAAAGTTGGAGAGTGCATGTAAGAAGGGGATTTTCAGATCTTTGTCCTCAAGCAAGTTCTGCTGAACAAAGACGTTCAAGGAAATATGTGGTTTTAATACCAGGTCTGATACTACAGATTCTGAGGGCTGTAGTTACTAAAACATACAGTTAGAAGGAAGGCAGTGGAAGTTTGCATGGTGAAAGCACAATTTTTAAATACTGACGCTAAATCAAGCAATAGCAAGTCTAGCAGCAGCAAGAGTGAATTGAAAGACAAGTAAAGTGATGCAATTGGTAGGTCTTACAGGTCTTCACAGCTCCCGATAAACAAACATCTTTGACATAATCACAGAATCATAGAATTGCCCAGTTTTGAAAGGACCTTTCAGATCATCAAGTCCGACCATTAACCTAACACTGCCAAAACCACCACTAACCCATGTCCCTAAGCACATTTACACATCTTTTAAATACCTCCAGGGATGTTGACTCAACCGTTTCCCTGGTCAGCCTGTTCCAGTGCTTGACAACCCTTTCAGTGAAGAAATCTTTTCTAATATCTAATCTAAATATCCACTGGTGCAACTTGAGGCCATTTCCTCCTTTCTTAATAATGGAGAACTGTTTTACTGGAGCTGTCCAAAGGAGTGCCTTCAACAGCAGTAACCTGACCTGGCCTCGCTGCTTACCCTGCTTGGAGCAGGAGATTGGACTAGAGAGTCCTGAGGCCCCTGCCAACGTGAATCATCCTATGATCCTATGATGTGAACGAAGCTCAAGCTTCCTTGTCCCGGCCCATCTGAGCAGGGTGATGAACAAATGTCTCAATGTGACCTTTGGATCCTCTTCTACACCATCCTCTTGGCAGTCATCAAGGACTGCATTAGCTCTTTGCCCTCACTCAGACGCCTGGAAAACCTTCCACCCCAAAGTACTGGGGACTTTTGGAAGTCTGGATGTCAGAAGCAATGCAGTCTTTTGGTCTAGAAGGTTACTCTTCACGTGTGGTAGGAGTGTGATCCGCCACCTTTCATACAAGGCTTTGGTAACTAGAAAGACAGAGCATTTCAAAACTAATTCCATTCTGAGTTGAGATATCTGTGCTAATTTTAACAGGGCAAGCAACAAAATCAGGAATGTTTCTGTGTCTTGTATGGTAATAAGTAAATACACATATTTATCTACAGCAAGCTAAGCTAAACATCCTCCAACTGTTTTTTTTTTTTTCTTTTCTACATCTGTATTTTTCTTCTAATAATATACTTTTGTGTTTGCACTTTTCATCTGCTATGCTTTCTTGAAAAATGAACCCACCTTTCTGCTGCATTAAGAGTGCTTCAGTGCATTTCTTGGCTGTCCCTAATATGTATGTCCAGTTAATGTTTTTTCCAACTAATAAATAAAAATAACTCTTCAGAGCTCTATCTCTCAATGTTTTTGCACTATCTCTTCTTAGTACTACTATAACATTGTAGACTGTCTCCGTACCAAAAGGGAGGTTCCAAGGAAGCAAATAGATGGTTGTTTTGCTTTAAAATAAAACCATCCTGGAGAACAGCTAATAGAAATTAGTGGGTCTGCATCCATCTAAAGAGCAGTGGCTTCCTGGGATATCCATACTCCTGTTCTACGGGTGTGGCTGTACTCCAAATAATTTTGTGAAATAGAGAGTAATTTCTGACAAATCAATTCATATGTACAACTACCCACTGCAGTTGTCACAGCAGTCAGACAATCTACACTATAAATGATGTAGAGGATGCATCTTGTATTGTATACATATTTCCCCCAAGACCTGTACAAAAAAAGTACAAAATTTAAATTTTACTTAACTGGTCAGTAATTCTGAACCTTATTTGTGGAAGATGGTCAGTATCTAATAATATGATTAGTGAGTTTGAAATAAAAGAGAATGTCAATGTAAGTGTAAACAATACTGAACTCAATTTTTACTCCTTGTTCATGTTGTAAAAGAGCATTTTGTATATAGGATAAAATACCTTTAAGTAAGGTTTCTAAAAATCTGCCTAGTATTCATAGATATCACTTAGGTCCATAGTCAAACTTTCAGTGCTCCAGGTCTCTGAAATTCAGGCCATTTTAATTTGGTGCTCAATGATGAATTTGAAAAGGCTGTCCATGGTAAAATAGTCAATTTAAGGTCTATCACTTGGAAAGGTTAGCAAAAAGAATAGCTGTTATTATTTTTGATGGAGCATACTGGTTTAATCATAAAGATAATTCATCAGACTAAATCATAAAATGAAGAGCTTGAAGCGACTCTGATATGAATCCTAAATAACACGATGCGGCGTTTCTTTTCCGATGAAGTGATTTAAGTTTCACTTCCTTAGCAAGAAGCTAATCAAAGAGTGCCTGGTGTACTTGCCTACCACTACCCAGGAGACTGCCAAGTGTTGATTAAGAACCTTACAGAGCTATTACTTACTTCAAAGCATTGGGAACTTCCATAGGGTGCTTTGAAACTTTGCAAAATTGGTGAGAGGGAAAATGCAGTGACATGAGGCATTAGACCCTTTTTCAAGTGGCCTTTGCTACATACTAACAAAACAGTATATTTAAGCAGTAACTTGCAAGTGAATCTTGCAAGATCGATTAGCTGCAAGGAGCTGATTGTCCAGGCATCCCCGAATGTTGCCAATGGGAGCTGCTCCTTAATTCCTACAAAATGCCCCATTCCAATGTTATTAATACGACAAACTGAAAATAAAATAAAAAGTAAAGCCATAGTGGTTTGGCCTCAATTATTTTTGAATTATAAAGTTCAGTTTGGCAAGTCCAAAACATCTCTCAAGAATGAAAACCCTGATATCAGTCATCCAGTTGGCTAGCTAAGGCTCTCTGTAACCTGTCTGCGTCTCAGCGAAGACCATACATGTCAGTAAGGGGAATCAGAGGTTTGTCGGGTACGGCAGGGGTTGCAAAGCAATACACTCTGCCAGTCGTGTAGCAAAACACACCTCAGTGTTGTGGGTTTTATTGTAATGCCTGAGATTTCATAGATAACAAATAGGTTCCACTGTCATTTACTGAAGTTCAGCATGATACCAGGCTGCCAGATATCATTCTCCTTCCTCATACCAGTGTCTGATCTTGAAAACAAAACAAAAAAAGAAAAAGTAAAAAAAAAACCAGATACATAAACAATACTCACAGTATAAACAATACTCACAGTATAAACAATATTTTCATTGACTAGCACAGGATAAGCTGTTAAAAGCTTAGACCTGCCCAAATTGTATATGTCTTGATGTATATAACACATTCATAGCTTCACCTTGCTGAATCAGGCTTATTGGGTGACAGATTGAGCTGAATGAAAAACCAACTTGTTTTTTTAAATAATATTCCAAGAACTTTAGTCTGAGACACTTCAGTGAAATATTAACTGCTTCCTCAGCTTTGTGATGAGAAAATATTAATTTTCACTTTTCTCTGAGGTCAGTAATTCTTCTAGGTCATGGTTTAAACAGAAAACAGAAATCAAACTACAGTGATGACAAGTGATATTCTATTTAGAAGAGAAGCTGTTTTAAGAACAAAATGAAAGAAAGCAACTTCCCTCTCCCTGAATATAAATGTGGAACTTGGTAAACCATCAATTTACCTCCTAGTGTTTACTTTCTCATGTGCTAAAAGGGTCTAAATTATAACGGGCAGCTTTGTGACTCAGAGCGTTAGACTAGCCAACTGCTAACTTCTATTGTATAAGGCAAAGTGCTGCTTAAAGCCTGACCATGCTGGGCCAGCAATTTTCTAGTGTGAGGTCTAGACTTGTTACAGCAGTGCAGCTGGTTTGGTACCATTATTCACATAATACACCTCAATAGTTTTAATGCTCATATTTAATGCAATTATTCAATCAAAGTAAGTATTTTAGATACCATTACCTGAATATAGACACCACATTTAGACTGCCTTATTAGTTTGCCCTATGGCTATGCCACCTCTCCTGCCCTTTCTCAGAGTGCTGTCCTCATAAAACCCTCTGTGTTACTCAACCGCTGAACAAAACCCAGTTCTTGCCCTTGCGTTTGCACAGAGACACCCTTTCTGATTGAACATCTGCATCAACCTCAGAAAAGCAACCTCAGGTTGCTAGGCCCAGGGAAAGAAAGCCCACCAGCAGTGAACATGTCATGGTCTCCTACTACTGACTATACAGGAGTACCTTCCTTACTCCATCCAAAAGGTCACAGTGGCTTCAGAGCCAGTTGTGGAACTTGTTGATGAATTGTGTCCAGAAACATCCATTTGCTATCTGGAAGATCAGCCCAGTATATGGACAGCAGCTGTTCTGCCCCAGTACAGAAGCAAACTGGTCTGGATATCTGGGGATTTGCAGGACGGACTGTGCCCCTGACACATCAGGAGGACTATCACAAGCACCTGCTGCACATACTTGTAACCACGTAGGCAAACACATGGGAAAACCTGGGGTGGTTCCGTGGGGCTTGACCAAAGAATGGGAGTTATTCAGGGGTCAGAAATGCCCCGCTGGGCTGCTGGAAGTCCCTGCTCGTTGCCCTGTCTGCCACCTCTGCTGGAGGTCTCTTCCACCTCAGATCTGACTGCAGAACTCTGCATTGAATCAGGCCCTTTCAGGCAGGTTTTGGGGGGAAAAAAACAACAAAAAAAGGCAAAATCAAAACTAGCACTTGGACTGTGTGGGATTTCTGTGACTGAAATGGTCAAAGAAATTATTATATTAGCAGTTTTTCTGGAAGATCTCAAAGGATAATAGGAGGTTGGAGAGCACAGAGAGGTGAAAAGCAGCTGGAGACAGTAACTTTCCTGATCTCCTGAGGTTTTTGACTACTTGTGTGCCCACTTGTCAATGTCAGAGCTGAGCCAAACCTGCATACCCACTGGCAGCTCAGTGTTTGATCCCCTCAGCCACGGTGCTCCTAGCTCAAGGTGAAAACTCCATCAGTGCAGCGAGTATTTATTTCAGCACCTCAAAGCCTCACACTTCCACTCTTGGTTCTTTCTTACGAAAGCAAACAGTGAAGAAGAACAGAGAAGTTCTTCTCTGAAGAACAGAGAAGCCTCCCAGTGAAAATCTGTGGACAGGCACTCAAACCCTCGGTGGGAAAAGGCTGGGATTTTTAAAAACCTACGCTGCACCAACTGCACTCAAAAAGCAACAGCCTGCAAAGCACTGTTGAATTTCAGAGCACTGTTTAGTATGAGTGCACGGAAGACCAAGATTGAACATCTTTGAAAACCCAACTCCAAATTTGTCCCTGTTGTATTGTGACTACCTCAGGAACAAATTTAGCCCTAAAGGATATTTTCACTTTACCTGCAAGGTTGATATCGGGCCATCCACTAGCTTTCCTCTGACTCCAGTAGTACTCCCACACAGGATTAATTAATAAATGTGGGTGACTCATACATTTTCAGAAGTTCAGTGGACCTCTGTAAATCCACACTCCTCTCGTAATCTCAGGCGTACAGCCATTTTTCACCGTGACAGCAACCTATGAAAGCAGCTGTGAAAATCTGAGATAACAAGCCTGTAGGATAGGAAGTGGGTAGCTGGAACTTTTCATGTAATTTATAGCTGATTTTATTGGCTTTGGGTTTTTGTCAGGTATATTTATATCATAAAATGTATTTTATTGGTTTGATTTGAAGTAAAGTCACGGTGAGTTATCGGATAAGTTCAGCCTCTGCTGAAGAAAACCACAAAGCCTCTACCTACCCTTCCTAACCTTCCTACTAGCAATAACAGGAAAAATCCCTAAACAAAACCTGAATCCCCCAAATTTATAACTTGTGAATGGAAAGTTTTTGCCATACTCACAAATAATATACAGATATATGGAAATTGTTCATTCAAAAAGGAAACATTTCAGTGAGTAAAAAGCATGTGCTCTAGGGCTTAAATACACCTAAATTATGCTAGAATGAGGAATAAACAAAGGGCGGTATCCATAGGGATGGTTTAGTACTTAATATTTTGTTTTGTAGCTGACTAACCTGTTGCCAGGAGAGGGCCATTCCTGCAAATGGGTGCCCAGCACAGAGCACATTCTCTGGGGGACACATATTTCCTGCAGCCTCCATGAGGATCAATATAAGGAATATTTCTTATTATTTTTTTTCACTCATGAAGATGGAACAGTGTTGAAAATGGCAAGCACGTACACAGGTTCTTCCAGCCAGGCAAATCCACACTTTCATTAAACACAAGAGACCAAATGAATAGCCTTCTGCAGGAAGAGCGAGCCACAGGTGAACATCCCAGGCACAGGCTGAGGCCAGGGGCTGTGTCCTGCCCTGCACTGGCTTTCCTGGTCCACATCCCAGTGCAGACCAGAGGGGACTCCCCTGTGAGTGCTGGTGCTCCTTTGTGGGCTGCAGGAATGCCTGCCAAAAGCCACCTGGGTCTCAGAGGACATTTGGCGTTCCTTGCCAGCTTAAGATGACAGCCTGAAAACTTAGGAGTTTTCAAAGGGCCGTTCCGACAATAAAACCTTCGACAACACCCTCAATCATGCGTGTTGCAGAAGGCCTGAACACTGAATTTTGTAATGATAAAGTCAGGCACCGGTGACACACAAGTTTCCTAAAGCAGCTTAAGGCACAGGTTGTATTTCCCAGCTGCAGCCCTCTGAACAGCACACGACAGAAACTCTGAAGACCCTCACACACTAAGAAGCCGACTGCACTTCAGCATTTCAAGTCAACGGCTTTGAGAAGCAAAACTGCAGAAGCAGCTAGAAGGAGCTTGTCTCGCCAGGCTGCTGGCCTCGTTCCTTTCAGATTCCCCGTTGTCCATGTTTTTGTTGCCTACGTGTGGCAGCTATTTCTCTTGTCTGAACGAATCAGCTGGGAAGGGGGAACAGAGAGAAATTACCAGGGTTTCTGGGGAAACGTTCAGGTTCAGGTACATTGCATTCTGTCCATTTAATAAGTAGGGAAATAGGCAGGGAAGATTTCAGGCTGAGAAAGACTTAGGGGCAAAAAGGCTAATGTGAAGTGGGATTAAGCAGAGGCTGCAGAAGCTGACTCACACCATGCTTAGCATTACAAGATAGGTATTTCAATCACAACAGCTAGTGCACTTTTACGACACAGTATCAATTCATTGTGTTTTTTCGTGGATATCATATTTATGCAGTCATGCTGCATGGAAGCAAATCGCTCCCTAGAAATTTCTCATCCTGTTCCAATCAGATTTCAAACACGAATGGAGGCTTTAGAGATAACATTTTTCTGTTTATTTTCTTAAATTGGCTATAGGAAGAAGTGAGAAATCCTATAAGTACCGCTACTAAGGGAAAGGCTGGAGAGTGCCTTTCTATCTGATTAAACACAACAGGATCCGCATCCATAGACCTTCAGGAGGCGGGAAAATCTTTCATCACATCTCATACCTTCCTCATCATAAAAACCAGCAAAGCATAAGGCACGTACTTACAGGAAACACCACGTTCTCTTGGTTTCGTGCTCAGCAAGTGCCTTGCTTGAAGATGATTTTGTCTTGTTAGATTTAGGTTAAATTGTGGTTTAAATTCCTGGAAATAAAAACTTACTAGGAACCATAGAGCCAACCTCCCCTAGTCTTTTTTTGTAGTTCTTTCATTGTCTAAATAGCTTAGGCAAAGCCATGTGGAGTCTTTGATACAGCCTTAAAGCCAGAAATCATGCAGACATAAGTAACTATCAGGAGAGAAGACAAAACCTTCTTAATTTGCTGCAACTGAAAAGGTTTTGTAGTGTTTCACTAAAGTTGTGATTCTTCACAAAATTAAAGGTGTAAACTAAAAGAGGAAAGGAAGTGAAATCAATGCACTTAGAAGAAAATGCAGCACCGACAAGTGTCTGGCCATAGCTGTCAAACTCTTGATATTTAAGGTTTGCTGAAGCTTTGATACCCAAGCTGTGGCACAAAGAATCCTCACCCATCACTTTTCGCCTGAAACAGAGGATTTTTACAGCTCTAAAAGCTTTCCTCATTTTTTACAGCTCCAAACAAATGCAAGAATGACTCTTCTGACTTTCTGAGTAGAGAAGACTGCATTTGTGGCTTTTGCAGTTTTTTTGGACTTCCAAGAGGCAAGGAAGGCACCAGAGAGAAAGTGAGCTGGTGGATGGTCCTGCAGTCTCTTCACAAAAGGGAAGAGAGCAGTTTTCTTCTACTGTTTCTTCTTGTTGTAAGATTGTTGGATATGGGGGTGACCTGATGTTGTGTGGGGAGGAGGGTTCAGGGGCAGAACAGCTCCATGAGCTGAGGTGAACCAAGACAACAGTCTGTTGGTGTGCAAAGGTAAAATCTTGTCCCCATCTCCCATCTTGCCCCGACTCCAAGTCTAATTTTTTCTCCTTCCTTGGGTCAGCTTGGGCTCACACAGGAACTTTGCAGGAGCTTGTTTATCTCCCTTGGAAGGTAAAGAGGCTCTGCTGTCTCTGGCATTCCAGACTTAGGTCAGAGAAATGATTTGCCATGATGTTAAACTGAGGCATGATTACAAAACAATAGGGCTATAAGGAAATAATCTAACCCGGAGATTAGTATTTTCCTACTAAATACAAGGACTGTGATTCTGTGACTGCAGAATTTTCTAGCAACTGGAGAATACCATGGAAAGGCACATAAGTAGAATTTAGGTAGGATGGACTGGACTTCAGCATCTCTGCATTGAACAGATGAAGAATAAACAAATGTCTTCTAAGATAAATCTCATCATTTCCTTCCTTGTACCATCTCTTGGCAAATGTCAGCTACACAAAGAAGAAGTTACTTCTCCTCCTTGGGGTGAGGGTGGAGGGTCGGCATTCCAAAAGGAAGGGGCCATTTTTCATAATTTTACAAAATCACAGTACTTAGCACTCGCTGCAGATTTTTGAGCTATCTGTTGTTTGAAGCAGGTTTTTTTTCTCTTTCTTCTCTCCCAACAGAGACCACTGATGAACTAAGAAAGTGGCAATCCAACTATATTTGCAGATGGATGCTAAGCTCCCTGTTAACTCTCAGCAAAATATTTGAAGAATACTCACATACATTTTTGCCCAGCTGTTTTAACTAATCTGCTTCTGATCATTAGCTGCCAGATGATGACTTCATTACACACATTCAGACTATGACAGACAGATGCTAAAATGCTAACTGACCCCTAAGCAAGTACTCAGCTTCTTTCTGCTTTCATAATAATTAGGCTTTCTAGTGTAAAACTGTGCAACCGCTTCAAGATTAAAAATGTAAGGCCATCAAAACAGTAATTTAATTGACTACCGAATTAAATCTCTGAAAAGACTCTATTGTTATGTCTGCTGTCATCATCACATTTAAATATGGAAAACATCTATTCTAAATTTTTTTGAGCTCCTGCAAAATGACTACTCTTCAAGGGTATTTTTGAATAATCTGGGTAATAAGAATTGGCACACCTAATGACAATGGCTGCTAGAAGATTGCAGGCAGCTATTTAACCAGAATGTGAGAGCTCTGAGAAATAAGCTTTTCACAGAAATGCAAAACTACCATATCAAAAATGTTGGAATCTTAACATTTCAGTCATCATGTATATAAGGGCACTTCTGTGAATGCAATTAGTTTCACGTGTCAGTTGTACAGCTATTTGTCTCTGTGTGCTGGGGGGGAGGCCAAATTACTTCTAGAGAAAAAGCCCACCACATATTGGCAAAAATACTCAAGCAAGATCTTTTTAAACTGTAGATGTTGATGTAAGTGAGGTTGCAGCATCCTTCCCCTCTCTTTTCACTATGATGAACAGGAAACCTGTGGTGCAACACTGGACACTCAAATACTGGCTCTGAGGGGAAGCTCAGTGCCCAGACGTGGTGTCCTAATGCTCCCTATCTGACATTTCTGCAATGTTGGCCATCCCATCGAAGTAGAGCCACTGAATTAGACACTCAGCTACAGCTCACTGATACCAAACGCTGAGACAATTTTCATCTAAAACCTCATTCCTCTGCATAACTTAAATGCTTGAATCGGGACTATATAAAATGTTTCTTGGTCTGTTTTGAGTACATTTATAAGCGTCAGGTTGGTGCACAGGTGACGAGCCCAGGTGGCACAATGTGGCCACACACATGCTATTCTATCCTGTTAACCACTAAAACAGTACAGCTATGCCCAAGCTGCTCAGGGTAAAGAGACTCTAACCCCTGCTAACTCCCTGGGAATTATTTTGGAAACTGCTAGTTGATTCACGCCAAAACCACACCATATCTGAAAATATAACTCTGCTCTGGTGTATGGGACTGCTCTGATGCAGTCTCACCGCAGGTACAGAGGCACCCTGCAGATGCCTGCCCGCTTCATGTGAAGGTTGGTGCAGTGCTCTTTGTGCTGTGATAAACATAAATGTTAATTCCTATTTCTTGGGCAAATGCTTTGTTCCTATGCTAATAGGAACCTTTGCTTCCCTGAATAACATTTTCAGAATATGGTAATTTACCAGTATTTTACTGGTGTGTGAGTGTTAGATGTTCTCTGAGCAAGTCTGCTAGAGAACATCTCTTGGAGACACACATATCTCTTAGTCTGGTTTCCAGAACCCAATAAATGTAGTCTTAAGCTATTTGTCTCCACAGACAATGACAATTATGTACACAAACATCATTAAGACAGCAGACGCATAGAAAGCCACAAATAGGACAAATCATGGTAGGCTAACCTTGGTGGGACAAATGACCTTCAGGAGATGCCTTCTGTCTTTCAGCTCCAGGGGAAGTTTGAATTATTAGCTTGGCAAAGATGCTTAACATTGAGACACATGCAGACAGGTGAACTGAATCAATCTATCTTCAATCTATCTATGCATTTAAATTACATGATTAAAACACATAAAATGCCCCTATAAGCCATAGGGGAAGCACTTAAGGGGTTAGTTACATAGGACTCTAACAGATATATTTTTGAGGAACTCAGCATAGCAAAGCACTTAAGGATGTGCCTAGATACTTTTTAACTGACTTTATGTGGTCTCTGCTATATCATAGATAGCCACAGTGGTGCAAATATAACCATACATTCTTGTCTGCACCTATGGGGATTTGCAGGAAGTGACACAGTTGAGAGTCTCCTGAGTTTTCTTCACAAAACTGAACAGAACCTGACTAAAAGTAGTGTGCAAACCAAACTCCTGCCCAATCCCTTCATCTCCAAAGTTTTTCATTGCTAACACATATATACTGTCAAAAAAAGAAGTTGATCCCAGTTATTGTATGCTTTTACAACTTAAAATCATTTTAATATACCATTAGTTAACATTAATCTGTGTTTTAAATGGTCTCAAAAACTTACCCATATAGGGTTTTGTGCCAGCCATAGAAGAAGCTTTTTCTGAGCCTTTCACTATGGTTGCTATGTTAAAGTCAGTGATGTGAACATGTCCTGCAATTACAAAAAGTGAAAACAGAAGTTAAAAATAGCACATCATACAAATATTCCTCCCTTTGTTTAACACGTAAGTGATAATGGAAATAAATTAAATAGGAAAGATTCATACCAAGTCATGGAAACTTACTATTAAGTGTTGCTCATAGCTGGGAAAATCATATTGGCAGAACATGATGGAATACTTTTCCTGGTGGTTGTGTCCACTATCTGCTGACAGTGAGCAACTGTTGGTCACCCCTGAGCCTCCTCCTGTGGTGCATGTTAGGGACAGTAGCTGGGTAGCAACAGGAGCAGTGCTGAATTTCGTGAAGCTGTGTGTGAAATTTGTCTCCCCTTATCTCCAACTAGAGCCACCCCTCGCATTCTCAGGTAGTCGTGACACCTGTCTGCTGTCACATCCACTTCAAGTTTCCATCAGCCTGGCTTTTTCTGAGTCTCCTCAGGGCAGAAAGGGAGTTGAGAAGAAAGAGGGTATTTTTATTATACAGTAACTATAAAATTAGGTCCATGGTAGGAGAAGAGCTTGTGTGTAACAGCAGCAGGTCCCAAATGATCACTCATTTGACAGTAGGTTGCAAGATGAAAGGTAAGTGACACAAGTCAGCCCGCGGTCTTGCTGCCTGACCAGCCAGACAGCTGATTTAAACTGAACTAATCAGCCTGGATGGCCCAAACCTCCTGTCATTACTTTTTTCCTGGGGTGGTTCACAACAAGCATAAGTTAAATTGCTCCACCACAGTGAAGCAATAGCTTTTAATTCCGGTTTGCCTTAGGCAGGTAAACTGAATTCAAATCCAGCCTGAAAATGGATCAGCAGACTTTTAATTCGGTAACTCTGCTGTTAGCTTTTGCACCTTCTACTTAAGGACTAGCTTTATAGTGGGGAGCGATGTGGATACTGCGGTCTCTGTGATTACATCTGGCAATGCCATTGTGGAGGACAGAGTACAGGGAAAACTCCTCCCTTCCCCGGCTTAGCCCTGTGCTCAGACCAGGATTAATACATCATCTGCAGAAACAGACTCTTGAGTGACAGGTTCCTATGATATGTATTTTTTTTCTTTTAATCAAGATCTCAACCTCAATCAGTCCACAGAATGGAGCAGGCTTTAGGCATCATACAGTTATTAAGTGAGGGTGGTTGTTATCATATTTGCTGCCAAAGATGAGGAGTGTAACGAATGACTGATGTTGAATGTTACCACAGTGCCCGACTGAGGAACAGCAGTCTCAACAAAAGATTATTCTGCTCCGACACTCTAACCCAGATCCTGCCTGAAGTCCCCAGGAAATTTGTTTGCCAACCTCTAAGAAGCCTGGAGCCATGCATGTGTGAAGTGAAGTTCTGAGTCCCTTAATTTTACCAGATCAGAGCTGGTTTTGAAGGGGAAAAGGAAGAAGGTACATCCCACTGCTGAACTTAAAGCTATTTCTCCAAATGTAGAAGCTTAAAGTTATTCCTCCAACACAGTAGAAGTTTACAGTGAAATGGTTTGGATATTTCTGCATTTTTCTCAAAACATTGCAGCCAAAATCTATGAGCAGATGAAAACAGCCCCTTTATAAGGGGGAGGGGGGGGAGGGGGGGGGGGAATCGTTAGGCTGCCACAACCAGAATCGTTGTTCACAGCCCAGCCCGCCATCAGATTTTGAGCTGGTGTTCCTCCTTCCTGGTGGCCAGAGCTAATGGCTGGTGAGTAGAAGTTCCCACTTTATTTCTACAATAACGAAACACCACGCCGAAGGCTTCATGAAAAAGATAATTGAACCACATACAGCCACCTCATGGCAGCAGTTTCAAGCAATTCTGTGTGTGGCATAGAATGGAAAGCCGCAAGGAACTCAGTAGCCTAGTAGTTTCTCTTTTTTTGACAGATAAATATGAAGTTCCGTCATTTAAATGACAGCACTGTAAGTGATGCTCCCTATTCGACTGCCAGCATGATAGCCCGTTGCAAAACACCTATCGCATAATATCCATTCAGACTGATCCAAAAAGTTGATTTGCAATGAAAATTGCCTCTCCTGCTGTGCATTGTTTTCTTTCCCTTTTATTAGATTTCTTCTCATTTAACAAAACCAAAATAGCACACGTGAAATGTTGCATACACTGGTTGATGGGTTGCGTTAAAAACGCCTTTCTGCAAGGTAAGGGATGGATGGGGAAGATGGGTTCTGCGTAGCTCCTCAGCATCCTGCTGCCGATACAGAGATGTGTAGCATCGCTGGAAAAACTCCACCTTTGCTGTATGTTCCCCATCACACAGCCCCCCCACAGCCCACAGGCTACCTGTGGAGAGCCTTTGCCTGTTGCTTGGAGGGTGGCTAATTGGTATGGAGGGCAAGCAAGGTGTCCCGTCGGCAGGCGGATGGCCGTGCTGCCCCAGGGACAACGCACAGCCCTGGGTGGGAGCTGGGGGCAGGGAGAGAGGCTGCACCTGGGGCTGAATCAGAGCAGGGGGTGGTGGGGAATGGATCCCCTGTGCCTGCGGAGGAGGGCTGGAGGGATGTTGAGGCAGAGATCTGCCTGCCTGCACACACCATCCAACGGTATCAACTCTTTTAAGTCCAATGACTTGGTTTCTGTTGATTATTTTTTTTTAAGATTATAATTGCTGGTATGAATATTTCAAGGGATAGGTAGACCCCAATTTTCTATGGGAGTCTTTCTAATCAGCCGCTAAGACATCTTTTTACTGCAACTGTTGCGTAGAGGAAAAAGAAAGGTTGCTATTGCTCTAGTAAATATGCTAGGATACTAGCTATTGCACACTGTTTCCAAAATTTCAACTCATGGGGATATTTTCCCATCTGAGCTTCACACCTTATACCTGATCTCCCTTTCTGGATATTACTGTGAACAACTAAATGTCAAAGCCAAGTCTGTAGCCTGTCTCCCTTTTCAGGTATCTGGTACAATATGGAACTAAGCAGTATGTGAGTGCCACTTGGGTTTAGCTTTGAAGAGCTGTGAAGCGGAGCAGTGCACTACAGATTCAGCAGTAGCTGAGCAAATTCAGGTATCACAGGGAAAGAGCTCCCTGCTTAATCCCCATGGTGGCATGATCCCATATGATAACAAGAGGATGGTGGAGAGAAGGGAAGAAAAGGTGAACAACCACATGCCTCTGGCTCGCTGCAGAGTGCCTTTTTCAAATCATCCCAGACTGCACAGTGTTTTTCATACATGAACACATACATTGCAAGCAGAAAGTATTTCAGTGGAAATTGTTTTAAAAATTGCATTCCTCCAGTCAGCTTCCAGTTAAGTCCTTAACAGGGAAAATTTTTAAGTTAATAGCAAGCGTATTGACTTTGAGAAGCTTTATCCCTGCACTTCAGAAGTGCTGTGTGGCTTTTATGCCTCACTTTTCTACGTGGCCTGAAATCTCAGTATCTGAGATAAACAGCAAATGATCTTTGCTTGGGCTATTATTTCATTGTTGAACAAATCATAATGACAATTAAAACAAGTCCTGAGAGGTTGCTGGGGCTGGCTGACTAACATTTAGCAGACGAAAATGTAGATGACTTCAAACCTCATTGAATTTCTCAGTGTCTGAAACCAAAGGGGTGAATGTGAGGGCAGGGAGAAAAAAACACCAGATTGGAGTTAATGCCACCGACTCGGCATGCATCAGAGCTGATGGGAAATCTCAACACAGTAACATTTTGCAGCAAATTCAGGTCTGGTTTGCCCTCAGAAGGTCAAACCCTGTGAACAATTTTAAAAGCCTCTCTCTGGGTTCATCTGTACTATGCACAAGAGTGTAAGCTCATATCCACGTGAACTTGGCATGTCTCGGCATTTAGCCACATCTCAGGGAGATCGTTAGAAACCTTCTTGTACCACTATAGATGGGTTCAATGAGGCTGCACGTTTCAAAAGGGTAGGCTGTTTAATGGCCCACATGTAGGCATGTAAAAATTTCAAATATATTTTTAAAGTGTAGATAGCTTCATGTGGATGAATTATGCTGAGGACATTCATCTTGTTTATCAGCGTCGGAGGGTTAAATGAGATACAGTCCCTGAAAATTGTCTGTGGGTATGATAAGGACCAGCCCTAACGCAGACACAGCAGGTACATCTTTAACAGAACTTTAAGTCTCCCAGATATCACTGTGCAGTATTGTTGTTGTTCAGAAGATAACATCAGGGTTCAAAATACTGAATTTATGGGTGGTGGTTTTTTTGATCCTAATTTTTAGTTTTAAAATCAAGATTGCTCATTGGCTGCATATTTAAATTTTGCTGTTAGTTTTCAAATGAGATCTGAGATTCTCATGTAATCAAGGAAACAGTTTTAAGGAAATCTTTGATGGTAATAAAACAATATAATCATATATAATAAGGTGCATATGAATGCTAGCTTAAATCTGCCTTGCTCTCTCATAAGAGAAATGATTACTGAATATAATTGTCACTAATGGATGCAAAAATCCAGTTTAAAAAACCCCTCAAACCCAATAAAATATTATTGGTCCTGTTAAGCCTAAGAGTGAAATATTAAGTCTGTGATTTCAATATGGAGAACCATCAGGAAACAGTTTCAAGACTAGAAGTAGGAGGCATTCAGTGCAATTAGCAGGTAGCACCTTCAAAATGAACACAAGATGTTAAAGATGCTAAAAGTTCCTTCCACTCAAGGGATCACCAGAACAGATGATGGGAAAGGCCACTGAAAGTTACTAAATGTGTGGAAACCATATCCAGCTCAGGAAATGCCTCAGTCACGAAAGGCTGGAGGCTGGGTGAGTAGGTGGGGGGAGTAACACAAAACCTTGCCTCATTTTATGTCCTGCTCTGTTATTCAATTTTTGGAGGCTCTTGGAGATAAGAAACTCAACTAGATGGGTGTCTGATCCAATGTGGTTGTTCTCCTGCTCTGAAACGGAAAGCCTGCATACCTGTAACACTCTCTAGGGCAAGAGAGAGGGGCAAAAAGACCAGGGCGGTGTCTTATAAGAAGAAATTTAAAAGGCTGAGGTTCTTTACCTGACAGGAGAGTGCTGAAGGATTTTTTAAATATCATGAAGATTGTGATTGTAAGCTATTATCTACCAAATCATGCAATTCTAGAAGTAAAAGATGCTTACTTGAAAGAATAATGTTTTAAAGCACATAAGAGAAAGCACTTTTCTTTCATGAAGGGTGGTGAACTTTCTCCAGGAGGTTGCAGAAGCCAATATCAGCAGCTGCTTCAAAGAAGCAGTAGACAAACTCATTAACAAAGATTCATCCAGATTCAAAGGGAATATACAGAGGTACTCTAATTTCCTAATACAGAAATTGTGGGTGACAGGAAGCACTGAAGTATTTGATGACCAAGTAGCAAAGGGCACATTCCATGAGTAGTATCTCCTCTTGCCATGGGTTGCAACAGAATGATGGCTGAGGTCTTGGGTCTGACCCAGCAGGGAGTTCTTCCTTGGAAAACCAAGCAGGGACCTTGGCGAGTTTTACGAAACAATGTCCTGAAAAACCTGCCTGAGAAGAAATCAAACCCTTGCAAATTTCCATTAAAGAGTGTAATAATGGTGTGGTAACTATGCACAATGCAAAATCTGGATGCCAAAGTAGAACCTCATAATTTCTGCAGAGCAACCAGAAACGTTATCAGTAATGCTACCAAAGAGCTACCAAATTATATTCTCATCTCTGAAAAAAAGCAATGTACTAATCTATTTTCCACTACTTGTTTTTCTGCATTTTAGCCATTCCACATCTACTTAGACATCATAGCTAATAGATCATGGAAATATGTAAAGACATCTTTAATTACTTTTTATATTTCAGAAAAAAATACATGGAATAGACTTGCCAGCTTACAGTTTTAAACACTGTCATTTCAGTTATATTGTTCTAAGCCATTAAAACCAAAGGAACAGTAGAGGAAGCAGAATGCTATTATTAAGAGAATTCTATGATGTTTTTCTCTGTACAATAAGATAATAATAGCTCTCCTGAACTATCAGGTAGTCCCTACAGCTGTCACTGGAATAATTGTGTTTCAGACACATGTTAGCAGAACAGACCACTACTACTAAATTTAGAGACTAGCGTTAGTTGTAAGAGGAAGAGCTTTCCAGCAAAGGTAAGGGGGAAATGTAACAAAAGAGCTTTATGGACAGCATTCATTTCCTTAGAGGGGTCTTACTCCGGTTCAGAGAGTCAACCCCAAAACCATCCCTACTTCCTCTCCTCAGAGGAGACTCCTCTATGGGATGGAGAATCTCTCCAGGAAACCAGATAATCATCTTCTGCTAGAGGCTGAACACTATTTTAAGAGGCTGATTTCCCCATTCTCATGTAACATTACACTTCTCAGGATCATCAAACATTTATGTCCACTGATACATCAGAATCTGTGCTCAGCAGTGTTGAGAAGTGTCTTTGCTGAAAAGTATATGGGAAAATTCAGGCTTCCTTTGCCAGAATGATTCTGAATATGCTGTATACATTTTTGTGGGGTTTTTTCTTTGTAAATTAGATTGATACTTTTTTATAAATTAAGAATAATCTCCTGTTTTCACTACTCCTGTATTCCTGAAGTATGTTCCTTAAGCCCTACAGATACACTGTAGTGAAATAGGTTTTAATGAACAGGAATAGCTATAATCTATAATCTTGGTATACATTATGAAAGTCACTTAGTTTAACTGCTTGAAGATGTAAGGCGATGTGAATGGCGTAACACTACATTTTTACTTCAGCCAAAAGAGGTTTCTTCAGTGAGGTCAAAGATATCTAACTCACTGAGACAAACTCTCCATCCTAAATATTGTGCATATCCAATTCCATAATACTTTCTGTAAGCACAGTTTGTTTAATGAACTGTAAGAAAGACCTAGGAGTAAAGTCAAGCATATAGGAAATTGTTGTGTCATCTTAGAGGCCAGAGGTTAAAATAAAGTTCCTTCCTGTGCACCTAGTTAACTCATATTAGATGAATTTGTTATGCTTCCTCTACAGCCTATTTTATTTATAGAGCATACATTCAGCCCATTTTTCCATTAAGTGAACTCTGATGATTCCTTAAAAATAATGTTACTTTGTGGCTTAGTCAAAGCTTTTATGGACTTCAAGGATAACATTCATCTTGCAAAGTGTACATCTACAAGGCAGATACCTATACCTTTACTCAAAACTTCCTAGGCATTAGTCACCAAAGGTAAATAGATACTAGTGCATAGTACAGACATCCAACATAGATTGGATGACCAAAAACATCTGTATGGCTTTCAGTTATCTGTAAAGGAAGCCTGTAGTGATGAGCACAGTATGGACACCTGGACACCTACTGATGTCACCTCATTTAGCGAGTTGAGGTGTGTGGACCCTTATCCATGTTGAGAGAATTACATCTCCCAACCACATAACAGGTCTGTGAACCAAGGATCCATGAGGTAATGAATTCTGCTGACCACAGTCTGTCTGTGAGTCTGGAGAAGCGCGGTTGTTTCACCACTTGTCTGCAGGTGTGCTGCAAAGGAGCCGTATTTTGTTGCTTTGCAGAAAAAGGGTTATCCATCCCAAAATTTCCAAGCTGGCTACAGATAATTTTGTTGCTTATAATCACCAAAAAAACCATTTTGCAGCACATCGCTCACTCCGGTGTAGCTTCTTCTCTGCAATATTTGAGTCCCCACAGGAAAGCTCTTGCAAGAGGCTGATTTTGTGCAATAATTGACCTTGATGAGGGGCAAGGAGAGATAAGGGCAACTGTACTTCAAAGGCTGTCAGAGATTTAGCACAGTCATAGTCATTTCATGTTGCCTTTGACATCTTTAACTCACACAGGACTTAAAGACAAGAGATTTCTATTTCATACTTATTAGCTGATATTAGTGTCTAGGGAACATTAACACTTATGGATCTAAAACATTAAGTTCCTGAAGTTCTAGATGGTATAAAACTCCCACATTATTTAGCTTTGTTGGCTTCCATATTGCAAGGGTTAAAATCCAGCTATTCACAATGTTACCTCTTTAATCATCTTTAACTTGCATACCCAGCAGCTCTGCAATGGATTTTGGAAGATAATGGTAACATTGGCATAATTTCAAGTTTATATTTTCTCAAAGATTAACTGCTTGTAGTCAATTTCGGAGGTGAACAAAGCACAAGACGACCTTCCCACAGTAGCAAACACATATTTCCTTTCTCCATTTAGTCTTCCTCTTGTATGTATTTCTGTTGTAAATGATACAAGGTTAATGCCTTCTTTACCTGTATTTTCTCATGTTATTCCTATGAATGACTGCAAAAAGATGCATGAGGTTTCAGCAAAATACTTCATAGAGAGTGAATATGTGTAAAATTTAAGTTTAAAGAAATTGTTTGCTGGGGTTTTTTTCATACCCCACCTTCTTTCTTTGAGATAATGGAATTAGTACTGAAAGTTCAAATCTGATTATATAGTCCAGTGTTTTCCATGTTATTTATGCCAGAACTACATGTAGAACCATAAAAATTTTGCAGACTTAGAGGCAAATTTCCAAATTCCATATCTAAATATAGCAAAGTAAGTTCAGACACCCACATGAGAAATAATTTACTATATGAAATTTATTAGCCTTTCAGAAGTTCTAAAAGAGAAAATAAGTGCTTGGAATTGTATTACTGATAGGCCCCTAAAAAGAGATTATGGTGATTCACAGTAATCCTGTTAATAAAATATTAACTTCTTTTTATCAGGTGTCCCTGGTTATCTCATTTCATATTAAATTTCTTCTTCAAGTCTTTCAAGTGCCAGATCAGCATATTTATTTTTTTTACGGTTGGAAGGGTAATATAAAATCCACAAATTGGACAGAGGGACTTTGCAGAGAAAGTCCAGACTTCAGTAGGAATCCAGTATCTGAGGCTGATTTACAAAGCACAGCATGAACATGTCACTGAGATCTCAAGAATTGGAAATATCTGAGAAAAAGTAGTCAACATTCACTTACCATGCTCATCCAGTAGTATGTTGTCAGGTTTGATGTCCCTGTCAAATAAGGAAAGGAATGCATTACACTTCATACCCAAAGAAAACCTTCAATTTCAAAGTTTTCCCCATCTGGATATGAGGGCCAAGTCACTTAAATCATTACAAAACCAATGAAAACCATATTATACAGAAATGCAAATGATTTTTATCTATATCTTTTAACCGCCCTGAGAAAACATGAAATCTAAAGAGGCTCTCTAGGTTTCCTTTTCATGTGGTTTTGTTCATATGGTTAGCATTGACATGGATTTGGTTTTCAAGATTATGTACTTTATTCCTTATAGCAGTGGGAACAACGATATGGAAGATTTGCATCTAGGAGGTGCCTGGTAGCTTCAGGGACTCTACGTATGACAGACCCAAGAAATCGTTTAATTGGAAACATTTAATTGGAAACATCGGTGATCTACCCTTTCTACCAGACCCAGCTAATCTGCCGTGCTCACACACGTGATCACTCACTCATTGTGGAGTCCTGCTATCTATCATACGTTAATTGAGTAAGTCTAGCAGCTCTCCTTTTAGACTCTGAACCCCCACTTGGCTGTCTGTAATGGCAGGTACTACGCTGGGGAAGGAAGTGGGAATAAGGGAGGATGGAGATTATCATATGCTGAAGCATCAGCTCAACTAGGCACAAGGGAACACCATTGCCCAAGAGAGATGCACTTTCAGTGCGCTTCCATTTTCTGTTGGCCCACAGAATCATCCTGTTGTCAGGAGAGATGGAGACAGCTTTTCCCCACCATTGTTGGACATTCCCACCCTCTTTATTGGTCCAACATCATTGTTCATGATACGGACATGTCCTGGGGAAAACTTGTCTTCTTCCTTTGCCATCCTGGATGGGTCCCTGGTTTAGCTCCACCTGCGCCTTGGTGGGTGTGATGTGACAGTGTTGTGAGGCACCGCCTTCTCACTAGTGGCTTATGCTTCATGCAATTTCAAAGCCATGTTCTTGGCATGGCATTGCCAGAGTGGGATATGCATCAGTCCACCTTGAGCAAAACATTTGTCTCTTGGGCTGAATTTTCCACTTATCTCAAAAGAAAACACATTGTAAACTCTCAAAATAAGATGTCAAATGAGTCTGCAAATGAACTCCAAACATGTCCATGTGCATAATTTCTTTTAGCCAAGAGAGAGATTGATTATTCCAATATCCAATTTCCTAGGACATTCTATCCTGACTGAAGTACATACTTGCTAACAAGTTTTTTTCAGTATGCCCATAAATTGAATAAACAAAAAAAGAGAAATGTTGCAAAAGGAAAATGTGATATACCAGAACACTTCTTTTAAGTTTTAATTAGAGAATGGTTTCTAAAGTAAACATCATACAGGAATAAGACAATAGCAATTATAATATATATATGGCTTGCATGATATGATCTCAGTCATCACCCAGACTCCACATCTTGACAAAACAAGGAAGCTTATGGTTTAGCATTCTGAATTCCATGCTTTCTAGCCCTTCCTGAGAATCATACAAAATCGTGAAGTACACTAAAATTATGTTTACAATTTGTGTGGCAGCAGCTGGGGAAATGTAGGATAAATAAGAAATTACTTTGAATCATTCACTGCACATCTGGAATAATGTAGGATGTCTGTGTGTCTATGTAAGGAAAAAGATCTCATGACGAATTACCATCTGGAATGGAATTTTTAAATGATACCTACATTTCAGTGTGAAATATTGTATTTCTTCTGTATTTCTTCTTATAGGCTACTATATGTGCCTGATTCAGCAGCAGTTCTAGCTATATGTGTAATACAAGGGGAAATTTCTCCTAGAGCCCATGCCACCCACAAACCTCCAGACTCTGACTTTTCTCTTTCCTCTCCCCTGTATTCACTTGACATATAATTTACCATATCAAAACCCTCTCCTTTTCTTGTTTTCATATGGGTGAAGTTGTGAGTTACAGGCGAACTGTAGGACTAAATATCTTTGCTTGTACTATAAAACTTCTCTTTGAATTATCATAAGAAATTCTATGCAGTTTTGTATATAATGTTATATCTAATCTCTCAATTGATGAGACAGTTTTTGGAAGAGCTACTGTTCAGCTGGTATCAAATACATTTGCCAGTTAGAAAAAGATCTCTGTTTTTTGATAACTGTTTTCTGATAAGAGTTGGAATTGGGATTTCTTGTTGAACAGTTTTTGTGATTGATGTACAACAACTTGAAAATACAGAAATGACTTTCATTGGAAATATGCATGCCATAGTTTGAATTGTTGAATTAAATATTTTAAACTTTTTCTTCACAAAGTTTAGCAAACACAATCTGGCTCTGCAGCTCTCACATGGGTAAAAAGATTGGGGGTCACATCCAAGTATATTAGGACCTTTCCGTGGCTTCCTGAAAACTGATCAAAAGGAGTTTTTTCAGTTTTATGAAAAAATAAAACTGCAATTCAGTTTTATGAGCTACTGCCATTTGTATAACACTGCAGTACCTAGGGATTGCTCATTGCAAGACTGTGTCTTTTCTCTCTTTTTTTTTTAAGAAGATGAGTTTTGACAATTTGAATATCTGCTGTGGTATTGCACCATTAAACAAACTATACATTTTTATTGGCACCAGAAAAGACATTGACAAATCTACTTGACAACTGTATGTATCATCAAACACAGTTTTCAGGCAGTTGCATCTGTAATGTTCAGAAAGTTGAGTGGTAAAATTAGATCTGTGCTTATCTTTCTGTGACTAATTCAGGCAATGGATGATACTTGCTCCAGATGCACACAGACCATAAAGCCTTTCCTGCCTCAGGGACCTTCCCCACCGTGGGCCCTGCCGACTTTGCTCATGTTGCTCAGAGGCAGGACTGTAGCTGGGGGCAGGTACCAGAGGGTGGGTGTATTGCCTCGCAAAGAGCAGCACAACCCCTCAGTCCCTGAGGCAACTTGATAGACTCATATCTATGGCTCAGATCCCCAGATGAGCTATTTTAAACTGCCTTTATGGCAAGTAAAAGTTGTGGGCTAACTTAAGCCAGAAGGTGAACAAGTTTGCTAAGTAGAAGCTGCTGCTTTGGGATCGCATGCCTGGAGATGTGCGTGATGCATAGATTCTCATGGCAGGTGAGAAAGCAAAGCGCAGGGTCACCATGAAGAACGTGCCTTCCAGCAGCACTTGTTACGCAGTTGTCCCCAGTTAACAGCATGGCACAAAACCCTCTTCTCTCCAGAGGCAGCTTGTTGAAAGCTCCAAAGACTGCAGAGAAGCAAAGCCATTGCTCTGCCCTTGCACTGACTGCTGCCTGCTAGGTACAGGCAGGGAGGGTTCAACACAGTCAAGGGAAAGACTTGGCAGGTCTAGGAGCATTGCGATTAAAGTTTCTGGATATATTCAGAATGGAGGGCTTCTGACAGCTGTTATTCGAATGACAGCCTTTAAATAAATACTCTAGATAAATTCATGCAAATAGTAAAAATACTGTTTATGTAGAAAGGTGGATTTAAAAAAAAAAACTCTTTCGCTAAGCTGTTTAAATTCAAACATGCGAAGTAAGTGAAATTCAGTTTTGATTACACATCAGTTTTTCAGAAAACATTTTTCCCCTTAGCAAGCATGTTCAAACAACAGGGTGTGAAATTCAATGCCTTAACTTCAGGGTTCTCCTATTATGCATATCCCTAGCTAAAAGAATGAATTGAAATACTCATTTCATAATCCAAGTATCTTCAATCAGCTCATAAGAGAAAAAGGAGGACTTTTGCAAAGAACAAACTCACTCACAGCTTGGATTCAGAAGAGCCCTAGGCTGCTCTCTAACCATTCACCAGGCAACGACAAACAGAGATACATCAGGGTCCTTGTCACATTGTTCATAATGTTCATAAACACAATTTTCTCAGTCTGTGCTGGTGCTACTCCAACTCCTTTTATACACAGAACAATCAGAGGAAATG
>JAOQGH010000032.1:52768408-52931794 GCA_025769975.1 Gallinago jamesoni
GTTCATAAACACAATTTTCTCAGTCTGTGCTGGTGCTACTCCAACTCCTTTTATACACAGAACAATCAGAGGAAATGGGAGTAGAGAAATCTTTGAAGTCTTTGCTCAGGACTGGACATAACTAATATAACAGCTGGCCCAAGAAACTCAGCAGTGTGGACAAATGAGAAAAAAATTAGAAAAAAATCACAGTTTAATTTCCCCTTGTTTATGTTGCCTGTGAAACCATTTCTAGCTTTCTTCAATTGCCTTAGCTACAAATGTCAAAGTGAAGCTGCCTGAAGGATGAAAGTACAGTAAAAAGGTGCTGCATATAATTTCCAAGTAGGGAAGGATGATTAATTGTCTATTTGTATTTTCTAGAATATCTAGGTCAAGTGGACATCCAATGCTTGAAGATATTCCCTCTGCATAGAGGAAAACCATGAGTGTGGCTTGACTCACATTCACTGCGTATGCCAGTCAGAGTCGTCTGAACTCCCTGGAAAGGCTCACAATGATCATAAAGGACTCAGTTTCCAGTACATGAAGTCTCAATTATTGTCTCCATCAATGACTCTACTAAGTTACTAGGTGGGGTAAAAGCAGATATGTAAATTAAGGAGCGGAGAAGTTGTGCGGTCTTCATCCTTGAAGGTTTTCAAGACCTGACTGGATAAACCCCAAGCAACCTGGACTGATCTGAAATCTGACCCTGCTTGGGGCAGAACATTAGGCTAGAGGCCTATGGAGGTCTCTTCCAGCTGGAATTAATCTGTGAGGATATGAAAAATAATGTATCCGAGTTCAAAGTCCATCGTTCTTATTCCCCTTCCTTTTGGCTACAAGGAAGTTCATGAAAAACTGAAGAGACTTGGGAGAAGACTGTATATGTGGAATTCAGTGAGTCTTTGGTATAGCCCATTGCAGTTGGAAGCTATTCAGAGCTTTGATATCCTAAATTCTGTGATGGGGATTGAATGCTCATGAAGAAAACAGTAGGAATAAATAGCCATGAAGAAAATAGTAGGAATGAAGAAAATATTTTCTCATGAAGAAAATAGTAGGAATAAATCTTCAGCATGGAAGGAGGTTAAAATTAAAATGTACTGCAGTTCAGCACTGGAAAGGTGTAACACAATATTTATTAACTATGTAAAGTGGTAAAAGAATGAAGATTATTTCACCTGAAGAGGGCTCTGAGAAATGTCAGCAAAGGTGAGAAAAACTAGGTGATTATATTGCCAGTATTAGGTAAAATGAAGAATAGACATGAATTACGTATATATACACATCAGGAGAAACTGAATTACTCATCATGATTAATGACCATAAATAACCATCCAGAGGACACACTTTTGTATCCCTTATGTAGGTCAAATAGTCATAGGAAAGAAGACTGAAAAACATGTGATGATGCAATTTGTTGTAAATCTTGAAATCCAGAACAATCTCCAAAAAAGATTAGTGTATACTGCTATGAATTAGCAACCAGGACATTGTAACTTCTCACTGGACTTGAAACATCGATCTAGAAATGAAAGGTGTGTGGTTTGTGAAGTCAGCCATGAATTGCCCATTTTTTTTGAAGGAAAAAAAGAATGGCTAGTTTGTTGACTATCACCTCACATTGATAATAATTAATTCTAAGTGGGTTGCAGAAAAATATTGAAAAAAAATGGTATGTTCCAATTTAAAATGAAAGTAGGTCCTTCAGATTACCTGATTTTATAGCATCTGAAAGAAAACAGCCAAAAAAGAAAAAATCTGGGAAAAGCTGAACAAAAAGATTCCCTGAGAGTAAAGGACAAATAGATTAGTGTTGTTTAGTTAACAGAAGAGATCTGTAAGATGTGATGTGACAGGCGTATCAAATAATAAATAGTATCTAGATGGTCAATAGAACTTTTTTTTTAACATGGAGGCAAGGCTAATATTTCATGAAACTGAAGTGAACTAAACAAACAGGGGTTTATTTATACAACTGAGAATTAAGTCAAATTGATTACTACAAGAGATAATTGCATAAAAATGTTTCAGAAGCTTAAACACAGATTTAGTCATTGATGTGAATAACAGAACTACCAGCTACGGTTCCTCCAGCTAAGATTTAGGAAAGCACTTCTCCAGCAAGTACAGATGTTGTCTTCCCTTCACCTTTTTGAAACACATCAACAATAATGCCAAACACAAGGTCTATGCTTTTCTTTAAACCTGTGAGAATTGAAAAACTAACACTGTCCATCTGTTTTATTCTGCTTTCATATTTTTCAGCAAACATACATACAGCACAGGCTTTTTGCCATGTTTAAATTTGTGATTTTTTCTTTTGTCTATATTTTCTTCTTATTTCATCAAAAGATTTGATGTGTTTCCAACACAGTGATGGCTGTTCTTTGCCTGTCCGAGCAGCTTTTTAATATTATCAATGGAATTATTTCAGTTATAACAGCTCCGGAGGGGTTTGAATTCACATGTGTAATGACCCCTAACACTTTATTTGGTATCAGGAAAAATCCAAAATACATTCTTTCAACTTTGTATCTGACAGATTTCATTCTTTGCCTTGTTGGCTCAGAGGAGGATCTAATGTATTATCATTTTTCCATTCTCTTGAGCTTCTAAAATCCCACAATAACATCTATGAGCATGTCAGCTGATAGCAGTTTTACCAGTGTGACTTATTAGGAGTATTTCCACTTTTCAGTGGTGGTTGGTTTTCCCTGAACAAGAACCATTGAGGTTTCAAGTCTTCAATAATCAAAGGCAGCTTACAGAGGAAACTTAGTCTTAGATTTTTTTTAAAGCAGCTCTTAACTGCTTTCATTTTAATAGACAGAAGACACATACACATTTTCATTCAAAAGATAAAACCGTGTACACAAACAACAGGTATAAGTTGAAACAAGAGAGGTTCAGACTGGATATAAAGGAAAACTTTCACTGTGGGGACGGACAAACAGTGGAAAAGGCTGCCCAGAAGTGTGTGTGCTCACCATCCCTGGAGTTTTTCAAGACATGACTACATAAATCCCTGGGAAGCCTAGCCTGATATCACATCTGACCATGGTTTAAGTAGAGGGTTGGACTAGAGGGAAGATCTCCTGATGTCCCTTTCAACCTGAATTTTCCCATGATCCTTTATGTATAGGCAAGTTCTGCAAGGAGCAAAGAGGTCTTTCTCCACCCTTTAGGTCAGGAGTAGCAACCAAGTGGTTTCTTATAAACCACAACTGGAACTGCAGCCCATAACAAACTCCCTGCAGGGGTAGCAGTAATACCTAGAACCTACTGACAATAAAACTCCGTGGGTCACAAGGTATGCTTGTCTCAGCCTGGACATGGAGAACCCATATTTACACATATATCACTAAATTCATTCAAAGTTACAGAATCACAGAATATTCATGGTTGGAAGGGACCTTTGAGATCATAGAGTCCAACCACAAAAAAACCAAAAAAACCCAAACCCAAACACCACAACACACCACAAACCAACACACACAAACACCACACCCATCCACAGACAGACAAAACCCAACAGTCTCGGGCACTAGGGCACGCCCTGAACCACGTCTACACGTTTCTTAAATACCTCCAGAGATGGTGACTCCACCACTTCCCTGAGCAGGCTGTTCCAGTGCCTGACCACTCTCTCAGTAAAGTAGTTCTTCCTAATATCTAATCTAAACCTCCCCTGACACAACTTTAGACCATTTCCTCTGGTTCTGTCGTTATTCGCTTGAGAGAACAGGTAGTTGTAGACGGCAATGAGGTCCCCCCTCAACCTCCTCTTCTCCAAACTAAACATGCCCAGTTAAGGCAGCCTACATCCTTGCAGAATGCTAAGGTTTTTTTTTTCAGAGATTGTTTCAAAATATACAACAGAGAAATTAAATCAAATGGATTTTGCATTGTCATAAGGATGCAAAAGAAGCAAGATCCAGACAAAGGACCTTGAAGTCAATGGAAAGATTACATCAGTTTCAGTAGACATTATTTCAACCCTAATGAAGTTTTTCTCATGCTTTTTTCTCTTTAGTGCTGACAATCTAACTCTATGTTGTGTAGGATAAACCCTGAAAAACTGAGTTTAAAGCCTTTTTTTCTTAATTATGCAGCTCATTTCTTGTATTAATATTTTTCCTTATGCAGAAATAGGCATTTGAAGTTACTGTTTTCACTTGGAAAAAAAAATAATGTGTTAAGATCACAGAAAGTCACAAACCAGTTTTAACCTACAATGACTTTCAAGATCCTGTTTGCTTTCTCTTTGTGTAAACAGCCCCAACAGAATCATAGAACGGTTTGGGTTGGAAGGGACCTTAAAGATCATCGAGTTCCAAGTCCCCTGCCATGGGCAGAGACACCTCCCACTAGACCAGGTTGCTCAAAGCCCCATCCAGCCTGGTCTTAAACACTTCCAGGGATGGGGCACCCACAGCTTCTCTGGGCAACCTGTTCCAGTGTCTCACCATCCTCGCAAGAAAGAATTTCTTCCTAATATCTAATCTAAATCTATCCTCTTTTGGTTTAAAACCATTGCTCCTTGGTCCTATCTCTACACTCCTTGATAAGGAGTCCCTCCCCATCTTTCCTGTAGGTTTCCTTTAGGTACTAGAAGATTGCTACAAGGTCATCCCAGAGCCTGCTCTTCTCCAAGCTGAACATTACTGAAAGTGAGCAATGGTGAGCATTGGATATAGGGAATGCTATAGGAAGACTGGGAGTCTGCATTCACTATTACGTGCACGTGTTAAAGTCTAGAAAACAGCTGTTACCATTAAAAAATGCAGTAAAATGCAACAATAACTGGATAACAACCTGAAATCATGCAGAGATAATTCCAATAACCTCAGTTTACTGAGTACATGATTCTCTCAAATATTAAATTATTCTCAGTTATTTGCTCATAACCCATTTCTATACTACAGAATATACCTGACCAGAGCCTTCTATATTTTTATTAGGGTTTTTTTTAGGTTTATTTAGTCACACCAATGTTTCACATTAAATCACAAACATATACCTGCCACATAATAATAAACTAACGTGACATGAGTAGTTCCAGACAATTTTCATCAAGATTAATATTAGCTGTATAACAGTTCTTAACCACCATAAAAATGGCAATGAACTGAGAAAGGTAAGTTTCAGCTATGGATTATTCGGGTTCACATGAGATTTATTGCTATATAAGAGCACTGGAGTGAACCGTATCATACATTATAAAGAAGTTTCTACCGATTATGGAAAGAAATGTGAACAAATTCTGATTTTCACAGATAGGGACCTCATTTCCTTCTTATTTGATATTTAGATTCACAAATAATACACATGTCCAAGGCGTGCAGTTCATAAAGAAAAGTTTTCTTATGTTGTTTATTGAAGCTTTGGATGAAGAAAAAGTCAGTATAAACTGGCCATTGTACAGCCAGGAATTTGGTCAGAGCAACTTCGTCAGAGGTGTTTTGCTTCTATAAGGGCAGCAGAGGAATGATGTATCCTCCAGAGCTGAACTGTGCAGAGTACCTACTAAGAGTCCTTGCTCAAGAAATAGCCTTAGTGAAGTCTGATGCATCCTCTCTTCCTTTCATCAACGCTCATCATTTATCTTTTTAGGTTTTTGTTCCTGACCAACATCCTTCCTAGTTTCAAGAAATGTTCAATAGTATTAAAACAAAATCTCAGAGTTCTTTACTATTATTTCCTATCAAATGGATGGGAATGAAAGACTTATGACTGCTCCAGACCTCTGATTGTCAGTTCAAAAACCTTTCACTCAGATCTCACCAGTAATTGTCAGAGACTTCTGTTCCTGCTCTAATGAATGTCATGCCATGCCATGACCCTGTGAATCACTGTAATTCTGAAATGTAAAGACTTCAGTAATATTGGAAATTAGCTGAGAAGATGTGGTATTAGATTATGAGAGATTGGTAAAGAAAAAAACATCTTGTTGATGCCTGTTTGTATCTGGATGTGTTTCCACAAGGCACCACATCTGACACTCAAGCCACCAGAATAATTGAATTCAAAAATAGGCTTTCACAGTTCATGGTGATATGACTAAAACAGGAATGAGGAAACAGGATCTGTTAATAAAAGCCATTGGTCATAGGTGTGGACAGCAAATGCAGCAACAAGCAAATGAAATGATGAAAAATTAAAGTACTCCTTCTGATCTTTATATATCTAAACTTGGGCTAATTCACTGACAACCAGATACAAGTTACACAGATAATTTATTGTTCTGTGGCTTTTGTGAGCTAAGATATTTATAGGAATAAATAAAAAGGAATGCACCTTTTTTAGCTATTTCTCTCTTGAGCAAGAAGAAAATTCCAGCACAGCTGAGATCCAGTAATTCTACTTGAAAGCAAGATAAACTTCTATTTTGTGCCAGGATGTCCATGCATAAATTTATCTTTTGATATGCAAAAGGTGCAATAATTCATTCATTCAACTCAGCCATTTCCATTTGCACTTTCTGGAGCCTATTATACACAGAGGACTTGCAATGTCAAAGGGCATCTCTTCCCGTGTCCTGTTACAGTCTGAAATGTCAAAAAGCCTAAAATATTAATTAGTCTAGGTTCCATCCAGTGGAAATTACTTAATCAGTGCCATCTACATCCAGAAAAAAAATAAAATCTGCATTTCATACTCCAAATAAGGCATGGAGTTAAATTTGCAGTTTTGCAGTGTTTTGCCAGATGCAGTTTCAGAATCATCAACTTCCAGTAGAAGATTGCTTTTTTCAAGTAAGTATATGTACATGGATAGAGAGATATCTTAGAATATTTCTTTCTTATATGTGTTAGAAAAATCAACTCTTTCCTTCTAGAAAGGCTCAGGCTAACAAACATTACAATTTGAACATAATCTGGTTTTATCACAGTGTTCTAATATTTTTATGATATTTTAATTATATGTTCAAATCTCACAGTACTCATTCAGGCAACTTCTAAATCTAGAAATTAATAGGATTCAACAGAATTCTCTGTGAAAAAAAAAAGAGTAAAGATTTCAGGACTTGAAAATCAGTCCATAAAACTGAAACAACTTTGACAAGTTTTTATACATCCAATCCTAAATAATATATTAATCTCCAATTAGAAATATGTAATTTTGTTATTGTGCAATCTGCGATACATTATTCAAGAACCTGAGGTACTCAACAAGTTAGTAGGCCTTGCAAAAATAACATTTTTATTGGGTCTTCTTATTTAAAATCTTCTCTTTTATATGAAATCTTTTGCTTTCTCTTCAATTTCCACTCCTGGGCCTTTAATGCAGAAACAAAAATTCCATAACTACTTCTAAGTAATTATCTGGTGGCGTGCAGTCACATGACAGTAATCGGAATCCTGTCATCCAGCCCATTATCACACTTTGGAGCCCTTTCCTTCTGTGTGGCAACGAGACCATTTTCTCATATGTATGCAGGATATAACTGTTGTAATAATTACGGTAAGCAAAAAAGCCCTCACTAATGAAGGCCTGTGAAGACCCTACCTTTTCCTATGTACCTCTAAAGAGTCTCTGGACACCTGGCTGAAGGCTTGGGCTTCTAGTACCTAGATATATAGAAATATGCTACTGTCATGCTGAGCATTATGGTGCCTTTCATTGCTTTTTAGTGTAGTAGTACTTTTTACCATGTGTCCATGAAGATCTTCTTAGCAGTTGTAGTAACAATTTGCTATAGCTCTGAAAATAAAGCTGTCAAAGAAGGCACTGCATCATGGTTATTTACAAATACCTCAACTGGAACAAGCTTGATATTTTCCAATTTTATCTCCATTTGGAAAAATACAATTATGAAAATATCTTTAGTTCTCTACTTGTAACAATAGGTGGCAGTAATGATATCTACATTTGTCTGAATGGCCAGTGGTCTCTGGAAACACTATTTGTCGATTTTTGCTTAGAGAAACAGTTGTACTAGATATTATTGCCCCAGGATGAAGAAAATTACCTTTCTAAAAAACAGGAATCCTATACTGAACCTTTCACATTTCTGGGTATATGCATCCAGATAATAGTTTTCTTTGGCTAGGTTCATCTCCTGAATTTGCATAGAGGCTAAATTGAAATAAAAATATTAAACACAGAATATATTATTACGCTGTTCTTCCTGAAGATCCAATATGACTTTACCACAGAGGTATTTATATACTCCTGTGTGTTGCATTGTATAATGTCTTAGAGCCTGGGATTGGAAAGTGCCACTGTGGCAATATACATCGAGCTTTTACATAACAAAGCCCAGACTATATTATCCAGGACTCCTAGGCACAGAGGTTCTTTTCCAAGTGAACCAGCACAAATGACTTGCGTGAAATCTGATGGTTAGTTTTCATCTTGCCTAAAAGACTCAAAGTAACGACAAATTTGCCACATCGTTTGCTAGAACTGCTTTCTGGAGCTAACACTAGACACAGCAACAGCCCTTGGACTTTTGGGTAGCTCTGAGGAGAACCTTGAACAATTGTCAATGCTGTGATGATGCCAAAACATCACCACATTTCAAATAAAAAGCTTTTTCAGCCAAATGCTTCTCCAGATCACATGGAGGAGTCATGCAAAATCACCACGTAGCAGTAATTTGTTGATAATCTCACAGCTGATGACTCAAACCTTTTCTGTGTTGTAGTGTCAAGTATTGCTGAGAGCTTCTGTGTGTACAACTACAAGGGCCATACCCCTTCATGGGAAACAGCTTTCAAGAACAGGTGACATCTCTGATAACCACATGAAGTGCATGACTCATTAGACATTAACTGGAGTGTGGCATTTGGAAAAAATTATCTGGTCAGGTGGAAAGGGTATACATTGAAATGATGATGCTTTTTTGTGTGATACCATGTGAGAGCTTTTGACTAGGAGTAAGGGAGAGAATGTACTCAGCGTGTGCACTGCCAGCAATTGCACAAATATCCATCTCCTTCCAGTAAAAGGCATATTTTACACTCTTCCAATTTACACAGGCGGAAACCCATGTGTGAAACTAAATGAAAGAAGAAATTGATGGCATTTGTCCTCTACCTAAAGACAAATCAGGAGAGCATTACTACTGATAAGCACATTTGGCTTTATCTGTTGTAAAAAGCTAGCATCGAAAGTGCAGTGTTTTGCAACAGATGAAATTCATATAGCTTGGTCTTTCACTGCATGAAATACAGAATAGATCCATTCAGATGTGACACATCTCCAAGAGTTTGCTCAGCTTCTCAGAAACTCAAAAAGAAAATATACAGAATTCCAAACACACGTGCGCTGAAGTCAGTCACTCTTCATAGTGTGCAATTACTTTGTAATATCCCTTAAAAACTCACCTTAAAAGCCCTAACAACTTCTATACATAAAAGTTTATCAGACTCCTGTTAGAACAGCAGTGTCCACAATTGAAATACATTTCAGTTTAAGTACATTTCAAATAAAGCACGTTTCAGCATGGTGGCCTTCACATGCAGGCCAAAGAAGGTGACAGCAAGTTTAAAAGGTTTCAGTTTTTTGATGAGTGCCTGGGCAGTCATCCCTTCAATGCAGCAGCAAAGCTTCTCATTAAGCATGTTTTCTGCTGACCCGGGTTTCAGCAGTACAGTGGAGCGAGGAGAAGGGCTGTAGACCAGCAAGCAGAAAACCACCATGCAATGCTGTCCTGCTTACTCTGATCTGAAACTCCAAATGCTGAGTGAGCATGAATGTTAGATTCACCATTGCCCTCACCACTGCCGTCACCTCCTGCCTGCTCGTGTTGGTGACATGAGAGCCACAGATGGAAGTATTCGGGCCTTTATTCCTCAAACTGACCACCTCAGACCCCATAATATGCACAACCAGGACATATTGCAGAGAGGAGGCTGAATGCGCTTCACAGCCAAGCAAATTTTGATGTCCTGTGCATGCTTCCCCTCCTGGCTGATTTTATAGATTTAATCTATGTAAAAGTGAGCTGCAATAGACCCGGATAGGGGGTGCAGAATCTATGCTTGAAAAGAAAACTGTATTGGGTAAATGATTAAAAAACCTGACCTGCTACTACCCGAAATGTCAGTAGCAGCTGGCACATCTTGTGAAATCCGCCAACAGACAGATTAATTCTGTGAAACAGAGTAGTAAATGTCTGATTTTATGCTGCATTTGTTCCCTCCAACCAATCTTTAATATTTTGAACACAAGTCTTGTGACACTTTTCTACTTCCAGCCTTACCTATCCTGGAAAGGAATGTAATAAATTACTTCCAAGAATAATCTTGGGTGCTTTTAAGAAGGAGCATTTACAAAGCAACTCGCAAAGCAATGAATACATGCATTCCTGCAGATTGCTGTTTTAAATAGATGAAACTTGACAGGATACATTTGACCCAAACCACAAGTCATGTTCCATTACACCACTGTTTTAAGAACCCTCCCTATTCTAAGAGATCTCAACAACATAGTGCATGGAATGGAACAGCCAACTCCAACTTCTCTTGATGAACCTGGATAAGGAATGAAATACTGGCAATATTGCTTGAGTCCACAGACTGTAGTAGCAACATCCTGGTTTTAGGATGACTAGGCAAGAATGTAGCCTGGGTGAAGGTGTGCTTAAATTAGACTCTGTGCAGATAAACTGCTGTTAGAGTAACTACTTGCACTGAAATTGTTACAACAATTATCCTTGCTATTTATTCGACTGAAAATAGAGACAGGATTCAGCTCTCAGATTAAGATACTTGGATCAGGTTCTGTTGTGAATTAGGTGTCTATATTCCCATTTATAGTTGATGAATGTATAAAAACCATGGTCACTGGGGTGTAAAGAGACATTCAGATGACTGTCTATTTTTGGATGAGCTGAACAGCCTTTTAGATTCTGTTAACTAGGTATCCTCTGGCTTAGACAGCCAACAACAACAAAAAAAAAAAACACAGAAAAAAGGGAAAAAAACACTCTAGCATTTAGATCTTCGTGAACTGTAGAATAAGTTTTTAAAAACATAAGAAACATCTTGCATGCTGCGTGGAATTATGAAAACAACTGGGGATGTTCTCGAGTCAAATTATTGTAATGTGTTATCACAGAAGCACAGGCAGGTATTTAAGCCTCTTGCAGGAGTCACGCTCCCGGTGCTCATTGTCTTGTTTGACGTCATCTCACACCATGAAGAACGCAACCCTTCATACATCATAAATTGTGCTGTAGTTAAAATGCCTTGCACACTTAAGATTTTTTTTAGTAGCTGCCATCAAATAAAACATCCTCCTCATTTGCAGCGTGAAATCATCTGAGGCTCTGTATGGTCTTCTAGCTGTTTGAGGTTAAGGGGGGATGTCTGAGGAAGGAGCCCAGGGGTTCCTTGCTCTCCTCCAGAGGGGTGGCCACCACAAGCTGCCTGTGGTACCCAGGGAACCTGGCACTGCCACACAGAGTTGCTTTTGTACAACTGGAGCCATATCTCACATCAGGGAGATAAAAATCCTGTCTGATGTAAGGGAAATGCTCACCAAATATTTCTTAGGAGGAAAGAGCAGGCAATGACTGAGCACAACCATTCTTCCCAGTAACTAAAGAGTTACACTGATTTAATGTATATGTTCAAAAATCTAGATAACTAAGACTTAATAATTTGTTTTCTCAGATTTAAATCTCATACACTATTCCTTTTTGACAGTGTATCTTCCAAAAGCAAGTACTAAGCAATGATGATAGGATAAAAGACTGTTGGCTGAAAATGGACATCCTTACCTATATGCTCATAATTCTTCTTTTCAGGAGTAGGGTATTCTGGGACTTGGAGAAATAAGCTGGTAGTTTAGTGCTCAACTGTCTATACATAGATAAGTGCATGTGTTTACTTTGGGGTCCATCTGTAGAGTGTTTCTGTGGCTGAGTAGGTTTGCAGAAGAGTTGAAGGAGCATCATCAGGGGAAAATTCTGCAGTATCCCAAATTAAGAGGCAAACTGTGAGTCTCTGTAGATTTTAGAGGCAGAACTCTAGATAGCTAATACATTTAATTAGCATAAAATCTGAGAAATGCAACATTCTGGCAATGGGTTTTCCACTCAGCAAATCTTGTTAAGTGGCTATATTAGTAATTGTCATTGCCTACTGCCAATAAGTCAATTATTGTTTATTGACATTCTAAACTCACCTGGACATGTTCCTGTGCAACCTTCTCTAGGTGGACCTACTCTGGCAGGGAGGTTGGACTAGATGATCTCCAGAGGTCCCTTCCAACTCCGTATCATTTTGCGATTCTGTGTGACTTGCATTCAAAATAGACCTCTGATGATCATTGAGTATAACTATTGATCTGACATTTTTACAGAGGACCATATCTTAATTTTCATAGCAATTTGAGAGAGCAACGTAGCAAATCTAAAACTACATTTCCCCATATCTGCATCTTTCCTAGGAATACACAGAAAGATTAATTTTCATGCCAGTGTTGTAGTTCTCATTTGCAGAACTATAAGCAAAGTTGTTCACAGTTAGTGCATAAAGCTGCTTGACCCTGATGATGACCAAGAGAGACATACTCAAAACCAGCCTTCGGTAAACCTTACCCCTCTGATCCAGAATCCATGTACTTGCATCGCATTGTATTTCCCCTGTTACTGCACCTCCCAACTTCATGGTGCTTCTCTGCCATGTTCTCCACTCTCCCTAGTCACTCCTGACTTTGGCTTTCAGGGATTGTGTCTCTCCAGAGCTTTCCCTTACCCACACCCCATATCACACTCTGCAATCCCTGGTGTCTTCTTCAGACCTCCTTCTGCACTTTATGTAGGGAGATAACACCCTTTTTCTTCTTGATACTCCTAAATCTGTCTATCTTACCACCAATTTCTTTTTTTCCTTTCTGTTGGCTCTCTAAAGTGTAGCTGCTCAGCTGGCTGAAAAATCAGCCATGTTCACTGCAGGTCCAAACTGTAAACTCATGGGCCAGACACTCAGAGCTCAGTCTAAGACTCTCTGACCAGCTTGTTTTCCCTGATGGTATTAAAAAATTGATATCTTCTGTGCTGTTATTTTACTCGTAGTGCTTTTTACCATTCAGGAAGCCTTTTATCATTCCAGTTCCATTGACCATCATTTGGTGTTGAATGATAACAAGTACAGAGAAAGATGAGATTTTAAGCAGTATTGGTTTGTACTAAAAAACAATGAAGTCTGAGGGCTGAATAAAGCCAGTGAAAAATATAGTTTGAACCTCAAAATGCTTACAATCTGAAATAAACCTGACAGAAGAGTAAAGATTGTATCTGTGAATAGAAAGAGGGCCCCTAGTTCTATCATTAAAAAAATCATATTTATCGCCTAAAGTATTAAGCTAATAATTAAATCCTAAAACCTAAAAAAAAAAAAAAAAAGTGAAGTAAACCATGAGACTATAACATGATTAGACACGGAATAGTCATTGTGAAAGGAAAACAAAAATAAAAAAAGCTCTAGCCTTAGATTGTTTTATCATTAGACTAGAAAGCAACTCCTCTGCATTCAGAACAGCATTAGAGTTTCACGCATGTAATAAGATGAGCAGATAAATGACTGAATAAAAACTTGTAGCAACCAGTTATTTCTCATTCTTGTTAATCTGACTGTAAAAATGGATTTGATGATCAGTGTAAAGAAACACCAAACTCACCAGAATCTAATTTAATAAATTATTATTAATGGATAGTGCACCACCTACCAAGTGCTGTTCCAACCTTACACGGTCCCAGTTTGGTGCCACATCTTAAGGTCTTTCCTACCTACACAGTATTTCTCCATGTCCAAAAGCCCCACAACTGCTGAATTGCAGACTTGCCTTGTCTCCTCTGCTGCAGGAAAATGCATTTATCCCCACTGGGTCATTAGGAAATTTCTCCAGGGATGAGTATAAACTGTGCACACATGCGTTGGGAGAAGCAGAGGCTCATCAGTAGGGCTGTCTGTCACACAGCATCAAAGCTCTGTGCTGTCTCCTCTGTAAAACCCATCCTGGGGAGTTGGGACAGGAGTTCACAGAGGGTACAAAAATGTTTGAAAATAACCTTGAGGGAATACCCTGAGGAGCTCCCAAAAAAAGGATAGAGAGAATAAATGCAAGAGGAAAAAAAAATGAGAAGGCAACTTCAGCAGAACAAATCTCATGGCAATCAGTATCTTAATTAGACTCCCTACCCACCAAATGATTTGTTTTAAAAGATGAAACGCTGTAAGAGAATCAGTGTTACAACTCCCACTCTTTTTCATCCCTATGTTCTTCTGTTAAGTCAAAAATTGTACAAAGCAGATCACATCTCACCTGAAGTATCAATGCTGTACTGAAAGCTGCTGAATGCATTTCTAAGGCAAGAAGGGAGCTTTAATTGCAATATCCTTTAATGAAATGTCTTCTAGCACACCACGGACAATCAATTCAACTCCTGATAAAAAACTATTGCAGTCACGAGGAAGTAATTTAAATGTGTACATTTTGCCTTAATTCTTTGTTATTTTGCCATATATTAAAGCAAAACTTACCTTGCAAGGAAATCTCCAAGGGACTGATAGAATACTCTATGTATATATTGCTCATCTGAGCCAAAAAAATGTTGCAGCCATTACAGCAGAAACAGGAGAAAGAAGCAATTGTCCATATGCTGCTATTTGTTTATCCTTTGCTCAGCCTGAAGTTTTGTCTTTTTCCATATTCCCTCTCTCCATCTACGTACTTCAATCAAAGATTTTAAATTTCTTCACTGACTACAAATAAAAAAAAGATTTAAGCATTTGCATGCAAATCTCCCACTTCAGTGAAGAGAATATGCCTGCCTGCTGTCACCATGTTGTGAAATTTCCAAGTGCAAACATACCAGAATACTTTTAATATAACATTAAGACCAAAGCTTTGGGGGAAAAAGGATCGATATTTTATCAGAAGGAGTTGGCTCTTGTTCTCTCCCCTGTTAATTAAGATTTCATTTAATTGCCAATTTGATCTTGCTGGTGAGAGGAGCTCTCCTCCCCTCGCAGCTGGCACAGGGGATACTAAACTCACTTGATGTTTTAAAGTAACAGCAAGAAATTTGCAACAGGTTTCTGTGAAAGAAAGGTGGCTCTGATAACACTTACACCATATTAGCCACAAAGAAACTAGGAATATACTAAAGCAGAAAACTAGCACAAACGAGATCAAATTTGTGGACAGAGTACTGAGATAAACCACTATAGGGCTCTGCTTCAATTCTGCCAGCATCTTCTTCTTCAGAGTCTGAATCTATGAAATGATTCATGATCAAAATTTTAATACTAGGGGTGGAAGAAGGAAGGAAACAAACTATTTGATTTCATTATCCATCAATAGGGTGATAAATTGTGGAGACAAGGGATGTTTACTATTTTAATACATATTGTGTGCCGTGAAGACTCCTTGTATAAGACTTCTCTTCCTAAAAGGTAGGTTAATGTAAAAGGATTACTAAAGAAAACCAGGAGGGAAAAAACAGTAACACAGGCAGGTGATGGCAGCTGATTAGATGGGGGGGTGGGGGGTGTGTTCTGCAGAAGCTAGAAGCAATTCCTAGGAAAGTCATTATAACCCCAGAAAAAAATGTAAAGATGGGCTTTAAGAAAGCCCTCTGGAAGACAGACCTAGATGAAGAAGCCAAACCAACATTATGCTCTCTGGTCCAGTGACTGGAAAGTGGAAGGTGCAGAGCATGGAACTGGCAAACTGGTGCATATTATCTACATGGACTATATGTTTCCCTTTGAATACACTCCACAGAAGACAGTGTGCTGAGCCCAGGCACCAGTGGATCTGCTGGCATCTCCAGGATGCTGGCTATCACACTCACTGCAGCAGCAAGCTCTATGGCAAGGTAAATCCATAGTAGCTTTTTGTTTCCCGTTTGCAAAGAGATTTGTACCTCCTGACATGACAGAAAGTCTGAATTTGCCTGTGCCTCAGTTTCTCTCCACTGTCTCCTGTTCCTGTGTACTTGGTTGTTAACAGCTGATTACCTCTATGGAAATGCTTTATCTTCCTCCAAGAGAGCTGTGTTTTCCAGTAGTGAGGAGTATGGACCTACAACTAGTAGAGGCAAGTCAGACACTCATAAGTCCACAATGCTCTAATGATGGTACAATGATCAATGGAGTTGATTTAGGTTATCAACTATTAAGTTTGTCACTTAATGCGAGATAGTTGGCCAAGCTCAGTCTACAGTTCAGATCTTCCCTCTTTCGTGTTGCCCAGACACCTAAATTTGAAATAGTGTAGGGCTTGTGAGATGACGTTTCCTTGGCTAAACAAAGTATTTCACATAATTAAATTCTTACAACTTGCAATAATGAGAAAAAAGGGGCCAAGAGTCAAATTCACCAACTCACTTTAAAACTGTAAGGAACAAAGCAATCCTCTGATGACTGTGATGAGGAACCCTTGGCAATGAGGTATGAAAGTGAGGGTGTTGTGGGTGTCTTCTGGTACTTCACCTGAGGATGAAAGGAGAGTGTACTGTGCCCAGAATAAAAGATTTTTTCAGTAGCAGGACTGGAGCACCTAATGGAGCATCACATCTCAGAATGTTCCCTGTCTCTCTTCCCCAATACGGGCAGTTTTACTTCAATAATAATCTAGTCTCTGGATATTGAAATTTCAGTGTGCTTCCAAAACAACTTCATTTATTTGCAGTATGTCATCTGGTATATCAAATAACTTCTTCTTTTACTGTTGTCAAACAGAAGTAAAATTAATTTGTTCTTGTAGGTAGAGAACTCCATTCAAAAGTTGAAAGGCTTTTTCTCTGCATATTTATAACTCGTGATGTCTAATTCTTTTTTTAGGGACAGGACTGAGATTTAAATACCTTTTGTGTCTAGAATTTGTGAATCACTTTCTTTTTGATCAGTGCTGGTTCATAAGCATTCAGCAGGTTTTTTGTTCTTTATGGTTTGCCTAGTGGTACTTTTTTGGCTGGTTTTAGTAAGTTTTCTAATTTGCTTCTCTCACATAACTCATTGCTCAGTTCCTGCAATTTGTCCTTGGAAATAATGTGGGCTTGCACTTGTTTAAAGAGCTTGATACAAAGACATGGAAGAGACATGGGAAGACAAATTAAGAACATTCAATGGACAGGTCCCTTGACCTGTCATGGTCTTTGGTAGTGCTTATGAATAGTAGTCAAGTTATGGTGATTTTTCGCCTTTTCATCTACTTCAGATTTCACTACATTTTCTTCCCCATCTTCACGTGCTTACCAGTAAGAAAGAGACTGCTAGTAGTAGCTGAAATCCATAAGGAACTGCATCATTTTAATACGTTCTGGTAAATCTCAGGTTGGCACTATTCTGCCTGTGACATCTGTGAGAAACAGCAAAGGGCAAATTCTCCATTTTTAAATAATTCCCAAACCTACTAAATCCCTCACATACTAAATGGACAGTGTTATGAAGGGAACACTTTCAGTCAGAGTTCGTTCGTTTGGTGTAGGGTGTAACAAGGGAGACTGGGAAGGTCCATTTTCAAGAAGAGTCTAATCATTATTATCTTATTTCATTGGACTGCTGGACACCTTGAATGGCTCAAAGGCAATGAACAAATAGGAATCTCCTACACCATAGCCCAGCCTAGCAGTGCTGAACGAAGAGTACATCTTGTCTAGCCGATAGCAGCAAGACACCCTGACTCTGCAGCACATCATCTGGCAGAAGAAAATGTAATGCTCAATTTGTCACCATTTTCTGTTAGCTTTTGTCCACCTTGCACTCTGCTGAGTAGTTGTTCGGAGCTGGAATACTGGAATATGGAGCTGAGCTACTCCCTATCGGATGCAGAACTTGTGGGAATGGAAAAGAGAGTGGGGATCACAGCCACATACCACAGATCTGCCGAGCCAGACTGATTCCAGTCATATTGTACTTCGACCAAAATTTATATGTATGCTTATATATGTACACATACACACACAAATTGTTTTGCCTTAAAAAAACCCCACTGAAATAAAAAAGGCCTGGGCATGCAGATCAGAATGTTAGTACAGTATCCTAAAATTGTGCTGGAAGGTTACTGCAATTTCCTTTCCAGACATCTGCCACAGCCAGCCTCCCTTCTGAGCAGATGTAAACCAATGGAGCCAAACAATGATGAAAAGTTGTAAGGGCAACACAGTTAATGCTTGCCCCCTTAGAAAGAGAAAATGTGATTTTTATCAGCATAAGCGTGTTACTTGGGCAGCAGTTGCAGTACCACGGGGCCAGTGTTGCTCTAAGCCAAAGCTCTAGCTGTAAGAGCCTCCTGGAAGAGACAACAGTGGAGCTACTGCTGGAAGAACCAGTTGAATGAAAATGGGCAGCCTACTTTGGTGAGGAAGCAGGTGGTTTTATTGAAATGTATGAACAGCAACATTTGTGAAAGGAGAAGGTTGAGTTACTCATGGCTGAAATAAGTTTATTCAGCCTTTGATGGGAAAACTTTTGTCTAACACATTATTCACTGGCATTATAAAAGCAGCACTGGAAAGAATGTGTTTAGTCATACCGTCTTGAAACTTGATGTCTGCTAATGCAGAATGCCAGATTTGATCCAACATTTGAGAATGAATGAGACCACATGAATTGTCGGAAAACTTTCTGTGTATACTGTATCCAAGGGTCTATAATAAACACCACTCCTCCAATTTTTAAAGAATTACTTTTTCATTTAAGAAATATGGCTAAAATACTATTACAGAGGGACTGTGGGAAAATAGGAGTTTGTGATGTAGCCATTACCTGTGACCAACAATTTAGAGATATCTCAATATTAAGTTAGCTCTTGGGTAACTGAAAAATTTGCCCAGAAGAATCTTCAGATCATAGCTTGAAACTTACAGCTTTTCTTTTCAAAGTGTTTACAATTCTGGCTGAACATCTATGTAAATACAAATGTTTACGATAGAGCTGCAAGTGAGACACACAATGCAGCATTCATTATTGTGCCATAACAAATAAATCCACAATTCACATTGCAGGATTGTGTATGACAAACATGGATTTATATACATAGATGGGATTAATAAAAATGACAAGTTTCATAAACTTACCAGAACAGCAGTGGTTTTTACACTAAGTATGGTTAAAATTTTCCCTGCAGAAACAATACTTCCATTGGTGAAATGACTGCTACATTCAAAGTACACAACTCTAACCTCACCAGCAAATACAGAGGCATTGCAAGGCACCTCCAAGCGGAACTGGCACAGCTCTGATCTGGACACTTCCACATCCATTCATACATGCCTGATAATCCCTGTTCCCTTCATTACCACTTCCTTTTATAGTAAACTCCTGGGGCTGCACATTAATCTTGGAAAAAAACATTCTGTCATGTTGCCAGATGCAATTGTAGTAGAAACCTGAACACATTTCATACACATCTGTAAATATTGAGGAGGAGTTAAGTTCCTGACTCACACATCATATATTCAGCCCTTTATAAAGCTGCAATTTGAAAATCCACCTACCCAGTCTGATGAATCATTCAACTATTCTTTCTCTGTAGCCCAGACAAAATTTAGTAGGGGGCTCTCTCAATGACTCTGTGACTCACTAACCTTTTTCTTTTTTTTTTTTTCTTCCCTTTTCCCCCTCCCAATGCACTCATTTAAAAGTGAAAGATCTAGCACAGTTTTGTAGGTTAGTATGTGAATGCTGACTGGGAGCACTTGGTCACAATGATATTGCTGAGGTCTGCTACCACGAAATATGAACACCAGCCATCTCACTGGTTTCATCTCTGACCGAGAAGGTGTGTTTGCAACAGGAAAGTAATGGCTACACATCTCCTCACCACGCTTTTCTGGTGGCTCAGCTCGTGAGCCGGTTTATATCAGCACTGAGCTCTTGATGCCAGCCAAGCCGCAGAGATTTATGGCAGCTGAAGACCCATCCCGTAGAGTCCTGTTCCAGGTGGTGGTGAGGCAGAAGGCAAAATGTGCTGGGACTCTCCTGGCTAAGCAACATGTTCACTGGAGTGTGAATCGTTTGGGATTTTATGGTAATTGGTGGGAAGATGAGAGACAAAAGGCTCCTCATGCCACAGCTGGGTGACCTTGGGCAGTAAGCGAAGTGGGAGAGCTGTGCTCAGATGTCAGATCTGCCAGCTTCAAAATAAACATCTTTTATATAACACAGCAGAACCCTGAACCAGATCCTTTACACCCTAAAAATAATCCCAGCTAACCAGCCACTGAGACCCACCACAGGTTAAGAAACAGGTACTTTGACATATCTGTTTCTGTGAAAACTTTTGGTGTAGAGTGAAAGCAAAAAACCAAACCTGAGAACTTGCCCCCAAGTGGAGCCAACAACCAGCTCCAAACCCCTGTGCCTTCCCTGGCTTGCTGCAAATCAATAGGTGTTGAAGCCAGTGGTGTTACTGTATACTGCAACCAGTGCAAAAGAGAAATTCAGTAAAATCAAGTCATGAATAGGCTGCCCAGGGAAGTAGTTGAGGCACCATCCCTGGAGGCATTCAAAAGAGGGGTTGACATAGTGATTATTGATATGGTTTAGTGATGGTTTTTTATCAGAGTTAGGGTGATGGTTGGACTAGATCATCTTAAAGGTCCCTTCCAGCCTAGACAGTTCTATGATTCTGTGAATCTATGATTAAGTAATACAGAAGAAAATGTCTTGCCCAATTTCATGATTAGACCATGACAATGCAGACTCTGTCACAAAAACCTATGAACAGCCACAATGACTTCAATTCAGTCCTTCATTCTTTCAAGACATCTACCACCTTTCAGTGGCTTTTCTGTGAACCATTTTTAAATCACAGGCTTGTAGCAAAATACAAATTTTTATTACCAACTGGATTCTCTGATGAATGTTTTGACAGCCTATTTGCATAAAATGTCTTGTCATTAAAATGAAGGTGAGAGAAATGCTCATCAATTTGTTTTTCACCAAGAACATTCCTTAAGGCTTGGAAACAAAGGTCAGTCAAAAATCTGAACTCTACTTCTAAAATATTCACTGAGAAAGGAAAAAGTATGCAAAATACATGGAAATGTACTAAAACAATAACAATGAACTGAAGAATCAAAATTTCAGAAATTGCTTGCAACATTTGTGGGAGTTTTAATTGCAAAGAAAAACACAGTTTCAGTGTTTACTTGAATTTTGTCTTGTACATTTGCAGTAATACAGAATACCCATCTACTGCTGCCCCTCAGGTCAGAGAGATTTTGTATGATCCCTCTTGCTTCAGAAATTCAGATCATACTTTTTATTGGTTCTTTATTACAGAATCATGTGGCAGCTCTGGTAGGCAGATGGGATGAAAACTCCTAATTCGTATATTTGTGTAGATATATATACATACATATACATATGTGTATATATATATATATATATATAAAATAAACAAATAAATGTATTTATACTGACACTTGAATATCTATGGCACAGCTCAGTATAGTTTGGTCTCTGAAACTCACATCCAGCTTCCATAACGCACAAACCTATTTATTTTTCTATTCAGAGTACTGTAAATCAGTGAGAAATATCGTGAATGTAGACTAAAACCAGTAAAACAGAGGATGAAGTCCATCATTTTATAATGTCACTGTTGTTGTGTTAACATAAAAAGACAAGTTACCCGACTGCTTCAATTAAATGCCAAATTGTTTAAGGAAAACAAACAGGCTCTGATGCTTAACACCTTTTCTGACATGAATACTATGATTGTCACCTGTAAAGCAGTGAAAATAACAGATTGTTGTAATCTGAGAAGTGCAAAAAAGGATGTACCATCTATCACTGTTCCAATTTATTTCTACTATTCTCTTATTTGCCCCCTTCTCTTCCTGCTTCTGACCTTCATGCAGATTCTGCAAGTAAACAAATTGTTCTGTATTCTCAGACTCTGGTTTTGTGGCCTTTCCCTGATGTTGTTGTGCAAAGTTGTTGTACTGAATTACAACATTTTGTGTTCAGGAACATTGGGGCACTGGAGAACTAAAAATAAATTAAAAGCAGCCAGGAGGTCGTTATCGGTTGTATTTAGTGTTTAAAGACCATAGTAAAAAACATACTTCATGGTACGAGATAAAAAACAACAAAAGGGTAGAGTGAGAAGGATATGGGACTACTGACTGGCTGAGGGCAGAAAGAAAACACTTAATTTTAAGTGTTTTAACACTTAAAATACTTTTTGTAGCCGAATTCCACCCTTGGATAAAAATGAAAACTTTTCAGAGGTTTTGAATAAACAGAACCGTGTAATCAGGTATGTGATAAAATTCCTCTGCTCTGCTAAAATAAAACAGCCCATCCCTCAAATGAAATTCACTCACCTGTGAATGATGTGGTATCTCTGCAAATAATCCAGGGAAAGTGCCAGCTCACAAATGTACAGCTTGACAGTTCCTTCGTTAAAGTGGACGTTCTGCTGCAAATGGTAACGCAGATCACCTCCAAGTAAGAGATCAACTACCATGAACATGTCTTCTTCATCTTGGAAGGAATACCTGGAAGAAAGAGTTACAGCTGAGATCTCAGGCTCGGTGATGCAGGCACAGCCATGCCCTGAGGTAGCTCTCCATACGTAGATCTATTCATGGCAAATCCATGACGTATGCTGATTTCTCACTGCTGTGGTCCAACCATGCAACCAGACCTCATGGTGGGCCTCCGCGTATTCAAGCCAGGCAGAGCTCGAGCTGCTGCTGTGCTACGACCTTGATAGTTTTAACCATAGGTTAACACCTGAACATTACTAAAACAGTACTTAAAATACCTTTCAGGTTTATACATTGTTAAATAACCACATACTCATACAGTTGACAAAATAGCTTACTAAATAGCAGTAATAAAATGGAAGGCTGTGAAACACACTTGGTATTCACACACGTACAACTGTATCTCAGAGCCTATGGAAAGTATCCTGACAGGATTGAGAGATGTTGTCCTGGGGGTATTTTCCAGATTCAGTAAATACACACAACATTCTATTAGCTGAGTATTTTCTACAGCTTGCAGTGTAGCTCCAAATTCAATAAGAAAAAAACCTATAATTTTACTGCCTAACAATACATATTTTTTCAGTCTGCAACTTATATTTTATAAAATGACAGAATCTTCATGGTTACTGACTGAATTCTTCTGGACCCTTTCCCAGAACTGCCTGTTGAATACTCCCAGGACCAAATTCTGATCTGATTGAAATCCTGTAAATCCAGGATGCAGCCAGCCAATGTATAGTGTATATATAATGTTTGGGCAAGCAGGAATTTCCATGTGTTTCTACTTACCCTGGTTATGCTGCCATTGCTATGTTTATTTCTGATCTGCGTAATCTGACAGAAACTCTCTGGTTTTCATTTCTGAATGCAACTGTCTAAGATAGAGTACATTAGATTTCCCAAATGGGGATTGTTGAATTCTAATATGAAGTCACTCTTCTCTTCAAAATTGTTTTAGAATTAATTTTGATGTGAAGTTATATTAGCTTATACCAGTTGTGGATATGAACTGCTGAGAGGTGATCTGAAATGATAGTGCCCCTTCCATCACCTTTTCTCCCATGAGGAATGTAATATTTGTAGGCTACAGATGTGATTCACTTCTCCTGAACTTTAAAATATATGCTAAGGAAATTAAAAATAGTGGGCTTCCAGAAAGTCTCTGCCCACCCTTCCCCCAAAAGGCAAGAAAAGTCTATATTAGATTATTTTAATTGACAATTATGTACAGTTTCACTTTCATTCCCAGGCTTGCACTTTCTGAAATGAGGCACTGCTTAGGGGTTGCCACACATGGTTTGTTTTGAATGTAAATGCTTTCTATTCTTTCCAAACACAGTTCTGAGAAGTAAAGTCTCTAGGTACTCTGCTCCTCTGTTGTGTTTCTGTATGCCTGCCAATGCCAGGAGGGGAAAGCCATTTTATTTGCATTAAGCTTACTTCTCAATAAGTCAAACCTCTGAAGCAAAATAGTAAAGTAGGTGGCTCGTGGTGTCTGCTCACCTCCAGAGGCTCAGAATTTCATAACACACACATACTAAAAAAAAAGGCTTAAATTATATTCAAATTACTCTGAACGTTGCACACTACTGAGCCTGGAGCAACTGCAAAGGGAAAGCTTAAATACATAGTTATGTTTAAGATTTTTTTTTCTTTTTTGATGCTGCTGTTATTTTAAATGAAGTAGTTGCTGCATTGAGCAGATGTAACGAGAGATGTTATTTTTTCCCTCAGTTGGAGCTTGAATAAAGCGTAGATTTTATCTGGTTCCTTTTTATATTAAAAAAAAATCCAAAATGAAAGATGAAAACTCAAATTTATAAGTGAAATATTGTGTCTAGTCTGGGACTAAAGAGCTCTCCTGGTGTCTAGAATCATATGATCACATATCAGTAAAAATGGTTCTGATGCAACTCTGATCTTGGGAAGGAAAATGTCTTGAGTCATTTCTTCAGCGATTCAGCCACCTTGAGGCAGAGGGTGAAGGCTGAGTAAAAAGTGATTGCTATGAACTTGCTTTGAAATACGTCCACTATTGAGTGTATTTGAAAGTGTACCCATGAATGGTCAGTCTCAATAAAAAAGGCATCAGAACAATCCAGAAATAAATGTGAAATCTTGTCTACAACCAGGTGAAAAGAACTGGGTGTTGGCTCCAAGCATGTCTTTCTGCTGATACACTCTGCCTTCCTGTGCTTGTGAGTGGGGAGTGGTGGTCCTTTTTTGTCTCACAAACAAGCTTTTGGTGCATCTGCAAATTGTGAATTATTTAAAAGAGAGATCAAGAAGTCAAACTGCAAAGAGCTAGTACTTTACCCCGTTCCATTTTGTCAGGAAATAATACTCTTTGCACAGAAAAGCATGTCTACACTCAGTTGGAGAGGATTACGTGTTATTTCTTCTCACCCTCTATAACAGTGTAAGAGCAACCACACTAGACATCTAACTAGCTTGGGAGTCACCAGAGAGGAGACACCCTGGAAGAAGCAACACTCTGAAGATATATAAAGCTTTGCTCCAGGATTCAACGGGCCTCCGTCCGTTCATGGCTCCAGGACTTCCTGGGACTCTGGCATCTCTGGGGATCCAGGCTGGGATGATAAGAGATGGGTTTTGTTCTGGGACCTGTCGACTCATTACTGAATGATTGGTTTCCCACTACTACACCTTGCACCTCAGGTAAAAATATTAAAGCACATACAATCCCCACCAACAGAGGGACAAGGCTCCCAGACTGTTCCTCTAGAAAATAGTTTTTTGAATGCAAACACAAAGACACCAAAACCAAACCTGAAGAGATTCAGAATTATGGCTGACGTTTCAACTTATAAGCCTTCCTGTATCTGTCACGAAGTGTGAATGGAGCACAGGCCAGTTTTATTTAGACATTGAAGCTAGAATAATGCACACTGAGACACAGCTCTTGAGGAACTCTGTATATCCTCTCAGATGTTCACCTCTTTTACTTGGAGACAGATTTTTCTTTCATTTGTATTCATATACAACTGTGATAACTGCTGATCCTGTCACAAGTGTTGTATACTGGTGTAGTTAAAAGCTGTAAAGCTATACAGTTAAAAGTTGTATAGGTCTAGTTTGAAAAAAATGATACTGTGGATGTTCAGTATATCATTAGACTGTTTCACCCACTTTAAATTATATCTCACCTGACAAACACCATTATGCTAATCATATACATATAGCCATAGATAATTCTGTGTTCCCTGCATAGTCAATCTATTTGGATCAAATCTGTGTGGATGGCATTTTTCTGACTATCTGGATCAGATAAGAGTGCAACTAAAGGTGCTGCAAACAAGACTATTCCAAGAGATTTTCTGGAGGGTGAATTAGTTTATGCCAGTGAAGTTACATGTCTAAGAGCTAAAGGAGACCTTGGACAGCAGAGGGCCTCTGGAGCTGATGGCCACTCCACTAAGTAGTTCCTGCAGCTACAAATTTTTAAGCTACTGATGGCAGGGCAGGAGTTACTCCAAGTCCAGCTGGGTACCAAGCACAGTTGCTCCTGCCCTGCACTAAAGACTCGCAGGACTGAGTGTACCAGCTCCTGACTGGTTTCATTTGTCATGGTCACAAACAGTCTTGTCCTCTGTCTTTCTCCCGGATACAAATCCAGCATTCTTTCTTTACATAAGAAATTAAGTATTCCCTTTTAGCTGCTTGCTTTTTCAATATTTCAAGAAGTAAGTGGTTTTGATTTATTGGTCTAAGAATTTAAATTGACAGCAAGTGAAATATTGGCCACGTGAAAAATGAATCTTTGAAAATATTGCTGCAGGTTGGGGAGGGGCTGGTGGCAAATCAGCCCAGTGGAGATTAGTTTTTTGAGTAAGCACTGTAATTTTACTTTTGTAAGCTTCTTATCTGCTCAAAGGCAAATGACATACAAAAGGGCTGATTAGTTTTTGAAGTAAAATCAGAGGTTGTTTAGAATTTTTATGTTATCCAGGTAACTGAGAAATACTTACTGAATGAATTATAACATTGTGACTGATATTGAATACTAATAATACACTACTAAATTACTGTAAAGACAAAGTTTTAATCCTCCTTGAAATGAAAGACAAAATTACTTGGAGTGAATTTCTTTTTGTTGTTTCTTATTTTTGTTTGTTTTTTTAAGTAGTGTCACAAACCAGTTGTAGGAAAACTGTTCTAATTACAGAGCTAGTCTCTTCTTTCTCTTGCTTGAAGAAAAGTTTTAATTCATTAGAATAAGCTTTCTCCAAATTAAGATAAAATAATAATGCCCCTAGCAGCAGTGAATTGGATTTTAGATTATCTTCAGACTGGAAGATAAACTACCATAGAACAAAACCCTCCATGGAAACAAATTTAAAAAAAGCACTTTCTGAATAAATTATATACAGATAAATACAGAAACAGATATTTGTTTTAATAATATCTATTTTTTGTATTTATACCATATTGGTATTTATTATTTGTATCTCTGTCTTCACAGTTACAGATGAATTATTAAGACTGTTTTTCCCCTTTGTATTCCTTCATCTTAGTTAGCTAGGGTAATTTTTCATTGAAATCCTGCCAGATGAGGCCCCCACTCTCTAGAGTTCTTGTTTTATATGTATTACCTGGGGAAAAGGACATCATGATGGATATTTTATATATTACTTTAATTTAAGAGGAAAAACACATGGCAAAAATTTCATCATTAAGCCCAAACCGAACTTCATAAATCCAAGGTAATCAGTTAAAGCAAGATTTGCATACTTCAGACGTTCAGATAATACCTCTGCTGCATACTGGATATGATAAATGATTAAGTCTTGGTAGTTCCGAATTAGAAATTTAAAGAAAGATCTTTTTCCAGTTTTCCCCTGTAGCATTAAAGGGATAAGATAACTTTTTTAGTGACATGAAGCCCTAGTGACTGTAGATTTTCCCATTGTAGATATAGATGTCCCAGAACAGTGCAAAGCAAAGAACTGTAACAGTGCATTGGTTCCTAATTTTGCAATCAAAACAAGGAATGCCAAAGGCTTGGAAAGAACTAGCCTTGTGTCTTGGTGCCTTGCAGGTTCCCTCTGCAAGCCCTTCTCAATATCTGTTGCAGACCTGCTGAGTGTTGGCCTTGACCAGCAAAACTTTGAGGAACCTTTCAAACCTAGGTCCCTTCCAACCTAGGTGATTCTGTGAAACACAGACAGATCCCAGCAGGGAAAACTTGCATAAGCCAATTCAGCTTGTCCAAGAGAGAGCAGGCAGGTTATAGTTTGACCCTCATTAACTGGTCAGATTGGTCTCCCTAAGAGAAATCCTGTGGCTGTGTCTGGACTGCCCAATGCAGTCTTCTGGAGATGTCTGAACTAGGTCCAAAAAAACCATCTCACCCGGGCACAGGTTTAGTTTTGGCACCACGGCATTGCCCCTTTTGTGAAAGCAGAGTTTATTCTCTCTGTCATTAATTAGGTTAACCTGGCTTCCTGAGCCCAGGCTAGCCTGGCTAGCCCAGGCTAGCACCTCTGTGTGATGCTGTGTGAATGTGTTGCTTCTCTGGGAAGAGTCAACTCCACTTACAGTGTTTCACTGATACTGCGGTCTTGAGTGGTGAGATGGGTTTTGAATTACCCATTGCCACCACCACTGTTCATCAATGAGAATTTCCTTTGTGTAGGAAAAGTTGTTCAAAAGTAGATTTTTAACTTCACAAAGGAGTGTAAATGCCAGAGCCCTTATCCCAAACCCAGCTCACAAGACTCGAAGCTCTGATGTTTCCAGGAATCTCCAGATCTCCTTGAGCCTTTACCTCACAAGAAAACCTCCAGAAGCAGTTGACTGCCAATACTATAGCAATCTTCTAGGAAACCATGCCAGTAAGCTGTGGATCCCAAGGATTGGGGACTCTTTTTGGAAGGAACAAAGCTGAAACCTGGGACCTTTACTTAAGGACAAGCTTTTGAATGAAGACCTGCTTTCTCCTGCAAAACCAATGTGAAGCACGTTACCACAGTTGATTCTGCCTGGCTTTCAGATAAAGGAAACAAATTTTTACCAGCAAAATACTGACTGACTCTGTTTTTACATTATGTATAATTCTACATGACTCCTAACTTGACGGAGTCTCTTGCTACATTGCTAAACAGAGGAAATCAATGCTGCAGCTGTATTTGCATAACAAAGTGAATGTCATGAACATACTGAGACAAGACTGGTTTCTCTGGAGCTCTTAAGGCTCGCACAAGAGAAGAATGCATAGAAACTGCATCTGGAAAGAGAACAATAGAAAAAGCTGTTAGGGTCTCTCTGGGAAATATGAGGTGAAATGGTCAGGGCAGCACACTCACAAGAGTAGAGAAAGGCACAACAACCACAGCTGCAGGTGAGGCAGGTGACAGGGGGATGTGGCTGCCCAGCTGCACTGCCCTCTCACCCTTCCAGTCTGAGCACTGCTCCAGGACCTTTCCCAGTTCTTCTGCTTTTTCTCAGAGCTTTTGAGGGCAGAGAAAACTTTTCTGTGCTCTCTGCATGACACATAGTGTAGAGAAGTCACAAGGTACCTACATGCTGATAATATAACATTTACTAAGATTAATGTTCCAAGTAACTGGGATTCCATATTCAACTGCCTTGTAATTTGTACAAGCAGAGTTTGTATACAAAGGGAGTTACATTTTGCTGGGATAGAAAAGCAGCATTTTCTCTTTCCTTTATAAAGCAAAATGTGCTGCAAGCGTATAGCATTATTACACTTATTTACCTGAAAGAAACAAAAAACTGAACAAGAAAAGAAAAGAAATACCAGTTGGTATGCAGCTTATGACAAGCAGTATGTATCAGGTATCAGAGAAACTGAAGAAAAATAAAGGTTCAAAACCCCCTGGTATTCCACCATACCTGGTGGAATATAATACAGGTATAGTATAGGCTGGTGTAGGTGCCCAAAATAGTAACTTTGTTCTTTCATAGATCAAATCATTACAAACCTGCCTGTGCTTAAAAGGTACACTGAAAACTATTACACCCACTGTGACTGAGAATAGCAAATACTTATCTTTGAATTACATATTTTATAAAGATGTTCAAGCTAATCAAAGTAATGTCAAGTTTGTTTGTTCTGCCAGCAAAGGACAAGTCTCAAGAGACCAACCCCCAAGATTTAGGAACTTCATAAATGTAAGTATACAAGTGTTATGAAGGAATGTTGGAAACGTTCCTTCACAATGTCTATCTTTCTATAGATTTCTTTTCTATAGATTATGGAAAAAGGAAAAGCATTGGTTATTGTTTTGGGTTTTGTAACTCGTGCTTGCAAAATATTTAATAGAAGATGTGAAGAAATGGAAATACATTTATTTCCAAACTCAGAAAGACAAGAGTAATTTCTCCAAATGCTGTTAAGAACAAAGGATGATTAATACCTTTATGCCTTCATAAATATATGAAAATATATTTCAGGATTATGTAAAAAATCTTTTCAGAACATGAAAACACTTCTGTAAACAATTAAGTTGTTTATGCTTATTTGAAACACCTTTTCAAATTCTGCTTAGCTCTGATGTGACCAAAGAGGAAAGATAAGAAAAATGACTAAATAAAAAGTAACCTGAAATGAAGTTGAAAGAGTCCGAGAACTTCTGTCTTGACAAAGGTAGTAAGAGACATGTTACGGACTTACTAACATAGTATACATTCATATATCCAACGCCAATTAATATTAGCTTCCAACCAGCTAAGTCTTGTAAATTAGAGACAATTTAGTATTCATCCACACATGAAGGAAAAGTCTTTTTCTCCCTCCAGGAGGTTGAGGACATAAGGCCACAAACCTTCTCTGATCTGAGAAACAGCTGCTCTTCATTCCCATGTACACTGCCACAGCATTTGGCTCAGCTCATCATTACCCACACAACCATGCAACAGGCAGAAAAGAACAGCGATGAACTAAGCGTATAAAAGCAAAACGCAAACCCAATAACTGCTGTTTCATGTTTTACTTCATTTCATGCACTTTGCCTTTACCTCATGAAATAAACCTCATTAATGTATTTTTACATGTGTAAACTACAGGCTATTGATTAATGCTTTTTTGAACTGTTCAAGTTCTTTGTGAGTCCTGATTGTTTGAGCTGGTTTGCCTTATAGCAGCTCATCTTTTACTCCTTCATCCTGCTCTAATCAACCAATGCTTTGGTCCCTCTAAGGGGAGCTTTATTTCTTCCTCTGATTTTGCACATCCTGGCAAAGGATGAGGTCATTTGCGATGTGGGTTATGGTAATAACTATAGCTATTTTCCTTATCCTTAGTCATGATGCCCTCTCTGGTATGGTAGAGAAACCATGGGATTAAATGTTGGTGGTCATCTACTAAATTAGAAAGAATTATTACTTTTTAGACTGTTTTGTGTTCCTGTAGACTAGGGGTGAAGAGCTTACAGCCAGGAGCTGCATATGGCCCACAGTCACATGAGATACACATCTTTTACACTCTGATTGAATAACGTTTGCTGAACATTAAGACAGATAAACAGCATAATTTTGGATGGAAGGGCTCCCTGGAGGTCAACAAGTCCAGCCTCCTGCCTGAAGCTTAGCTAATTTCAAATTAAGGTCAGGTTGCTCAGGATCTTGTCCAGGGCAGTTTTGAAAATCTCCAAGGACAGAAATTCCACAGCCTCTCCACGAAGCGTGTTCCAGCCACTCATTGAATTTTTAAGAGGTTTTTTGCTTATATCAAGTTGGGGTTTCTCTTGCTGCACAGTGTCACTCTTGTTACTCATCCTTTCAGTGTACATCTCTTTTAAAAATAGTTTTTCTCTATCTGTAGATCTTGCTGTCTTTATGTCTTCACCACCTCACCACCACGTGCCTGTGTAGGAGAAGACTGCAGATAGTTCCCTTCCTCAGCTCAGCAGCATCATGTCCCAGCTCTTACCCAGGAGATTTACTTCTCTAAATCTTGAAAACAAGGGTTGGGTGAATTTATTCCAAGGAAGAGCACTGGTGGTTGCTTTTGAGACAATGAGTGACCCTTCACAAAGATTTGTTTGAGGCCTAGAAAATGTCAGACAAATAGAATGAATTGTTTACTACACCAAAAGTGACTGAAAGTAGAAAAACTACCACACCACCACACTGCTAGCAATTACTATGACTGACAACATTTTTATTCCTATATATTAAGTGATCCATTTTTCCACGTGGTGTATTTCTAAAAGTGCTTTCTGACAATTTGTTTTTCAGGAGAAAATTAATTACTTTTCTGGCTCATTTGCTTGTACGCTTGTAGACTTAATGGCACCATCTCATGATAAAGTCTGTGTTGTCTCAAATATTATTAAACCAGTGATAAAGTAAGGCTTGCAAATGAGTGCAAAATAAGCTCAAGTCTCAGTCTATTTGTTTAGAATTTTTAGCAGACTTGGATGCAATATTGTTGAAGCTCAATTTAATTGTTCTGCTATCACAAAAAAAATGGCAGCTTTCACCAATTTTTACTTTCTGAGTCCAAAGTCAGCTTCCTTCTTTATCACATTTTTTCCAAGTGTTTTATCTTTCAAATGTATATATATCTTTCATATACATATATATATTTATATATAGTTTCTACTCTCTCCTGTTCTATGTATACCCTTTTTTACAATAGGTACATCATAATTATACGAGAGTTCTATTCTGGTTGAGTGAATAAGAGCATACGTAGAAGGCACTTCGGATTTGCTGATATTCTCAACTGAATGCAGTCTCTAAAACCCATTCAGCTGTGTTGGAGAAGTGCTGTGACTGGCTATACTCATACTTAGCAAATGTTCGCCAAGTTCTTCATTATCATTTTGTGTTATTATCACTGCCAATTTATGTCACTTCACACGCACGTGGCACTACAGCAGTAGCAATTATTTGTATAGCGCCAACTAGTCTCTCTTTTCCCTTGCTCGTCTCAAACACGTCCAATTAAAGCAAGCAACAGACAGCATATGTGAAGAACTTGGGCAAACTGCTCACACAAACACGTGCCTCACTACCAATACAGGAAACAGTTCACCAAGAAAAGCGGGTTCTTAGGAAAGAAGTGGACAAGGAAAAAGTTCATTGGGAACAGTGGACTGAAAACATGGACTGAAGTTGGGATGCAAGTCCAGAACTCAGTCTTCAACTTGCAAATCTCAGGGTATTTGTAACTTAGAGTCCATCTTGATGAATAGAAAATAAAGCAAAGGCAGTAGGAAGCCAGCATGGGTAAGCAAGGAGATACTAACTGAACTCAGACAGAAAAAAGAAGTGTACAAGAGGTGGAAGGGCAGGTCACCCAAGAGGAACACAGATTTTCTGTCTGATCTTGCAGGGATAGGGCTAGGAAAACCAAGGCTGACCTGGAGTTGAGTCTGGCAAGGGATACAAAGATCAACGAGAAAGGATTATACAAGTCAGCAAAAGGAAGAGCAGGGAAAATATGAGTCCATTGCTGAATGGGGCAGAGGAGCTCATGACAGATGACGTGGAAGAGGCTAAGGTACTCAATGCCTTCTTCACCTCATTCTCCACTGGTAAGACACACTTTAGGAATCACAGGCCCCAGAAAGAAAATATGGAGCAAGAAAGATTTGGTGGGGGAGGTCAAAGTTAGTACTCGGTACTACAAAGTTTGTGCTCAGACAAACTGAACACGTAAATCCATGCGGCCTTACAGATTACACCCATGAAAGCTGAGGAAGCTGGCTGATTTCATTTTAAGGTTGCTGCCAAATATCTTTGGAAGGTCATGGCAGTTGGGAGAGGTGGCTGAAGACTGGAGAAAAGAAAATGTCACTTCTATCCTCAAGAAGGGCAAGAAGGAAGGTCTGGGGAACTACAGGCTGGTCAGCTTGACCTCAATCCCTCAGGAAGTGATGAAGCAACTAATCCTGGAAATCATTTCCAACACATGAAGGACAAGAATATAATGAGAGTAGTCAGCACAGATTTATGAAGGGGAATCTCCTGAAGTTCAACAAGGTGAAATATGCATCTGAGGAGGAAGAACCCCATGGACTAGCACATACTGGGCCTGACTGCCTGGAAAGCAATGTTGCAGAAAAGGTTCTCAATGAACACCAAGTTGGCCAAAAGGTTGTCAATGAACACGAAGTTGGCCATAAGCCAACAATGTGTCCTTGCAGCAAAGTAGGCTAACAGCATCCTGAGCTGCTTTAGGAGTGTTGCCAGCAGGCCAAGTGAGGTGATCCCTCCTCTCTTGTCAGCACTGGTGAGGCCACATATAGAGTACGTCATCCACATCAGAGTACGTACAAGAGTCCAGTGCAGGGCCACAAAGATGGTTAAAGATTGGACCATTTTTCATATGAGAAAAGGCTGGGAGAGCTGGGACTCTTCAGCCTGGAGAAGAGAAGGTTCAATAGAGAAGCTCAAAGAGAAGGAGATCTTATCAATATGTATAAACACCCAACTGGCCAGAATGAAGAAGAGGGAGACAGACTCTTCTCAGTGGTGCCCAGTGACAGGACAAGAGGAAATGGGCACAAATTAAAACGTATGAATTCCTTCTGAACACAAGGAAATAATTCTTCACTGTAAGGGTTGTTAAACATTGGAACAGGTTTCCCAGAGAAACTGTGGAGTCTTCGTTTGGGGAGATACTAAAATCCCAACTGAGGAACCTGCCTTAGGTGAGCCTGCTTGAGCTGGGGATTTGGATTAGATAAATTCAAGAGGTGTCTTCTAAATTAAACAAATCTGTGATTCTGTGATCTTTTCATTAGAGCAGCTAACTGATTGGATTTCTAAACTGGGGGTACATACAATAAAACAAGAGTTGAAGAAGAGACTTTGAGCAAATATTTGTCTCGTAGAGAATTTCCTCTGTTTCTGTTCTTTTCTCACAACCTTATTATTTGAGGTTCACAATACTTCATTTAGTGGAAGGTTAAAAAAAAATATAGTTACCAACATTTCCAAATAGAGATAAGCATTAATTACTTAGCAAGGATTTCAACCAGACCAAATAACCCAAAGTTTCATACTATTTAACTATAAGTACTTGTGGGACAACAGCAGCTGTTGGAAAAACTCGGTTGCAAGTCTGGACTCATATTTTAGTGGAACCCAAAGTTCAGCAGTCAAAATTGTTATAGATTGCAACAAATGATGTTCAAACCCTCCCTATTTTTAACTTCAAACACTGTTCTGTTTTAGAGACAATTTTATAAGTGTCTTTTTTCAGGTTTATGAAACAAAGAAACATCAAATTTGCAGCACTCACCATTAAGCTTCAATCATAAAAAAATTTAACCTTCAACACATGAAAAACTTCACTGAATGAAAAACAAATGAACATATTTTTCAGTTAAGAATAGGCATAGGTCTTTGCTGTGTATAACCTTAGAACTCAACAATTTACTAGAATTTTGTTGCTTAGACCTAGTTTTGCCCTTCAGGTACGTGATTAATGTGCTTTGGGTTAGAAGGGTAGTTTTTCTATGATGGCTGTGTAGCAAGTACACATCAGGACCACAGGTGAGCTAACTGCTCTCTAGAGATTACAGAGTTAGCCCAAGGGCATGAAATTGATGTCTGAAGTATGGTGGGAAGAATTCAAGTCCTCTAGAGCTTGTCTTCTCTGTTTTGGGAAGTCCCTACTATGATCAGGGTATGACATTTGCACATACATTTTCACTGCTACAGAAGGGTTGATAAATATGACTGTCAGCGAACATTTTTTTATTCGATCAGCAAAAGCAAAAATAAGATAATATTTCTGACTTATGCTGGTCTTACAGGTGCTGAGTTCCTTCCTTTAACTGTGATGCATACCTTCCTCTGATCACTTAATTGATTTTACATTTAGTTCCAGGAAAACACACCTTCATCTAGTCACACTGAAAAGAGAGTAAAGGTATTAAGTTGCAAATGCAATATGTTATAATGCATAATTCAGGAAAAAGGCAAACAATGAAAACTTCCTTAATTTTTTCTCAGCCCCTTCTGAAGAAGCTTTTGGTTAATGTTCAATTTCATGTAAATGCACTGTCTTCTTTAACAAGAACAAGATTTACTGCAAGGAGACATGAAAAGAGTGAGAAGCCCTTTACATTAGGGAGCCTAAAGTAAGAAAGAGATGTTTTAAGGCAGTTATACATACAGGAGTAATTAAAATTAAGTAACCTTAGGTACCTTTCCTGTACTTTTTAATTTTTTTTTTTTATATTGCTGTCTCTAAGTTAATACCAGCATAACAGAGAAACCTAAAGGAAAAAAAGCTGCTCAAAAGCCTCCTCTGTTTAACACATCTTACTCTCATATGTTGACAAGCAACTGAGTTGGCACACAGACTGTGGTGATCAGACGCACAGCTGGTCACAAGGTAACCTGCGTTGGCTCACTTCACTGTAAGGATGCAGGCTAGAACATGGCAGCCCTTTAAAGTAAATTAATTTGAATACAGGCTGTCAGATAAACAAACCCCAGGATTCTTAGTGTTCCGTTTCATGGCAGTCCTTGTGTCACACTCATCCCCACAGGAACTGAGCGGCTTCCTTCAGTATTTTGTGTATGTGCCACACGTTCATGTGCCCTTCTCTTCCTAACATGTGAAGTGGAACATCTTCCCTTTGGAGAGCTTTTGGATCTTTTTTTGTTTTCTGAAATACACCGCACTGTGAGCACTGCGTTAGAAAGTTGTACCATGCTCACAGCAGAAAGAGAAGAGGTTTGATACAGCCCTCAGATGCTGGGGAAAGCTATGTCTTTAAAGAAAAAAGGAAAAAAAACCCTATTACTTCAGCCAAGTTCAGTGTCATGAACTAACCAAAGTTCTGGGTGCACTGTACGGCAGCCCAGGTCCTAGGAGAGCAGCCAGGAGAACGGAACACACTGTCAGGTTAGGTCTTCCTTGCATTGTCCTCCAAGCAGAGCACCTGGCACAAGTGGAGAATGTGCTTCTTGGACCTGTCTGCCCAACAAACGTGAATTTGTGATCTCATCATGTGAAAACAATAACAAACTCTAATTCTGCCTATTTTCTCTTTGTTTAAATTTTCTGGGAACTACTGTCAATGATTCATTGTTCTTTATTTATTGTAACTGCCACCAAAGAACAAATTTGTGTCATGGCAGAATTTTATTTCAGAATATGAATAATCAGATCTTATTGCCACTCTTAGATTCAGCATCTTGTTTTTCCAATTCTGATTATAGTCACAATAAATGTTAAGATTTGTTATAAAACTGAGATAAACTCAACTAAGAAGGCAAGAGTTATCATGTTGATTCAGAGCAGTTGCAAAGAAGGAACTTCAGTTGTCAACTACAATCATTCTATCTCACCATTTAAATTTATTCTGCCAAATTTTCTGTCAAGCCTTCAATGTTTACTCTTCTTTTTTTCTAATTTTAATGTGGCAGAGGGATGTTATTTGTGGTAACAGTGCTTAGCTTAATGAAAGTGCAGGAAGGACGGCCATGTCAAACTGTAAGGAACAAGGGAGAGAGTCCAATGACAGGAAAGAAGATCCTTTTTGAAGGCAACATTGCACTAAGGAGGGATTATTAACTTTAGAGCTGCACCCAGAGCCTATGTCATCAGACATCTTGACTCCAGATGCAAACAGGAACAGATATGAAGGAGTAATACTGAAAGCACACATAGTTCCTCGCATGCACTACTTCCAGCTTCCACAGGTAGGACTTCTTGAGTCACTATTTATATACTAAGAATACAATAAAATACAGCAGATATTAATCATATAGCGTAGCTATCAGACTTATCAGTGTCTGTCAGAAAGACTTCCCTGGCTTCATGTTCTGCACTGCTACAGACCTCCTGCTAGAGATAGGTTGTGTTGTTGGTCAAGAAGATGAGATAGGGAATAAGTCGGATTCAGTTTTTGTGGATTCAGCCCAAATATACAGCTGAAGAGCTACAGTCCTTTCTCTGTATTGCTACACCAATGGCTGAGGGTTGCTTTTTCCAGTGGCTCAGTCTGAAAGCATCTAATGTACCTTCCTTTCCTCGCCTGTTCTGCCTTGCCCATATATGGCCTCATCTTACCCTGAATCTCTCTCAACTTGTTTCTTTATTAAGAAAATAGGAGGGGGAAGGAAATTTAAGCAACATGCTTGGAAATTTCAGGCTTGTTTCCTTTTATATTTTACTTTTTTTGTCTCTGTTCCCAAGCACTACAAAAGCTGGTAAAAATACTACCACAGCCAGAGTACAAGAGTTTTTTCACTTAAAAATATTATTACTTATAATTCAAGATACAAGGGGAGTAGGGAGAAAGGGTTTCTGGGGATATCACAACCCACTAACAAGGCAGTCTGGAGCCTGGATGTCTAACAGGGCTCCAGGCAAGACAAGAAGGGGGCAGGTTTCCAACAAAATTTTATCTTGACGTATGTCTTCTGAACATTTGATTTGGTTTAATTGAGGTTTTCCTCATAGGAAACAGGTCCTATGGAAAAATTTCATCCAGCTCCAAGAACAGCATATTTATCTTACTGCACTCTAAGAGAAAAACATTATAAGCTGTCCCCCAAGTTTTATTTGTCTTAATTTGAAATATTAATTGGAGTGGATCTGACTCTTGGTGCTAAGGCTGGCAGCTGCAGCTAAATTGGACAGGACAATGGGAACAATATATTCCTTTAATAAGCTAGTATGAGACTGAAAAACATTTTGGTTTGGGACTGGGACCAGGAGGGAAACAGCGCTTTGTTGTACATATTAACCAAAGCTTCTAACAGAGACTGACGGCAATTTACACACTATAGCAAACGAGAGCGGAAAGACACTCTTAGCATACAAATACATAGACTGAAGCTGCACATTTATCCTCTGACAGAAAGAGGAAAATAGCTGCAGAAATCATCCTTTGTGACTGCATGTGTTAACTATGGTCATGAGTACAGATTCAGAAATACAATGAAAGCAGCCGAGAAAGCTGAAATTCTGAGAATGAAGCTTGGTAACAGCCTAAATACAAGACTGGCAAGGACAAAAATCTTCATTTCTTTCTTAGTCTCATGTTCTTCTGTAATTCTTAGGCCACATCTTTAAATAGACATCTAACCAATAAGGAAATTGCTTGTATCTATAGGTTCATCCACCTGCGTATAAATATGGAGTCACCTATATGCACCCCTGAGCACTAGACCAGTGAGAAAAATCTCTCTGTTGTCTCTCTTCTGTAACGATGTCAATATTCAGCAGCCTCATAGACTTGTAGGGAGGAGGAAATGATAAGTGCAGAGCACCCTGCGCATCCTATTGAGACTGTCAGCCTACCATTCTGGTTTCTGCTTCTGCCCTAGGAAAGCAAATTTTACAGCAGACCGTAGGCGTGGCTGCACAAAACAGAAGCAAAAAAGAAGAAAGGAAGAGGTGGCTTTGCAACTATGGGCAAGCTTCTGTCACTGCTGGTTTTTGTCAACAGCATCCCATTTTAACATGAGCACAGCTCTTCTGCTGCTCAGGGGCGGGTCTCTGGGTCAGAGATTTTTTGCAGTCTGGCTTCTCAGTGGAGGAGCAATCGTCAGCACTGGTTTCTGATGGAAGTCTGTTTCAAACAGACTTTTGTAAGGAAACCAATCTGAAATCTCCTTGGCTTTACCCACCAGCTTATTACATAGAAGGGGGAGAACGAATGGCACTTGTACCACCAGGTGTTACCTGTTTCACTTCTGAAGAAAAGACATCAGTTGCCCAAATACAGGATAGAGGTCTGGTCTGTGACTCTGCCTAACTAGGTCTTACACACCCAGCCTGCAGAGTCCACATCATCTCCTCCATTCCTTTCCCTGCTGGTGTTAACACGGGCCCCTAGATGCCCCCCACCAGGGCTCCGCTTTTAGAGATTTATATTGTGTTATTCGGTACTAAAACATCGCCCTTCCATTTTGGCTCTGCGTCAAATCACAGCCACTCAAATTGCTTTCCTGTGAACCATCTCTGACTTAATCACTGAGCCGCAACTTGGCTATTTGCTATAAGAACTATAGTTCTTATAGAAAAGCAGATCCAAACTGGAATCTGTAAAGCAAGCCTTCTCACCTGCTTGGAAGCAGGTCTTTCAAAAAGAAGCCCAATACTCTTTGAGTATAACTGACTGGCCTTTTGCTACTTATAAAATGAGGAAAGAAAATCACTATTTAATCAGAAAAGCTCGAAAGTGATCACATCTGTAACATGACATTTATAATGTGGCATATGTGATGACAGTCTGAGCTCAGAAAGATAAGGACAGAGCATGAGATAAAAATTCACCTCAAATGAATCATCAAGTGAGCAATATTAAGAATAAAAGTGGGCTAATAGAATTATTTTCCCAAATGGCAGACTAAGCCACCTTATCTCCCAGCTTCAAGGCTCCTGTCACAATATGGAAGAAAAATAATTAATTATAAAAATATGCATTGTTTTCACATCCACTGCACAAATCTCCACAGAACTCAATAAAAACAATCAAAGCAATTACTACAGAAGAAAAAAGTATCTTTAAAAGATCTATTTAAAGATGATAAAAAAAATGATCCAGTGAGAATGGGAAAAGAAACAGAAGAACATCAGCAATTAGTGAAATGTTAAAAGGGTAAAAACTGCACAATAAAGGTACCAGCAGTACTGAAGTTTGGTCTACTTGTCAATGGCATAAATTGTGTGTGAAATTAATACTTAAAAGGTAAGAAGGAAGCCTTTGAAACACCAAGGTTTTGTCAGAGAGTATGCAAAAAGGACAGTGGACACCTCCACCTAACTATTTCCAGATCAACAGTTTGACAGCTGGGAAAGTCAAATTTTCTGTACTCTCTACAAGTCTACAGCCATTTTCCACATCAGCAGCATAACTAAATTCTGTGTAGCTAATTCTTTCTATTGATGGTCTGCTCACAAATTTGTCAAACCTGCTGACATGAGGACATTTGAATATTTCAAATATTCTGTGATATGTGCTTTCCCCCCAGCTATAGTAAGAATTTTTCTTATTTTTCTAGTTATCCAGACTTAGGATTTGGTGGGAAATAAAATAGTGTTTTAGACAGGTAGCAATTTCACCTCTCTTACTACTGGATTAGTCTTCTTTTCTGGCATTTTCTTGTACTGTTAAACAAGAGAATTACCAAAATACATTTCAACAAGTGATAAGTATCCAATTCTGCTTTTTATGACTTTGCCTATATATATTTAATAAACCATATTGGGTACTTATTTGTTTGATTCCCAGCAGAGATCTTTTGTTATTTGTACTTGATTAGTACTTCATGGGAAGTTTTTAGTCTATTTTTGCCCTCTTGTCTCTGGCATTTTGACATAGAAGGTCAAAATCTGAATTTTTTATCTTAGAGGAGCTCTGAATGATAAAATTTTCTAGAAGCCACCATTTCTTCCCTTTTTCATGGTCATGTCAATTACTATCCCTACAAATGCCAAAGTGAAGCATAATAAGAAGCAGAAAAAAATTAAATATTAGCTATATCTTTATTTCCTGATGTCAAATTAGTGAGAAATATAATTTTTAAAATGCCACATTAAATTCCTAATAACTTGATTTGCTAAGTCAGACCGTGGTCACTTTTAGTTTAGTTCATAACTTTAAAATACATTAATTTTCCAACCAACTCCCACTCCAACTAAGAACTCCCAGTTTCAGGGATAGTGTCAACTCAATCCCTAAAATAAAACCAAAGTGCTCACAATTCATTAGCACTGATCTCATCTATCAAACCATCGCTGTCGCTGCCTCCCACAAGAGTAGACCCATTTCTTGTCAGGGGTGCTATTGTCTCTTACCAACTCTTGTCACTGCCCAGAAATATGTTCTAGAAACCAATCTTTCACCTCAAACCTTTCCTTGTTTTCCCTTGCTGTTGTCTAGATGTTCAAGTTCAATTTACCAACAGCAAGTCCTCAAAAAAGGGCACATGTGCAACCTGCTCCATCCGCTCCTTCTGCCTGTCCATGTTGCACTCTGAAAACAGCGTGTGACAACCTGTGACAGCGTGTGAGCAGTTTATTCTTACAGTATCACCAGGGGTACTAGTTTTTGCAGGGCTGGACTTGTTGATATAAGAAGAAAAGCTGCCTGTGTAAATCCACTGCTGTCTTTGTCCTTTTTCTGTGTAGAAGATTTCCTTCCTGTATGTTGGGAGCCACAAGACAAAGCATAAATGCACTGAGCTTTTCAGAAGAAAAGATATGAGGTCCTTGCAAAAGCAATTCTCCTTAAGACATCCTCATGCAGGAAAGGGAGAAATTTTCAATGCCATTAAAGAGAAAATATATCACATTGATATAAATTAAAGAATTATTTGGTCTCAAGTGTAAGATTGATTAGTGACTTCTAATTGCATTCATAGCATCCCTGTGAATTATGTGGGTGACACTTATGTCTCTGTTCTACCACTACATATTGAAACAATAAAATAACCTAAAGTTGCTGAGAACTGTTCATCTCCCCGGTAGTGGAACCTGGTATTCAAGGGTCAGGATTTGCCAACTCCTGTCAGTGGGGACACACTCCGCCATAAGAGCTCAGCTCAGTTCTAACATCAAGTGAAATAAAATGCAGTTCCGTGTCTTGTTATGCATCATTTGATTATATAAAATACTCACTCGGTGAATGTAATTGCCTTTCTCTCTAACGGCTGCTTTTAATTAGGGACCAGCTCATTAGTATGTCATAGGTGCAGTTCTTCCTTAAATACTCTGGTAGAAAATTGGGATGCTGATATGCCAGGTGAATCGAAAGAAAAGGGGAAAATATTCATGATCAGATTTAAATACTTATTGCAGAAAGACTGTCTGAATCTGCGCTGTGATGCCATGGTCTTTTAATGTGTGCATTATGGCAAATTTCTAAAAGACTGATCAGATGTAAGAGTCAGGACATTTGGAATTCACCAAAGAAAGAAGTGATACAGGAGACAAATGGGTTTGAAAGTTTAATGGAGATTTGTTAGACTTAATGAAAACAATGTGCTGCTCCTTTAGCTGAATTACCAGACGTTTTAATCAGTAGAACCGATAATTGTCAGCTACTCCTCATAGGATGTGAGTGCTGTTCTGCCAGAATGGTTTCTGGGCTATTGCATCTGCAAATATAATTCCCTACTGGTGTTGGGAAGTTAATTTTGAATCATGAGTGATTAACTAAGATGGGCACGTGCCTTCAGTTGAACAAACACTTTGCACTATTTCTTATCACTTAACTCATGTGTAAGTGATTTTATAGCACAGAAAACACAGTGAGTGTTGTGAAAAAAAAAGAAGTTACTCAGGAAAATTATCCCAAGCCAGCATAAATAAGCAATTAAGATGAGTACTTGGCACGATGACAGCATGTATATCATGGTTCACATGATTTACAGAGAGTATCTGAAAGTTTTACAGAACATAAAAGTTTTTTGGGCAAGATGTGTGTACGTCTGCACGTCTATCAAAGAAACAAACCATCAGTTCACCTCTAGACCATTAACTAAAAGAAAAAAAATATTTCAAATGATCAAAACCACCCATTTTATGCACAAACATCTAATCTCTTCAGTCCACCAAAGTCAAAAGTATGTATTTTGCATACTTTTGGAGGGGAGAAGAGGGAGACTGGGAGCAATCAATTAACTGAACTTCCCTGTGGTAGAAGTGATTGCAAGATCCCATTTTCACACTTAGAATGGGATAGTTGATGGTGCCACATTTACTCCTTGCTCTGTCTTTCTCTCTCATGGAAGTAAGCTGATGAAACTGCTCAGGGAATTTAACTGTTAAAATAAAATTCAGTAAAAAAGCTTTCAAGATTAATTTTGTTCATTAATCAACATTTTTCTCCTTTAAGCCCACAAGGGTTAAGGGAGATACAGTAGGGAGTATCAACAATATTGATAAATCAGAGCCACTCACGCATTCCTGAGCCATTATATTTGAATAAAAATACTGTGAATTTAAAAATAAACAAACATGTTTTTCAGCTTTTTTTTTCTTTTTTTTTTGTTTTTTTTTTTTTTGTTAAACTTTCGTTTCATATATTTGAATTTTTCACAGCTTCATGACAGTCACACACTAAGCGACGTGCTCCAGATGTGAATTGGTTTTCAGCAGTTTCACAGCACCAGGAACTGATAAATAAATGAAAACAACACATGCAAAAAATAAACACAATCTTTCAGATCTTGTCAAATACTTCATCAGGATGTAGTCTTCAGTATTTAATTGCCTCTCCTATGAACACTCTGATGGCTTGGAATTACTTCTGAAAGACTCATGCTACTCAACTATTTGTTCCCTTTGTTGAAACAATATTTTGTCCAAAATCATTTTAGCAAATAACTGTCTCTGGGAATTATTGTTTTATTTTAAAAGCATCAGAAGTGCTCCTGAGCTGTATTTGACTGAAGAGGTTGCTGATTTTATGCTTACATTTTTTGCAGTCGAGTTGTCAAATTTGCTAGCCACTGGTTCCTGAAACTCAACTTCCACTTGACATGGAAAACGCATGATGAAGTACTGCATATTCTGACTTTGATCTGAACATCTAAGCACTTAATTTGGAGGCCATATATGCATGAATCAAAGAAAGGATATACCCCAGAGTTTCATACTTCATTTCAGAGCAGCAGTTACAGTTGTACTATTATTTCTGAACTTTTTAAACTGGACTATGTACTTAATGGAATGAAAGAGAATTATAGCAGGAGGTAGAATGTGATTCAAACTCAACTCTGGGTTTTGAATTATGGATGGCTGTGTTATCTTTGCATGAAGAGAAAGGCAAAGTAGCAGCAAATAATCTGCAACAGAATCGAAGCATACAAGAAAAGAGAAGTTAATTCACAAGTCTTTCAATTTTTATGGAAGATTGGAAAACAAAACCTAGCAAGCAAGATTACTGTAATTTATATGTTAGAAGAGTAGTTTGAAGAGGAAAACAACACATGAAAATACATAAAATGAGAGCAATGAGGGAGAACAATATCTCAACAGGGAATTCTTCAGTTTTTTTGTCAAAATAGGCAGATAGTGCAACACAAAACAAGTCATCTATTTTCTAAAAATTGGGAGATGTGAAGAATGAAGCACAACAAGAATGTTTTGGGGAGAACAATACCACAACCTTGTTCAACCAGCCATGTTTAAATGAACTTCAGATGCCTCAGTTTATAAATAAGCACAAGACATCTTGAGAAACCTCTGGTAGACACAGAGTACATTTGAACTGATCTTCAGCAAACAGTGCTTACATCCCACATCTCAAGCAGTGAGGCTGTGGGTTTCACCCTGCAAGTACACACTAATGTTTCTCTACAACTCAGAAAAATTGCTTCTATTCTTTTCTTTACTGCTTTCAGATGTGCTCAATATACCAAAACTCTTAAGAGTCTCTTGAACAGGAGAGATGAAGATTCTCCTCTTGAAAAAGATTATCCCCCTGGTAGGATACTCCATGCTTAAAAGAGGAAGATGACACACTTGAAACTTTTGAGGTTTACTCAAAGACTGCTCTGAACCTTCTGGTCAAGACAACCTAGCCAACACAGAGCCACAGGTGAAGAATTTTAAACAGGATCCTTTTCCTGAAAATGGTAGTAAAAGAGAAAACTAAACAATCCCTCTTTAAAAATACAAAACCAACTCTACCACAACAACAATCACCTAACAAAAAAAAACCCACCCCAAAAAAAGTCCAACCACATACCATTTGCTCATGGTGTTACTCTGATATTTGACCTTCTTATGGGAGCTGACATACAAAGGGAAAGGTATGAGGTTCTGGTCCAAGGATTTCCAAATGCAGGCACCTGTGACCAGCTGGCAGACAGCAGCTCTTTTACATTAATGGTTAAGACAGCAGGTGCTGACTCTTCCTGCAGAAGATAAATAAGCCCACACTATGCTACCATGCCAAAAAGTCTTTTCTGTGCTTGTGCCTCGTATAGTCATAAGCTTCATCCATATTCTACCCACGTACAGATGATTTTCTGTCAATTCTCCTGGCATGCAGGATCATCTTGGTAGACCCTCCATACACAGTGACACCCTTTTAAACATGACACTGGGGCTGCAACATCACTGACGGTCCATGCTTGAAACACAATTCAAACCATACTCATTTAGAGTTGACCTAATAATTAGCAGAAATAACAAACCAGTTCTTACAAGTTCATCAAACTAATAAGGAAGCCATTCAATTCTCTAAGAGTTGTCTCCACACACATGTGGATGCAAAAGAGCTTAGAGGAGCAGTGGGAGAAGGGAGAACCAATCTCTTCCTTCGCTTGGCTGTTCCCAGGGCTATATCACAGGAGGGCCATCAGCCTCACAGTTTGGGTGTGATTCTTATGGCCATGAGTCAGTAAGATGTGCTCTCCAGATGACCTTTCAGACTGAATAGGGCAGTTAATGCCAGGGATTATGGAATGCGGGGAAGGGGAGCAGGATAATTAACCTGGGAGCTGGTTATTGGTGTGTGTTGAAGAGTGTGTTTATGTGTGTGCCTCTTAGGAATACGTGTTCAGCCTTACTACTGGTGAGACATGGAGCTCTAGCAGACTAGCAGATTCGGTAGCCCATTACAAAAACATTGGTATTTCACGTTCAGAGCAGAGAAACTGCACCAATGACAGTAAGATTTTGTGACAGCCTTCTTTTAAAATTAGGTAGTGAAATACAGACACTTTTAAAACACTAGTTTCTTTCATTTTACAGATCTGTTTTTACCAAACCCATTTGTTATTTCAGAGGCAAAATCTGGATAAGAAAAGACACCTTGGCATTTAACTGTTATTTTCCAGACTTCAGCACATATGCTTAGAGGTGTTCTGCTAACATGGATGGCATCACATGAATAAATAATTTTATTAATTTTGATCTTTTGCTTTCAATAAATAATTTGCAAATACATTTTGGCCTTGTTCATTGCATTTTTTTCATTGCTGATTGGATGAAGTGTTATGTTTTCAGTGTAATTCGTTAGTTTTGCTAGTGATCATTAAAGAGAATTCTTTCTTAGCACAGCAGTAGATGCTGAAACAAAACATCCAAATCCAAGACCAGGTTATTGCATCTTTCTAGCTCAGGGGTGGAGGGAGCAGAATTTGTGCCAAAGGAGCCTTCACAGGAGGGAGAGCTCTCCCTTGGGGCTGAGGCTGCTCCCTCTCCCATCTACCAGCAAATGTATTTATGTAGCTGGTAATGATGGGCTCTTATGGGAATCTTCCCTTGAATCAAAAGCATTCTGTATGAAAACCATAAAAGCTTGCACAAAGTTGAGTTAGAGGATTGACCCAAAATCTCTCATTTCCTCAGACTCAGAAAATAAGAGAACCTGGTCCAACAGGCATGCAGAACATCCTACATCTAGAAAAAAAATACAGATTTCTTTCACCTCTAATTTGGTAGAGTACACTTCTACTATTCCCTTTATGAAGCACTAGGGAGATGAACAATGATCCCATACTCCCATGTGACACACCATGTGCTCTAAATTACTCTAGCATCTGTTGAGCTGTACAAAGATAAGCCAGGACAACCCTGATATAACAGAGATTCCTAATTATAAAAAGTCTTACCAGCTCACTAGGTTGCATGTCAGGAAAGCCTGCAACAGATCACATCACTGACCTGATGAACAGAACATGAAGAAATGTAACTGCATTAGTCAATAGATGGTTGCACTGATTTTACTTCTCCCTGCCTTACTTTTCTTTTTTTCCCCAAATAGATCCTGCTCTTTGGTCACTATTATGGGAAGTTAAATTAACTACTAAGATGGACCAATCTATACTATACACAGGGCAGGCATAGACAGATTCTGAGACAGCAGTTCATATAACGTTAGTTGTAAACTTGTTATAAGCAAGAGATCTGTTTTGTGAAAACAGAAGAAACATTATTATCATCACCAGCTGAAAACTGGCAATATATAGAGTTGGAACTGATGCAACAGTCTTCACATCACATTTACAGAAAAGTGACGTACTGGGTGGTGAACTTACATGTATTGACAATGTTCTGGATGCTTGGGGCAGATCAAGGAAAACAGGGAATGGAAATTGAACTGTCAACTTGATGGGAAATTTTAAGACTTGTTTTTATTTCCCTGATCTGGAAGAGAATGTGTGATAAACTAGCAAAACATTTTACTTTTCTTGGCTTCTAGTTGAAAAGACTCTTTTGTCTTACCTGTTTGGTACAAAGACCGTGCATTACTGTATGTGTGAGCTATATGTATGCAAATATATGTACATATGCTGCAAGATTGCAGCTTGGTTTGTAGCTGTGTGTGATCATGAGTAGGGGGTATTTTTCTGTTCATGACCAGATTTGTCATTTGCACATTTTATCTAAATCCTAATCATGCAAAACCACACACTTTCTCAACTGCTGCCAATTCAGAAATTGTGCTGAAACCAGCCATTCTGATTTCACTGAACAGATGGTCAAGTCCCCATGTCCACCAGGACTTTCCCAAGCCAGCACACTAAGACTGCTGCGTACCGAGCTGCTTTTCAGTGGCTTCTGTGTGCTCAGAAGAGCTCAGCCATCCCTTGGGACAGCAGGCCCAGGCAATCTGCTCGGCCAAAGCAACGGTCAGTCTGTCCCAGGAACTCCAGCCCCAGCCCTGGGTCTTCAACAGGAGAAAAGCCAACAACAGTACAGCCAGATGTACCTCCTTCCAATGATAGATTCACTGGTCCTTACCCCAAGGGCCTCCATTTCTATGTGAAGACCCAAAGGCACAGACTGAGAAACATCCAGAGGTGCCAGCAATTTACAGGAAAGTCGGAAGTTCCTAAATAATGTAAAAGTGAAAAATCCAGGGCTTCCTGACTGAAAAGTTTAGATGAGCTAAATCTTCATTATTAGAAGATCCATACTGTACCTGCAGCCAGCACTGACTCTATCTTATACCTGCAATCGCTCAGGGCACAGAAGAAGTTGCTGTTTTGCTATTGCTGTTCCCTTCTGTAACATACGTGCATATCACAGGAGGCAGAGTCAGCAGTGATTGCTTTCTACTGCTATGCTGCGAGCTGCGTTTAAAGCAGGATTGAAATTCTGCTTTTTCACATTTGCAGGCCAGATTCAATCAGGAAAGCACGACACAACAACTCTTTGTGTTGCCGCATAATGTTTGTGAGATTATTTTTTAATTTTGTTGGAGAGACATTAAAGCATTTTGGTTTATCACCAAGGCAAAATGTTTCCCTGCATCCTAAAGCCACTCGTCAATAAAAATGGTCAGGATTCCAATACAAATGTATTCTCATAACGTCTTGGGGATTAAATCTCAGAATTTAATTAATTCTGATGGTGAGTAAACGCTTCCCAGATTCATTGTAATTTGAAGAGCTGTGTAAGAGGAAATAAGAACTTCCTAGATGCCCAGCTACTTACTTTCTCCAATACTGTTACCATAAATCATTACAGATGTCCCATTTTATTTTCAGACTATGCATACATCTTAGATTTAGAAATAACCAATGGGTTACCTCCCCTAGCTTACTGCACAACAGAGGTCAGAAGAAGTTTATTTAAGCTTTCGTATATTGAGTCTAACAATCTGTATTTGACTATATAAACTAGCTTCCAGGCATTTAAGCAAATTTGATTCACTCATTAGATGGTATGTGAAAGAAGGGAGAAAGTTCTTCGTTGTGTACAAACAAGCTTAAAATAATTAAAAAAGGAAGTTTGTGCAAGAAGTTTATGGTATTTGCTTAATCATTATAGGCATCCTGTTTTTTGTTTTGTTTTTTACAAAACACCCCCTCTCTTAGAAGATGAGTGATACCAGATCTCTGCTACAGGATGTGAAAACTGCACACCATAGAATTCATCCTTCCTTGAAAATATTCATATCCCTTTTTACAAAACCACAGACCTATTACAAATAAAGAAAAATCTAATCCAGATCACCTAAAGTTAAAAGGATCAAGCCTGTTGCTTATTCTCGCATTATGGCTGCCATAAAGAAACAAGAATAGCCAATTTTTAATAAGTTATTCCCTATCCATTTGGGATTTGTAGACTTGAAGACCTCAAACTCCTGCTCAATATAGAATGAAACTATAGTTTAAATTATGTGATACTCTGAGATCAATATGTATTTTATAGAGAGAAGACGAAAAGCAAAGATTCTTTCAGTTAAACTGGTCTTCCCTGAAGGGAGGCATGTACAGCAAAAAGCATCAATAGGGAGTTATTCTGGCTGAAGTTAAATTTTCTCTCAAAATCCACTACTTAAATTGCTTTTCATTGAGAAACTTAGACTAATCTGACCAAAGCTGAGTTTTGAAATCAGATATCCTAAGTCTATAATTAACTAACAAGCAACATTCTGAAGCTCAATAACTTTCACTGCAACAAAAAGTGCATGCATCAGACTACTTCGCATCAGACAATGTAACTATATAGTTTTTGTATATTAAAGGTCCAAGTTGAGACCATATGACAATCCTCTTAACTTTTGAAGCCTAAGTAGACATTGATGGATTTATCTGTACGGTGTCACTTTACCCTTCTCTTCCTCCTGCTGCTCTGAAGTACACAAATCTTGAGAAAATGGAAGTTAAGGTGAAAAAATTGAAATGTCAGTAACAGTAGGAGTTAAGAACACTGTCCAACTAGTTTTTTTAAAGTGGTTGGTAAACAAAGGATGTTGGTAAACATCAGTAGTAGACGATATCTTTCAAATCACTTCTGGCTTCCAAGGGAGAGTGGTGGTCTCTGGAGCACATATGTCCCAATGAAAACACAACATTCTCAGACTTTCTTTAAAAAAAAAATTAACTGTGACACCTTCATACCCTGCATAGCAATAACACAGTTCCAGACAAACATTGCCTGAGGAGAGATGTGACAAAATACTAATTAAGGGGTTGCTTAGTTATGACTCCTTCCATTGAAAGTCAGGCATACACACGTTTTGCACAGAAGCTTTGACAGAAAATATTACATTTGGGAGACTGATAAACATCCACTTCAACAAGACATTCCATGATCAAACAAGCTTCTCCATTTCTTATGCAGTTTGTAAGAAAACGTGTGAAGTGAATAAAACAATTTAATTTATTCAGTACATGGGTCATTAACTTTTCATTTCTAAAAAGCAAACCTGTCAGTATTTAGCTAGAATTATAATTAAAATACATATAAAGGGAGTTTCACTCCGCTGTCTTTTATGTGACTGACTAGCAAATGAAAAACAAATTAAAAACAAATTCCTACCAGAGGCTGTGATTACATTACCCTTTTAGTTGGGTTCAGGACCACGTCTTGCATCCGAACACAAGCTTGGACACAGGCTGGGGTTTATTTTTTGGAGGAAATCAATGGTGTCAGGATACAATTTTAAATATAGAAGAAATAAGTATGGTCTGAGGAAAAATTGAGCAGGATTCCTTCAAAAAAATGGGTTTTCAATCTAACATGTAATCCTAAAATGTTAAAGGCTTTCCTTGTTTGAGAATTTGAAGAAAATCTTGTCATTGACATGGTACCCTGTACTTTCTTTTCCCAGTAGATTAGCAGAAGAGTGGGTGTTTGAGAATGTTTTATGTTGTATTGTTAGGTCATGGATTTTTTTTGGATGAAGGTTTAACAAACTCTTTCAATGATAGTTTATCCCTTTTTCAAGAACCAAAATTACAGGCAAAATATAATAACTGGATTCATATCAGTAATTTGTTTCATGGAGAGACACAAACACTGTTCTTTTACCATTACTAAAAAAAGATCTGTCGCACTAGAAAAAGGCTATTTGACCTAGAGTTTCTTAAAGTTAAAAGATGTCTACAGAATACTGACTCTTTCCTGAGAGGAAACAGAAAATGAGCTGAGCTGAAGAATGACTCCTTCTCCAAGACCAAGGACCCACGCATCATGGGGCCAGTATTTGATGACTAAATATGAAAGAGATTCCAGCTCACAGATAGGCCACATAGGCATAATACCATGAATGAACCAGCTTGATACCAAAAATCTTTTGAGCACTTACTCCAGAACACTCATTTGGAAAGGATTAACATATTTGATGGTTGTTACTTTGCCAGTGCTATGGATATGCACCTGCAGCATAAAGGCTTTTAGGACAGACAATAAGAGAACAAGCAATGATGACAAAAGCTTTCCTGTAGGATTCCTGAAATACCTGTCATACCCCAGCAGTGTAATGAAAACAGTATAGCTCCATTCCTCTATTACTGTCCTTAAATATTTACAGGGTCATGCAGAAATGAGCCTGATACACCCAGTACTACCCAAGTATTTATTCCTATATTATACAAATTTTCAGTACAGAAACATTTTCCTCACACAATATAAAATATTATAGAATACCATATATGCTTTTATATCGAACTGTATTATATAGAATTGTATGATATAGAATACTGTAAGTTGCATTATCATATATTCCATCATAGGATAATAATAATATTCATATCTATTTTTAAGTGGTTTAAGTGATACTGTTTTCCAATGTCTAATGGAGTTTGAGACACCTACAGATAATTTCTAAACAAACACAATTTACTGAAAATCACACACAAAAAAGAAACAGTACCATAACAAAGAATCTTTCAAAATCAGGGATTTGAGCATACAAGAAATGACAGTGTCCCAAAATCAGCATCATCTCACTAGAGAAAAATGAAGCCTAGCATTGCAGTAGCCCTCAGGAAACAGAAATTTAATCAGTCACAGGAGAGCACCATTGACACTTTGGACGCGACTCAGTATTATTAGGCTGCTTTAATGCAGCGCTGTGTTCTCTGTGAAGCATTAATGCAGGCAAAGAATGACATCTCAGTGTGCAACATTCAAATTAACTTTGACCTAACACTTTATTATTGGGAGGTTTGTCAATGAATTCATCTCATAAAAAGATTACCTAAAGCTTCACTGCCAACCAGTCAACAATCTGAAGATTTTAGCAGACACTCCCACTATAGAATGAAATATACATACTGACAAAGATGCGTTTTTAAATACAAGTTTTATGTATTTATGTACTTATGTAAATGTTGTTTTGAAATATGTCTGTATGGAGTCTGCTATAGACAAACCATTTAGGCATTTGGATAACTTGCATGCGTTTATAATAATCCCTTTTACAGACAACATAAGATGAGCAAACGGATATAGAGAAACAAATAAAGATCAGGCAAGAAACAAGGAGGAAGGAACAGGCGGGGAGAGGACAGAAAAAGGATGATAAGAAGGAAGGCAGAAAGTTGTCACTTCTGGAACATGAACCAGTTACACTTGGATGACCTGAGGCTCCTCTGAAGACTACTCCAGGTAATGGCACACAGGAGAGAGGTCTGTACCTTTCAAGACTTACATCTTTATAAATTCCAAGCCAAATTTGCTAGCCAAAAAGCCTCAGGACCTTTTCCAAGTGGAGAAAGGCTGAGTGACAGCTACTGATGTCATTCTGAGTGAAACCTTTGCTTCCACAGCAAGAAGTTTTAATTGCTTTGTAATCTACACCCAGGAGACCAAAAGGAAATGGAGGAAGAAAGCAAGTATAAGGAAAAAGTAGGCTTTTAAACACATAAAAATCCTGTCTCTATAAGAAGTTATACTTTCAGATTTTGATCTTGAGGAAAGAGAGATTAGCAAGAGTATTCTTAGCTAAGAGCAAAATTAGAGTAGCTTTATTAACTCAGAAAATTACACTGGTATAAATCTGGTGATATAACTCAGACTTAATGCAAATCTTCTCATTTGTTCAACTAGAACACAAAACAAAACCCAAATATTATAGTAGCTATGACTGGTAATTTCTTGCCTTTAACCTGCTGTAACCCTTTCCTTCAGTGCAAAGAAAGCATGAATGTTGCTAATTGCTGCAAAAATGCTGTCACAACTGAATGAAAGCATTTCACACCCATTCTCTGTGGAAATTTATAGAGAACTTGAAACAGCAAACGCTTCAGTCAAAAGAAGTCTGTCATATTTAAATTAATTCTGTGCTGTTCACAACTTTAAGTGCAAGACAAAACTTACAGTTGCTAAATTGCTAGTAGTAATTTCACTGGATCTCAAGAACCTCTTCCTGAAGTAGAAGAAATTTTAATTTTTGTTGTATGTATATGTGCCTTTTAGTGCTGTGGAAACTGAGGCTAAATAACCCTTAAGGTATGTTTTCCTTGCAATAATCTTCAGAAGATCGGGAAAAAGTGTGATGTTCCTAGTAAAGAGTAGACAACTAGAGGAAAGCCAAATGCCACTGGTGCACTGACAGCATTCACTTATGGACTCCTGAAACCCAGGAAATTCAAGGGAAGGGGAAAGTCTAGACGAAAGGCAAGAAGTAATTCTCTCCACTGCCAGCTCCTGGTCTTTTGTCTACACCAGAGATAAATAATATTGGCATTCCATATGTACCCTTCTCTTTTCTCATACGGAACTTCAGCTGAAAGGAAAGCATAGCCACCTTCATCAGATAGACACATGCTTCACTGAAGAAAGGACAGGTACCGGTCCCCTCTACAGCTGGCTATTTATTTCTCTGAAAAATAAAAGTTGTTCTGATAACCAGGCTGCTTCCTGTTTAAGCAGAACCAGATCTGGCTGCTGAAAGTGCCACGCAGATGCATCTTTCATTTCCTCTCTTTCAGCTTCTGTTTATGACTCACCATTAACAATTTTAATTATAAAAACCTCCAGTTATCTTTTTTGTATTCTAATGTTATTACTTATTACTAAGTACCTAACTGTAATTACAATGAGGTATTGCTGTTGAATGATGGCAGTCCTCTATCTTTGCTTTAAACTATTAGAATCAATGGTTCTGCCTCTAAAGAAGCCACCACCATAAAATATTGATCAAATAATTTTACACACAGTGGTTAGAAGCAGCATAATGCAGATATTTAAGACTAGCAATTAGCAGGAGACTTTCCTGAACACAATGGCATTTAAATCAGTAGTAGATGTCTGAAAGGACAAAGATACAGTTATCTACGGCGTGAACTGTGGGGTGCTTACCACTTAATGAGAGTTAAAGCTTTTCACTGCTCTGAACCAGGTCGTAGGAGACTAATCCCAAAATAATATTTGTTGCATGGTGCCTCAGGTGCCTTAGCTTCTGTAACACTGAGGAAGGAACTTTCATTTCCAATTATGTTGCCCATCCTTCACTTATAACCTTTTCTTTGCAGACTCCAAAGACACTGACAGTGCCTTCACCCTAAGGGAAAGCATTCCAAGTGCCTTTGCCTTCATAGTGCTACATTGCCAGAGTCTGCAGTCTTGTGTGTGTTGGTTGGCCTTCTAGCTTTTAGTCTGTAACTCCATACTCTTCTCATTCCCCTCACAGCTTCCAGTTTATAACTTTACAGCCCCGTAGATAACAGAATACATAATGATTTACATACCCCAAAATATTAACAAACAATGTGGATGTACAGAGCTTAGCAGCCAGTCACCGTACAACACGTGCACCTGAGGAAGTGTGCTGCCATGGCTGCTCATGCCACCTTAAGCAAGAACAACTGACAGGGAGTTTGAGGGCGTCCTAAAAAAGCCATAAACCTTCTCTCCTTTTCCTTCCCACGCTCTCTCCCCCCCTGCCCTGGCTCTCTCCACTAACTTTGAAGTGGATGTATGGTATCAGTTATCAGTGAAGCTTTGTACATGCAAGTCTATATCAACTTTTTGTGCAACATGTTCATGGTCCTTTGGACATCAGAGTGTCCTCTGGAAGACCTTTGATATTTCTGTTTGTTATGATAGGCTCTTGATTTCAGTGTTTAAGCAAGGTGCTGTAGTTGTGCTTTTGAATGCCTCCTAAGTGCCATAAACCTGAAGCTCAACACTTATATTGAGAACTACTGATATCCAGGAGATTGTACAAAATATGTTTACATTGACAATTTAGTTTAGACGAAGAGCACCCTTCTGAAGTGATTTTCCCCATTTTACTGTTGTCTGATACACTTTCCAGAGCAGTCTTGAAGCCAATTCATTTTGGAAAGACCTGGCTCTTTAGAGATGTACCTAGTGCACACCACCATGGGCTCAGTCCACAGGCCCAAACTAGATTTAGTCTGAAGCAAAGCAGCCTGAAATGAACACAGCATGGATCTTACAACCTCAACAACAACTGCTTTACTCTGGAAATCCATTCCTAGATGGCAATCTGTGTGCTCCTTGCTAATATAGACACAGACTATAAGAACTTACAAAAATGCAGTCAGATGTTTTAGCTACCTCTTTGCTATTGACTATTGGTTGTAAAAAATTTTCCTCATTCTCCAAAAAGGACTGGCATTTACTCCTGTGCTACGGATGAATTCACTTACCTCTTCATGGTCACTTTAAATTTCTGTAATAAGGGCAAATACATTCCAGTTTGGGTCATCTCAGTTCGTTCACCATCAAAACTGCTCTGAACTAATGAGCCTGTGGGTTCTGGAAGACTGACCTATAGGAAACCAAAACCTTGAATCTTTTGCCTCTGTACTAAAAATATGCTATTCCAGGAGTTTCAAATAGTGGAAATCTTTTGCCCTCATATTTTTCTAGAGAAGAGGTGCTAGTTTCAGTTGAATTCTTAGTTCAAAAAAAATCTCATCTACAAAACAACCCATGATGACAGGACAACTTCACACTCAAAAGATGAGAAAGGACTCTAGCTAGCTAAGTTTTCTCAAGGTCATGAAGGAAAATTTATGATTATTTGAATTGCAGAAGGATATTTGCATTGTCAATCTGAATGGAAAACTTTGTCTTCCACAGTGAAGAATGTAATGCATTTATTAGTCTAAGAATTCAGAACAGTAGAAGGCAGCTTTACAGCATCTTTTGCCTTGCACCTTAAAACATAACATAGAAAAACCCAAAACAACACAAAAAAACCACTCCCCTCAAAAAAATCCCACCTAAAATAGGAGTCCTCCCTATATTTTACCCAAACTGAACCCTAGTCCAGTTGTCTAAGGTTTTTTTCCCTGAGAGTTAGTGAGGTGCTTTGGTAGGTAGATCTCATGTGGAAAATACAAGTTGGGAAGGTCTACATACCTCATAAAGTGAAGGAAAAAAGTTATATAAAAGCCCTGCACACAAAAAAAAAAAAAGGGGGGGGGGGGGAAACCCCTGGTTCAGCCTATAGTCATTTTTCGGTACAGAATCCTTAGTTTTCCCACCAGAGTTAGACTGCAACTACACCCTACTCACTCCATGATACAAGTTTTTCCCCTCACCAAAATCAAGAAGCTTCTTTCTTCCTCCTGAAGAACTCTTCTTTCAGCCCTCCTGCCTGTACCACCGCAGAGCGAGCTGAGGGGGAAATTTCAGAAGCCCTCCTTGCCAGTAGCCTCTGCAAAGATTAGGAGTTATTGAAGTTACAGGCATGGATACATTTCACATAGCTTTTTAAGCTGTTCTATTTTCTCCTTTCTTTTTTGGCAAACAAGAAGGGAGTTGAGGAAAAAAAACAGTCTTTATGAGATATTTACTCTAGTTAATGCCAGAAGCCAAAACAGCATTACTGCTGGGGAAGGTACCACTTACTGGAACTGTGATTGCTCATGTTTTGAAGTTACCACAAAACTCTGGTTCTTTCAGTGGCAAATGGCTTCTTTTGCAGAGTACTTAAGTATCTCCTGCTTCCCAACCCTTTGGACATACTTCTTTGCTTCTGTACCATATTTATGCTTCATAGTAAACGTGCTTTTATCTTAAATATGAGGCATCCCTATTTCCCTGGCCACTGTAGCACTGTACTATGCCTTGTCTGACTTGAAAGTTACTAGGATTGTATTTACTTTCTCACAAAAACTTCTGGCCCATTCCATGCTATTTCTGTCCCACCCACCATCACCTTGGAATGTTAGTGGTTGGACTAGATGGGCTTGTGCTCTTTGTGCTAGTTTAATGGACGCACCACAATACCTCATCGCTTAGAGCCTCTATGTGTATTTGCTGTCAGATCAGTCGCCTAAATCCAGCAGAACAGGGTTCCAGATACCCTTTCCATACTCCTTTGCAGACAAAAAGTCAATCCATCCTTCATCTCCAAGGCTTATTAATTTCCAGAAAGCCCCATCACCATTGTCACTGTCATTATTTCTGCTTTCAGTTTGTCCTGATCTCGGATTACATCAGCATTACTTAGAGGGAGAGGCAGAATTACTCTAACATAAACTGAGCCAAAGGGGAGGGCTTTGAGTATCCCCACAAATAATGAACCAGTCTGTGACACTCTCCTGTAATTCCTTCTCTTTGAATGCAGGCTGTCACCACTGTAATCAGACTCCTATTCAACCCACCCATTTTTGTAATGACCTAATTCTACGATACATCCTGTATCAGGGGGTTCAGTTTGGGCTTTCATTTATGATTCTTTTTAGTCTCATCACATCTTTACACATCAAACCCACTTTCAGATTTTCCTTTTTCACATAGCTACCTCATCCATACATCCATTCTTAGGTTTTACAAGCGCCTTGTTTTCTTCAGCAGCTAATGTTTTGCTTTCCTAAAATATTAACAGAAGTAACAGGTTTGCCAAAGCAAACCTTTCTTGTATGAAGTGGACCTTTTAATTGTCAAAGGCAGAATTTAAGTACATTTATTTGCTGGTATTTTTCTTTAAATGCAAATAATAACAGCAACCACTTGCTCCAGTTGACTGTTTCTTACTCAATGGAAGTTTACAACTTGCATCCTGATTAATCCTTTCAGCAAGACTATTTGTCTCAAGAGTCCTGGACATGAGCTTGCCTTCTCTTCCCCTGCAGTTGTTTCCAGTGTTTGGTTTCCTTAAAAACCCCAAAGGAAAGGGGCAAGTCCTCCTTCCACCACTTGAACCCTCTCATACAAAAGCACACATCCTTCTACTGTTTAGCTGGTTTGTTTTTTTTCAAGTTATGCAGTTTTCTAACATCCCTCTTAAATGCAAAAAGGGCTATAAGGTACAAAATCCCATTTCTTATACATAGCACATCACCACTGTGGGGAAGCAGGGCTGGAATGTATCTAGACTTTTTCTCTATAAGAAATACTGCAGTCACCTGCCTGAACCTTCACAGCCATCTGAAAGAATACCTCTAGAAAGACCTGGGGTGAGGTGGGGGTGCTTGAAGGGCGGGTGGAGGGGTGGAACACACAACTTTCATTGTCTGATCAACTTCTGCATACCACCAAGAATGGGGTCTTATCAAGTCAGAGACTGTTCAGCCACCTCTCCCCAGTTACTGCTAATTTTCAATATCAAATATGCTGAATAGTTGAATTGGGTACTTTTGCCCATGTTGTCAGAAAATGTGATGGCTTCCGTACAGGTGTCTGACCCTAACATTTGTATTTTGAAGGTTCTGCTGCTTCTCATAGAAAAAACAGCAACTTCTCTGGCTTGTGCCAATGAAACACAGATGCAATACCTCATGTTTAATTACATTTGGAGCTATTTTAGGAGATATACTCACAGACTCTGATGCTCCAGGAAGACAACTGAAAATAGGAAGAGATATTCTGCATGTGTGTGTTTCAACAAAATCTGTCAGTGCTTTCCATCACACAAAACAGAAATAGCATTTTAAAGTGGGAGACACTGTTCATACAAAACCAGCTGACCACTTTGGAGAAGGCCTCCTTAATATGTAAACCTAAACCTGATTCATTTTATAGCAAAAGAGAATACAAATCAAATTTCTCCTCTGCCAGCATTTAGGAAAGTTTACAATGACTTCATATTTCCCCTCTTTACAGTTCTACTCGGGGAAACCTAAAACTGTCTTAAATACCTCTGCTACAGGCACAGTAAAGGTTGAGTACAGTACTAGAAATCATAGGTTTAAATAAGTTCTTGCCTAAACATTTCTTACAGTAAGAAATAAGCTTTGCCTAAAAAAATAATATGTAAATGTATGTAAACTAGATTACATACATTGTTGGGTGTTCCTAAACTCCTCTCGCCTTTACCTCTTGAATGAAACAGTGAGCAAATGCATCACACTACAGTTTGCAGAAGAATTGAGGCCAACATTAGAGAATCAAGATATTTCTGGATATTCTGATATTTTTTTTTCTAGTGTAAGAAAGACATTCAGAAGAAAGAGAAAAATTAGATTTTAGTCAATAAGCATTTCTGTCATATGTATTTTCTGTTAAATTTCCTGTTAAAACTACTTTCAGCCATCTCTATATACAACTTTCATTTAAATATGTAGTTAGGCTACAGCATAACAGCTCCCATCCTGCTTTTATTACTACTATTATTGCATTAGTTAGGATAAAATTTTTTGATTTGAATAGACTACTCCATAAATAGCAAAGAGTAAGAATTGCAGATGAAGGTCCCATAAGAGTTCACATTTTTAGACAAGACTGCTGTAAATGAGGAGACAGCAGTATAACATGTGACCAAACACTCTGAAAATCTAATTATTTAAATGTACATCACATTTTTAAGGCTAGTGACCAGAATGCAAATTGTCGTTTTTAACTATTGGCTTTGACTGATTTGTCTCTCTTTGCTGTTATAGAAACATTTACATTAAATTAAATGAAAATAAACAATGGAACCTAATTAATGTCCCATGCATCTTCCATACGGCAGAAGTATTGGACCATTATTTGTAATATCATGGCAGTACCCACTATGCGCTTTTCAAATGCATAGTTAAAGGATTTCTGCTTTAAAAAAAACATTGTCTTCCTATAAAACTACAAATATCTATAAAGATAAATAAGTTAGAAGTACAAGATGGATAGAAGAGAGTCCCACCCTCTTCCCCTGACTCCAGATGACATATTTTGAGGCTTAAATTTAAAGGAGAAAAGGCCATTTTGAACTGCTCTTTCATTTAATCCCTGCAGCCTGGCAGTTTCTCCATGAGCAAGAACCAATCTGAGTTAGAAGTAACACCCTGCCAGGTTGCCTTGAGAGGAGATATCAGGGTGTGGGCACTGTTAGAGGGAGGAAACATCAGGATGGCAGTGAGAGGATGTTAAAGAAATAGTAGAGAAAGAAAGATCTCTCCTCATTAAACACCACTTTGTCACCTGCCTTCTTTCATTCATCTGTGTACCGTGATATTGCTGTACATCCAGATCTGATTTTTCCTCAAAGGCTCAGTGTTTGAAGAGGTAGGAAGCACCTCATCTTACTTTTCTAGACTGGTCCTTAGAAGGCGGCTCTGCAGACACAGTGGTAAGCATGATATTTTTATACTCCCTCTAGAGCTTCAGGTTAAAAATTCTGTATTCATGAAGAATGTGGAAGAGGGTAGAGGACAGCATGGATGAGAGTCCTGTAGGGCTAATTGGGACTTCTCTTTTTATTGTTTAGTCAAGTTCCCAAGTTAGATGAGAGATTAAAAGTAATGCTTTTCCCCCAGGTTAATCAATGGATATTTATAGGATTTTGTCTTTACCACTGCGACAAAACCGCCATGTCTCAGTGAAGGAGCTGCTTGGTGGACACTCTCATTTAGTTTCACTGTAACTAAACATCCTGCACTCCTGGGACCTGTGAATGAATAAAATGAAGCATCTTCCCAAGGTTAAACTGAATCACTTCACACAAGACTGGTTAAACAGGGGGAAAGAGTGCTTAAGCAGGGAACATAGCATTTTCTGCTGATGCACCACTGAACTGACCGGGGCAGTGATGGGTCCCCAGTGCCAACTGCCCCTCCTGCCCTTTCCTGTCCTGGAAAATGCCTTGCACAGCGCTGTTCCCCAGCCTGACTGTGCTTGACAGCTCGGCTACCCTGAAGCTACTGACTCGGTCGTTGTGTTTTGTTTCTTGTGTCCTGTAGCTTAAAATGCAGGTTGTGCCTGCGAGGATGCTGAAGGTGTTGTTCAGCCAGGGTTCCTTGCCTAACAGAGGCTGGACAACAATTTAAATGGTCCCATTTTTCCTCTTGTCACTGGGCAAGAGCACAGACAACTCAGGAAACACAAGAGCCTTGGTGACATGCTAAGTTTTCAGATGTCTCCAGAGTAAGAGAGATAAAAGCAAACAAAAGTTACTTTCTAGAGTGTGAAATGAAACTGTTCATTAGAACAGGCACAGCATAACGAATATAGGATGTCATTAAAGCAGGCTATACTTGTCAAAGGTTGAGATAACACTAATTAAAGATGTTTTTCATCTGAATTGGAGTAGCAGCCACTGCCACTAATTATGTAGTAAATGTGCATGTGGTATCAGTTGTACTAAATGGACCACAAAAAAAGGAACCACAGGCAACTCAATATTTATTGATGGGGCATCCTGAAGCTTGTGTATCAAAACACTATTAAAATGGTTGTAAGATACTCTTGAATTATTTACAGAAGAAAAGAAAAAAAAAAAAGAAAGAAAGGAAAAAGAAAGAGATATTAAAACCACTTATGTTTATCCAGCCACATTTCAGGAAATAATATAAACTATTTTAAGAGGTTCACCAGACATCAACAGCCTTCATATGACAAAATTGACCACCAGCCAGATGACTGCAGAGAAGAGTGGGACTGAGAGGAATGGGAGAGGAAAGCCAGGAGACTGCCTCTGAGCAAGCATTTCTCTGCACGTCACGAGTGGTAGACCTTGGTGAGCAGAAAGGGACTAACATGATTGATTAGAAACAGATAGAGATGCAGTATGGAGTTGTTTAAGGGTTGAAAGGAAAATTGCATACAAGCTCACTGGCAGAGCAGCGCCAACAGAAAAGTTCAATTTCTTCTTCAGCATTGAATCGGGCTCAAGAGACTTAATACTTTTTCCTGTTACTCTGAGTGAATCATGTAGTGCTGTTCAGCTGTCCCAGGCTGCTGGGGTGGATGTTGGTCACAGAGATTCTCTGGAAAATTGCTCATCTTGGAGCCTTTCACTTGGGATGTGGAGGAAGAGCTGTTCATTTCTCCATAGCACATCTGTGTGAGGCAGCCACCTCACAGCTAATCCCAAAGCTCTCTGTGACACTAGATGCTCAGATGTTATTTTCAATGTTTCATTCCTTTTTAAAAGCCTGCCTTATCAATCTTCATATATCCTCATATCCTAATGACTAGTGACAGTTCTTCAGTACAGCTAAAATTCTTCTCACTTGAACAAACGCGAGAAGACCCTATGTTTCATCGATATCATTCTCTACTTTAACGATACTGAATATGGACCAGAATCAGACTTTTGTCATTATTTCACAGGATCCTAACTAGATTCCAGATGCCACAAGGCTTTTAGAATAGTGACACTACAACTGTAGCTAGCTTTTCTAAGCCCATACTTCACTACAGACTACTTAAATGCAGGCAGTTAGACAACGGCTGAAGACAAATTGAAGATATTTTTATAGCAGGCTTCCCAGATCTAGTAAAAATATGCAGGTGTTGACATATGAACTCCCTGAACATCCAGTAGAACAGTTTTAAGAAGTAAAAGTTGGTCTAGCTGTCATTTATATAGGGCTGGTTGTACTAACTGGCAAGAAGCAAATCTTACCCTTCTCTAAGGAATGAAGTACTGTACTATGCAAACTACAGATGTCATCATTTACTAAGTGATGAACAATAATAATAAGGATAATATTTGAGACAAGCATAACATATTTTATATGTCTCCAATGTTAATATACTAACTCTAAGCTATATGTTTACATTTTTCTTTTGCCTTATGAAGCTTAACTCCTAAAATTCCTTTTAAATGTTTATAGCTTAGAATATGCTGTTCCATTTTTATTATATAATTTGATCTCTTACTATTTAACAAATTATTTCTCTATGAAGGGATATTTTGGGTTTGAATATTATCTTCAAATAAAGGATATTTTGCTCAAGGTATTTTAAGTGTTCTAGTTCAAGGTGAACAAAATTTTTTAGTTTTTTTTTTTAAATGGTTGGTGAGTTTTCAGCTTCCACAGAGAGTACAGCACACACAGAGGTCTAAAGTTCATCTCTCCTCTTCTTTGGAGAGACCTGAGAAACAAAACCTGACTTCCCCTTCTGCTTTCTGTGTTTTCATATATCCATAAAGGAGGTTCAGACCTTGAAGAATCTCACTTAGGCAGCAATGGTTACGTTTTCTGATTAGGTTAGATTTCATACCCACTGAAGGTGAAAAATGCCTTCTCCTTTCATCCCACAGTTCACCTCCCTCACCAGGCTTGTTATCACTTCTGTTTGCATTCTTATTTTCTCTCAACCTATCTGTTGGTGAGCCTGTGAAAGCCATGGTCAAGAGTAAGAGTTACTTCTGATAGTTCCATTTTGCTTATTGGTTTGTCATCAAGATCCCACCACCTTGTTTTTTTCGCAAAAAATAATTTACCCTCTGCATCCTGGATAAATTCTACTTTGGGTAGTTAGAGAGAATTTGACGGGCAGAAATCATTTTCCTCCTAGCCACAACTGCTTTGCAGAGAAATGTAAATAGCCATTTTCTTCATAGCCCACAACCTTTCCTTGGTCAGGACATAGTGTGTAATAAGTATGACATCAGTAGAAAAGGAACCTTAAATCTTCCTTTATGTGGCATGTACTTATGAAACTTGAGAGTTAGTCTCTTCTAGTGAGAACTTTATACTGCAGAACTGTCATTAACTTAGAAATAAGATACTATTAATCATTTTCTGAAGTCTTAGTATCATCTCACTGCACTTTACTAGTACAATAAATATCACTTTAGTTCAGTAAAATGGTATTACGTGCACACTTATGCTGTAAAAAACTGTAGTCAACTTTTAAAATAATAAAGGCTTTGATAAATTTTAATGAACTGAGGCAAAGGGTCCCCTAAGCAGGCAATATTAAAACAATAATGCATTACAGAACGTCCTGCTTTAGTTCAATCCCATTTGCCATTTTTAATCCACCCTACTTGACACAGTTCTTACAATGCAAAATTTTAATTGCCTTACACTCAAGATTTAGATTATTATTTATTTACTTACACCTCATATCTATATAGTTGGACTTTTGTCTTCAAGTCCGTCCTTTTGGACATTTGGCCAAAAACGTCCCTAACTGCTAATATTTGGCAACAAGAAAAATGGCCTTGGCATTCTAGCAGAAGTAAAAGGGAAATGCCTGACTTGAAGAGCTAATATTTTACCTGAAGCACACAGATATTACCTCAATTATCACTATTTCGATACTCCTTGCTTGGGTTTGGGTTTTTGGTTTTTTTTATTCTTAACATTGGTGCTCTGACTTTTACATCAACCTGTTTTAAACTAAAAGGAATACAGCTATGTGTTTCATCTCTGTTTTGAGCTAAAAGTATCATTGCTAAAACCTCAAATATATTCTAAAGTAAACTACTAGGAATAATTTCCAAGCCATATTAGACCACCAATAGTCTCCAAGAATAACTTTAACATTTTTGGACTAGGTATAGATTTGTAGGATCTGTTCGCTATCAAAGCTTTACAGTGAAAGGGTTAAGCACTTATTTTTTATTCTGTAATGATCACCTACTTTGTGTTCACTCTCTGGATGTCTATGGATGATTTTACAAGTACATCCAAGACAGTTTTGCAGTCTGATGGCTGTCCCACAGTTGTAGAGCTTTGTTAATGCCATGCTGAGCTGCATCTTATACAGTCTACCTTTAGCAGAGCTTTTAATACAGGCTAATTAGAGTCCCAGTTTCCATAGCATAGGTAAGAATCGCTCATGCCTACCTGAAAACAGTAGATTTGCATGATGAACTCATTACTCTGTCGCTGATTATGAGAACCACTTTACCAACAGGACCTTGGTTATCAGTTTAATTACACACTCTAGTTACATGTTTGGCACTCATAACCTTTAAAGCAGAGAATGAGAAAAAATAAAAGGAAAAAAGAAAGGGGGGGAAAAAAGGAAAAAAAAAGGGAAAAAAAGGGGGAAAAAAAGGAAAAAAAAAAAAGGAAAAAAAAAAGGAAAAAAATAAGAAAAAAAAGAAAAAAAAAGGAAAAAACCCACTGCTTGCCTAAATTGGCAATTGAGGAATCTGAAGCAATGTCTAATGGCTTTTCTTCTTTCTTTCCCATTTCATCAGGCTGAGAGCACTGGAACCCTGCTCCTCTGCAAGCTCTCCTGAGAATAGCCCTGCCACAGCACCGGAGCTCTGCTTCTGGTTGAAAAAGAACAACGCTCATGTCTGTCACAAATGCGCGGACAATTATCATGACTATCTATATCACAGAGCTGAGACAAGGCCAGGACTAACCCCAAGCTCATGAGAGTCTGCTTTGGATAGCAGCTATTCCCGTGGGGGGGCAGAATGAGGTGATAATCACAAATTCATAAAAGGAACTTGACTGAAACTGAGCATTCTTAAAACAAAAGGTATTATTTTTTCCCGGCAGTTTGATATTTATCAGTGTTTATGATAAAATTTCTCTTGCAGTGAAATCTTTCTGTGAGAAAAGTTTATTATAGGTCAGCAAATAAAGTCTCTGTCTCAGTAAAAATGATGCAGAAGACAGACTAAGAATGGTCCCAGGATGCAACAAGACATACATGAGAGGAAATATCTATTGCAGCTGTTTTTAATGCAAAAAAGATCAAAACTTAAACCATGTCAAAGGTCAATTCCTGTTTTTATGAGGAATGTATTAAAGTTAATTTCAAAGATATGAATTTCAAGGTGACAGCAATTTCTGACAGGAAACAATTAGTCACCAAATCAAAATTCAATACAGACAGACTCAAGATTCTTCCAATACTGGTAATTAGCATTTTAGGGTATTAAAATCAGCAAAAACTAAGTAACTGTTGGATTATGCATCCATCAGTCAGTGAAGATGTTACAGCTAACATTTATTAGCACTTAGAACAAGCATCCGGAGCTTACCAACTGGCAGTGTTCAGCTCCATATAATTTCCACAGCCAGAAATAATATCCTGAATATTTACAACTCAAGACAAATCTTTCCTATATTCTCTTCTTCCAATTATCCTACCCTTCCTGCTGCCTCATCACCTTTTCCTGCCCTTTTTCCTCCATTATTATCTCTTCTAAGGCTCTGCAGAACAGAATTTTTTTTCAATCTTAGATACAAAACTTATAGATCTTTACCTATTCCAGATTTACATTAACACAGTGATGAATCCATCTAGCTATTTGAGGAAAGTACTCACCCTTTGCTCCCTGTATAGTGAAAAGAGTTCACCTCTCTAAGCTCTGTGCAAGAAACTAAATATATCTTTCTCTCTTGATTTACAATCTCTTCTTGCTTGGAAAGGAATCTTAGAGTCCATCAGATGTCTTGAATGGCCCAGAATTACATGGCCTGGGGTTCATGACCTCAGCTAAATTCACAAAAGAAATAAGAAATGTATAATGTATCAGTAAACACATCAGTGGCTCCAGAACCAAAACCAAATAACACATAAAAGTTTCTACCTGGACTATTAAACTGTCAGTCCCAAACACCAGGGTGATGTCATGGAAGCTGCATACTGGGAGCAATCTGGCTGCACCTGGGACTTCTCTGGGATAACACATGTGCTCTGGCCCACAGCTAGTCTAGGAGTGGGTCTAAAAATATTTAATATGGAAGATTGGGTTCACAAGCCCAGAAAGAATTCCCAGATTTAAATTACTAGCATAGATACAGTCAAAGGGGGTAACATCACAGCCTTTCTTCCCATAAACCAGGCTTACAGCAGCTGGGCAGAACCAAAGGGAGTTAAGAGCATTGAGAATCTTCATAAGTCTCCAGGAAAACTGAACATTGTCAGGATCTGTTGTTTCATGACCTTTTGGGGATCCATCACATACTATTAAGATAGACATCATTACAGCCTGACTGTCCTTTTCAACAGGACTCCTTACTGCTGAGGCATTCGGGCTATCTGCAAACATCCAACCTGTGTCCCAACAGGAAACACCATAAGACCCCTGCTCCCTTCCAAATATATCATGTAATTTTTCTGTTAGACCATGGGCTTTACTCACAATGTTTACAATGAAGTCTCATGAAGCTCAGAAAGCTGGTCATATTAGATATTAGAAAATAAATTTTCCATCCAATTTAAAATATTTTCATTCCATATTAGGTCTACTATATCAAGTACTATATGTACTACTACATATACTACTATCAAGCCACAAAATGCTGCAACCACAAAGCAAACTCTCCTAATCCCAGCCTGAACCACCTCCTCTTGATGCTTGGGCCCTCTGGTTATTTTCAGCTTCACCCAGTAGTAAAACACTTGGCCAGGGTTCTTGCTTCCCTTTATTTATAGGTTTATGTGTATTTCTGATGCCAATCTGAGGAGCAGAGCTGTGTTATGAGGTAGTCCAAGGTCATGTTTCTCCCAGACTATTCTAGAAAGGGCACCTTCGCAGTGAAGTGATATTCCTGGTGTTCAAGACCAGTCTGGGTGGGGCTTTGAGCAACGTGGTCTAGTGGGAGGTGTCCCTACCCGTGGCAGAAGGGTTGGAACTAGATGATCTTTAAGGTCCCTTCCAACCCAAAATGTGCTATGATTCTATGAAGTGATAACTTCCAGTTATTATTGTGTGCATATGTGTACATTAAACACCCAACACCTGATACTGAACAAATTATTTCTTCTCTCCAGCATTTTTTCTCTTTTTCACCTCCCCTTTCTTTTGAAGACAGATTGGGGTATAAACTGCATTCAGAAATGCGTGAACTTTTTTGCTACAATTCATGTTCTTCACTTGTTCCAGTTTTCACTGCCTTTGAAACTTAGTCTTACTCTAGCTGGTAGCAGTAATGTATTTTTGTAGATCTGTCTTATGAAATACATACAGCTTCCATATACTGATGAATAGAAGGAAAAATACATCAAAATATAGAGCTAACAATTCTGTATGGGTTGTTAAATATATCAAACATATTGTTCTGTCTCTACTAGGGAAATGACCTATAAGCTGACAAAAGTAAATCTTCATCCTTCTCCATCTGCTGCCTTTGAAATTGTTCCAACAATTTAAAAAGGATATAACAGCTTTAAGCAAGACTATTAAAAATAAGATCACTTCAATGTTCCAAAAGTTTTGAGGAATGGTCCAAATTTTTTTCAGATTATTCTGTTCCACATCAGCAGATAAACCATTTTGATACATGACTTTTTTTGCAAAAACCTTCTTTTGTTATAAGCTGTATTATTTTCAGAGCAGTTAGTAGATCTACTTATGTTTGAAGGCAAGTCATGTAATGACAAGTCTAGCCACATTGGTACAGAGGGAGTAACCTAGCTCTTGACTCAGTCCTACGCATGTTGTGAGAAAGATATTTAAAATATGGATCCTTTGAGGAACACTGCTCATCTTGCCCAGGGGACACGCAGATATTTGGAGAAGGATAAACATGGATAAAATGCTGGATATTAGAGGGTCACGTTGTAGTCTCAAGGTGGGACCATGTTAGGAGCTGACATTTCTACAGCTCATTCATCTGTGCTTGAAATACACATGACGTACAAAAGGTCTGATAAAAAACAGGGCTGCTTTTCATTTTAAGAAGGAATCTCTATCAATCAGAAATGCCTCTAACAGTGATAAAACTGGCTACAAGGCTCACATATCTTTAAGCATTTATTCAATTTCATTTCTAAAATGAAGGTTATAAATCAACTCCCAGCCCTTCCTGAAAAGCGCTGCTACCCTCCAAGCTATTATGAGCATTTACGGAAGAATGATTCTTTTCTGTGTCAGATGTTATGAAAGACAGTTCATACTTCAAATAATATGATTTATATGTTGAGATTGTGAAGTTAAATTTAATAAAGCTCAGAGAAGATGCATGAACCTCAAAACGCTTTTTAATATAGATCTTTTGGAGTTCAGATGTTACCCTTGTTTTGTATTAGCTGTTCTGTATTCCGTATGCTGGGGTTACTGATGGATGCCAGCAGAATTACCCACTACAGAAGGTTTACCTTCTTTCCTCTTCTCTTTCTCTCCACAAGAATTTAACTGGTGGCAGATTGTTTATGTGTATCTCATTACTTCTTTGTGCAGTTACCATGCATAAATAAAGGGCTTTGTAGGCCTCATGTTTGTTTCTTGAGTTGCTAACTTTTCTTTTTGATGATGTAATTCCTCAAAGAAAGACTAATGTTCTTGGTTAGCATTCTCTATGGCTCAAGGGGCTTTTGGGAGATCTGCCACTATATTAATTTTATTTTGAAAGTCCAGATGATAAACTTTTGAAAAATCAACTGTTCTGATCAGGGACAGTCCCACAAACTCATGAAAAGGTTGTTATGAGCAGAATTTCTTCCAAATATGCTTTTCAACATGGGTTTGGGATTTGAAAATTTGAATTAGAAATAAGATTTCATTTCAATTCATCCAAAAGAGAAAAAATAAATTTTGATGACACTGAAGTTCTTCTTACAGAATGTTATATTTTGAAATAGGTCCCCAGGTCTTCCCAGACTACATGACTGTTCAACCACAACACTGGAACAGTGTTTCGTGCAAACACATTTTGCTACAGTTCCTAATCCAAAGTCTGTTTTCAGTTTTTATCCAATGACAATGTAATGTAAAATGCACAAACACCACAATTAAACTATTTTGGAAAAGCTGTGTACTGCTACTCATCCTAGTCTGGGTCCTGTCTATAACTGAATTTCTGACTTTCTCTAGGAGTGTTAGTGGTTTTTTAGTTAACAGAGGTCACTGTCTACTGATATGGGGGCCGCAGCAGAGCTCTATATGGCAGATTGGTACCTACCTTTTCAGAATAATTACCTCTGAATATCCTTGGGAAATCTGAGTTGGATACCCTGGCTAAGTAGGGAGATGCCAATTAAATTTAGTAATTTAGTAAATTTAGGCTCATGGGATTTCCGAGTTTTGGTCACCAAAATCTTACCTTAGGCAGAATTTCTGAAAACTGGTATGCACCCTTAGAGAGTGTGATATAGGCTAGAAAGACAGACTAGTCCAAAACAGCCCAGTTAAAATTTACATGAGCTGCAGCTGTGTTGTTGCCCTTGCACCATGTCATAACTATTCCTTATTAAATTTGTGAAACAAGATAGATTTAGTAGCTCCAGTTACAGAACATTTGTACACTTACAATGTAATTAAAAAAAAAATTTAACAGAAAAAATCTAACTCAGAAAAACGAAACACAAATCTAGCTGCCATTACTATAGAAGAAATGCAGCTTCAACTGTTTCCTTCCACTAGTGTGCCAGGAATTGACTCATAAGAGGAAATCTCATGGATTCCTGCTAATGATCTAATGTAAGTTATAGCTACAATGTAAATGCATTTGATGCAAATTATTATTGCATCTCAACTGCAAATAAAAATACACTAAACAGGCTGCTAATTCACCAACAATCAAAGAAAATGCTGTTATGTTATTTTAAGAGATTACTGCTGGGAACACATAAAATATGTTTAAGGAATATTCCATTTGTACTTGCAGTGTTCTTTTTTTCATAGTAGTAAATAAACAAATAAAATCTAGTTTCAATTATTAAATAAATAAAATATAATTTATATGTCTAAGAGCTTCATATGGCTTAGTGTTAATAGAACAGATGTGACCATTATTCATGGGTCACTTGTAGTTTTTGTGTTTTGCCCTTGTTGTAGTTCAATAACAGAAGTCGTTATTTGAAGACAAAGTGTACAACACTTTGAAATTCAGGCAAAAGTTGAAATAGAGTATTCAGAGCTCTGGAACATGCTATTGCAGTCTGCAAATATAGACACTCCAGAAATACATCAGAAGCTATTTTAAATTAATTTATGAATGTGCAAGGCTAATTACAGAAACATATTATGGGCCTGGTTTAAAGAGTGAGTTATTTGGGGTAGGCTAGATTAATTATGGGGAGGCTTGGGTTCAAGACTTTCCTTTGCTGTGCTAGCCCAGAGTGAAATACAGATTCTCCAGTTGAAATATAGATTCCCCAGCAGTTCTGTAGCTCACTCTGGAGTGAGGGCTTTGAATCACTAGACATTTGAATATGTGATGTTTGAAGTGAACACTTCAGGTGAAAATACTAAGTGTCAATGAAATTATTTTTGGAAAATTTTCTACAGTTCTGATTGTGTATGTCCAAGTCCCTGAATCTCAGTAGAGTCTCGTGTATCTGGGGTTTGACTACACAGTTGCCCACCTTTAACAGGAAGGATGGAGGTCCCCAGAGCAGGATCTCCTACTCTCACTCTGGTTGACATGGTAGATGAAATATGCTGGGGAACGTTTCCAAGCACTCAGGCCAGATGGCAGGGAGCAGCTTGTGCCTCTGCTAGGAAGTCCTTGCTGCTGAAGGGCAGTGGCCACACTACATTGATCCGTGGGACACTGTGACTCTGGAACTATCCCTGGAGCTGTTTGGGAAAGGGCTGGCTCATATGGGACAGGTGTGTGCCACAGGTCAGTCCAGCTGTATCAGACAGCACCTTGGAATGTTTCTGGATGCTGTTTCACTTGCTAGCTTAGCTGTACCTTCACACATTCATGTTTTGGCCCTAAGGAGAACCAAAGTATGTTGTCTACGTTGGCATTTCAGTCTACGAAGCACTGAGATGCTCAGGCAGCACAGGCTGGATGGTTGCACAAGCAAATTGTATACCTTCACGGGACTATCCCTGAATGTGGGCACTGATTTTAGATCTGGATGTAAGTCTTCAGACTATTCCATGTTCTTCTGTCTCATATCATAGACCTGAAAACTAGTTGTCATTTTTTATGTGATCTGATGGGTAGGAAGGCCCCCTCTGTGGCTTCCCTTCAGAGAAAAATCTTGTAATTCTCCCCAATAAGCATCCTAGATAGACTAATGAACTAAAAACATTGCTGAAGACATTTAGGAACATTGTTAGCGCATTGGAGAATCAGTCCTTTTTGCCTGAAATGTTTTGTTAATTCTAGAGTACTACATTTCTCTTTCATTTCTCATATACACATGTAGTATAATACTTGAGTCTTGAGATCTTGTGACAGAATCTCTGAAGTATGAGAAGACTAAATTAGTTATTTACAATAAAAATCATCATCACACCCAACACATTTTAAGGTATTGCTTATTCCACATTTAATCTTTGATGTGAAAAAAGAAAACAAGAAAAAATATTTATCAGCTAATTATAATTCAGTAACTGGAATCTAGTATACTTTTTGTTTCACAATAAATATTTGATCTTTAGTCCTTCAGCATCGCTATGTTTTCTGAAATATCTTTCAGATCATGTTAACCTATGACTGTTCTTGCACAGCGCCTAGTTATGCCCTAGAAATCTTTGCTGCCTCTTGTTAAAGAACAAAAGATTGTGTGAGTTCAAAAGACATTAGACAAATGCATGAAAGAAAAATACACAGGCTCTTAAGCACAGAAATACCACATCTTTGGTAAAGAAGTTCACAGAATACAGGTTGATGGAACCTTGGAAAATATACTGAGAAAGTTTTGTATGACAGTATAGCACAAATATCACAATATATGTTGGGTTTTTTTAAGCCTCCAACAGGATATTATGTTAGCTCAAGTATGATCATTCATGTCAAGTAGGAAGCACTTGAGACATGTATATATGATTAGGTCCTTTTTGAATGAATTTTGGGATCAATTCCTTTCCTGGTATAAGTGGGTGCAATTACACTAAAGCTGTGTTAACTCAAGCCAGAAAATAGCTTGGTTTTTAGTTCATGAAAGATACTAATAACAAGATATTTTTTGCCTGTACAGGTCAAGAGTGAGCCAGAGGATAGGCAAAGGACTGTAAGTTAGGCATTGACCTCTAGTAAGACAGCTAGAACTCACAAACCAGAAAGTCTGTTTGCACTGTGACCATCTGCAGCCAATTAAGTTATTCACGAACTGAACAATTTTCATATCATAATGGTTTCTGTCCTCTTTTTTTTAATGACATAGGTAATTTTTAGATAAGGCAGGAAAAGTCTGCATCCCATTACTGCTATCACTACATAAAAGCCAGCAAATATTTTAAGTTGGTAGCGTAGTTGAAGCTAGTCATTACTTGACCAACATTTCCTCACACACCCAAATGTGACAAAGGCATGCAGTGGCTAACACTGAAATTCCAGGTGACAAATATGGTTTTCTGTTGTTCCAAGTAAGCCAATTTTTAAGAGTAAGTGAGTTCTGAATTTTCTCTGAATCAACTTAAATAAATTTTAACTGAATGGTTGGGTTTGATATTCCACAGCCTTATAGAAATGTTTAGTCCAGGTATTGTCAAAAAGAAACTATGGAGATGGACAGAATAACACATTTCCACACACTGCTGTAAAAATCTGAAGAGTGACCAAACCGTAAATGAAAAGGTGAATGTGATGTTTAAATTATTCTGGCGCAAAAAGGTATCTTTAAAATATTCATGGAAGATAAAACCCTCTGCAAAACCTAATTACCTCAAAAAAAGAGGTCACCAAAATTTTTTCATACTTTTCAGCTTTCCAGCCTGAACTGATTGAGCAATAAGTAGAAAACAAAAGATCCTTGATAGAATTTTAAAGGTTTTCTTACCATAGGTTGACTAGGAAGGGATGTTCCAGGCCTTGCATTATCTGTAGCTCCCGAAAAACATTTCGAACTTCATCTCTCTCAATGCACTTCTGTTTATTCATATATTTCATGGCATACATTTTCTTTGTGTCTCTCTTCTGTACAATGCACACCTAATTGACAGCAAATTAAAAGAAAAAGCTTGATACTTACAGAAAGGAAACTCAATTTTTGCCTTTTTTTTAAAAAAAAAACAAAAGCCTTTCATTATATTTCAATATTCCAGGTCTGGATACCACAATTTAAGAACACCTTCAGAAAGTCCACATTACAGCTTTGCAGGATTCTTTGTATAGATTGTAATTAATTAATTAACAAACGAACGCCCTACAAAGCATAAAAAGAAGAAATGGGGACTAAGAAAAATAGCATAACTTTCAGAAATTATAAGGTAAAGCTGGGAGGAATACACTCCAATTGCTTGAATAACAGGCTATTTAATTAGTCACAGAAATTACTGCCTCCTGCCTGGGAAAATGCACAATCATTGTCCTCATTTCCACAAGTCAATACATACATCTTTATTACTGCGTCATAAACACAGCCTACGTTCACCAGGCTCAATATTTCATCTAAATATCAGAATTATGCTCCCTTAATTATTGTTGAAAAGAAAAAGACTTTTGGTACAGAAATTCATCACAATATTTTTGAAGTCACAAGAGACCATTACAATGATTTAGTCTCCGGCAGTAAATTTCTTTGCTTTAACTTTGTTTTCTCTTTTTAAAAAAAGTCAAATAATTTTGTAAATGCAAGAAGAAAATCTTAGAAAACTCCCATGTAAGGCCTGGATTGGTTTTCATTGTGACAGTTTACCTTGTGATTGAAACTGGAGAGTGGCACCAGCACCACATCTAAAAGCCATCATTTTAAATGTGATTTCTAGCAATACAGAAATATAAGATCATTTCATGTCTCATCCCCAAAGCTGCTGTATATCTTATCTTCATAACAGCCCTAAATACACCCATAGGGCAAAACTATATATTCAACAGACTTTTGCTTGGAAAGGTTTTTCCTGTTAATTGATTGTGACTTTTTAAAGCGACACTCCTAGTCCTAGTGTGTCTTCAAAGCCAAGAAAATAGTAGTTGAAAATATTATTTCGGTGTAACGTTTATATTACTGATACAGCCATAGGCTCCAATCAGAAATTTTTATCCTCAGGACGTATACAGGCTATGTACTGGAAGCGTCTGGTTTAGATATCACAGCTCTGTAGTGTCTAAATTCAAGGGTATTCTGGATTCACTTGGTGTGCGCAATATTATTTTATATATCTATTTACGCACGTACACACATGCACACATGTATCACACACATGTAAAATTATAGTATATACATAGTATACACACATAAAACTAGTGGTCAGAGATCAGGTTACAACATGGTTGCATTTTAAGGAATTTACATGCACAAAATTCAGAAATGGTCTGGAGAAACTAAGGCAACTTCCCACAGCTGAAACCTCTGACTTTAACAAGGTGTCATCACGTTTATTTCTCTGCAACCTTATTTCCATGAATTGCGTCCTTGAGCTCAAATCTGCTCCAAAGAGAGGAGTTAATAGGGTACTTTTAGCTTATAATGTTGTGTGATTAAATTGAGTTTCTAATTACCTTTCCTAATATCAGGAGATGTTCCGGTAATTAAGTAAAACACGGATGCTAATGCTTTGTCTTGAGCCCATCAATGTTCAACAATGGTGAGTACCAAAGTTTTGTTTCGTTTTCTTCCTTGAGCTGTTATGGAAAGTCTGAATGTCAGTGAGGTCCTTAAGATAACTACAGGTTCACTCTTATATGGAAAGAAACCAGTCTGTGGAACAATGGGAAATTGGGGCTGGCCTTCTGGGGAAAGAAGCAGTAGCAGGTGGGGTTGAACTGGAATGGAGGGATGGAAATTTATTGTTCAAGATTCCATAGATTCTTCGAAAATATAAGAAGAATTCTCAGGGGCGATTCTTAACAGAGATCATCAGACAGATAATCTCTGTCTGAGATTATGTGGACACTCCTATTTAGTAGTAAAACATTTATGGATTTTGACTCAGAACCTAAGCCCACAAGTTCATTCGCTGACATGAATTTGTAGCCTGGCTTTCGTGTGAAATTCAGCCAAGATAGAGGTCTTTGCAGGTCTACTATTCTACTACATAAAAAGCTTGCCTATTGAACTGTTGACTAGTGAGGCTGCTGAGAGAACGGGGTTTTACTCAGATGAGAGTTACAGGTTTGACCAATGTAGCAAACTAGGATCATGTACGGCACCTAAATATGTAACATAAACAGGTTTTGAAACACTGCTGTGACTCCAGAAGGTACTAAGTTCTCTTACCTGCCAGTAAAGACAAGGTTATTCAGCACAATTGAAAGAGACCTTCTGTTGTCAGAAGAAGCTTGTCTAGCACACCAGCTTTACAGCAGAATGATAGTAAACATTTTCCAGTAACGTGTACCTAGGTGCATCTTTTCACATGGTTTCAAAATCAATAAGATTTTAATCAATACACTAAAGCTACTTCCTAGTAAAAATCAGGAAATACAAGTTGCATCCATATTGATGTTATTGTGAAAAATGACCAACATCACTGACATCATAGCACTGAATAGTAGTGGAGATCCTCCCTGCCATTTCTACCTGCTGGCTGTCAGCTCTTCTTTGGAGCAGCATATCAATGGAAGAAATTTTTTCCACAACTGCAGGAAAGAAAGGAAAAGCCCTTGAGCTCTCCTCACATGTGCAGTCTTAATGGGAAATGTTTAAATTGGGCTTTTCTGTTTATGGTTTAAATCTTTCCAAAGGAGTCATTTTAAAATAGGGACAAACAGGTGCACTGGCACTTCAGCAAACAAATTCCGTAATGACTCATTATTTTGGAAGTCTGTGCAGAATTGCCTTATTTACACATATCAGTATGGCAGCCTGTCACACTCACATTACTAAAACATCCTGTTTCAATTTTTCTGTGAATATCATTTACCAAAGCCTAGACAATGCCATTCTCAAGCTGATATCACTGTTTCAGCAATATCTATAGGTGACACTTCAAACCAAATATATGTCACAAACTCAACAGTTATTCATCTTCATGGTCAGCAGACAGGGACAGACACATCCAACTCCACCTAAGGTATGGGTCTGAATAGGTCTATAGGACCATTTCCAGGTGGGTGGCTTCTCTTCTAAAATCCCTCTAAAGACACTGTAGACGATTAGCTTGAATGTAGGCATCTGTGTCGTATGTTTAAAGATAGCCAACGTGAATTCCCATTGATTTTCTTTGGAGTTACATGGTGCTTATTTTTAAAAGTCTCTTGTGAAAATATTCCCTTTCTGAAAAGGGGTTTTCTGCATGTCTTTTCTGTTATCATCACGTTGTATCTTCTTTGTATCTGGGAGGGGGTAACAATGTATTGGCTCCAAAACTATCAGGTTAAAAGGAACTTGGAGCCACTTTCCCTCAGAATCAGGGGAAGAGAAAACAATTGATTATGACTGCAGGGCTAATCTACATTTTTCAGGAGCAATAAATGCTATGGTCCACTTCTAAGCTCCCTTCTTGAATTTCCTTTGATTTCACATGCAAACAAAAAAAAAAAAAAAAAAAAGAGCACCTACAGATCAAGTTTGATCTGCAGATTAGTAGGTCACACGCCATTAACACTGCTATGGGTGACAAAGCGCCCTATGGGCTACTGCAGATATAGGTAAGTGAGAAGGTTACACTGAGTAAAACTGGGGCAGAATGTGCTAATGGTTTGCTGCAGAAAGCTGTGTAATGCTGTATAGGCTGAGAAGCCACAGGTAGCTTCAGGGAAGCTCTTCCCAGAGCAAAAGATGGGGATGGCTGAAAAGCTTGACTTGCTGCAAAGCACAGATTTCTCCTATCTCCCACTAGCTTCAAAAGACTTCTGTCTGCCATGTGCTTGGTCCAGAGAGAATAGCAGTGAGCAGGGACTCTCAATAAAGACATTTTGGTCTGAGCTTGGTACATATGAACTTAGACCTCTCAAACTACTGCATGATATGGCTTCATGACAGCTCATTAAAAAAGAAGAGATGCAAAACTGCAGCCAGAGAAAGCTCTTCTATGCAAGGTCCTTGATAGGGAAGAGCTGGCAGCTGGAGTGCACACCTCATCCTGGCTCCTTTATCATAATCTTATGCACCAAGTATGTCAAGTCAGGAGATCAGATGGGCACCTGTAGCTGCCATGAGTAATTGAAGCCCAGGAAAGGGTCTGTGGCACTGCATGGGCAGAAGACACTCACCTAGTCATAAGGGACTACGAGACAGAAATCAGCTACGTGTTTCACAGTCAGTGTGGGAATTGACACATCTGCTATGAAACATGCCTGAAGTATTGCTGCCTTGTCTGTTCTTACCCACATACTCTGAAAAATTAGTATCATAGTCTCATCCTACAAGCAGAGTTGGAAAGATTTACACAACGAGGCTGGAGAATGGATGTCATAAGTTTGGTTTTACACTGCCAGGGAATTTCTTTGAAATAGGGGGATTCATTCCCAGATTCCCCTGAGCAAACCACGACAGCTGGAGCATTGATCAAGCATCTGCTCAGTCTCCTTTCATATTAACTCAAGCTAAAAAAATAGGTGTTTATACTGTCAAACAATATTAATATTCTGCAGTTGTGCATTATGTTGCTTTTAGGATAGCAGCATGTTTTTTCTGAAATATTTTGCATACTATTCAGTAAAGTACCCTCCATCAGTGCAGACGTGACTCTGGGCTCCCATCTGTTTTACACCAGTGCAATTTCAATTGCTTCAGCAGAGAAAGTCACTGTTTTATACAACCAAATTAATTAAAATTAGGTCCTGTGTTTCGGCATCTCAGACAAATAGGAGAAAGAGTTTGTACATTGAAATCATAATTTGAATTTCATTTAAGGAGATCAGATTGTTCAATATACCTGCCTCCATGAACAGAGAACTTGAAGAAAATTGGTACTGTAATGTTCCTGAAAACTAGCTGTTGCACCTGAATACAAATTATTTTGCGGCAGTAAGTCTGCAATTACATGGTTACTGTTGCAGTAAAGACCAATGATAATTCTTGCATTTCACTCCTAGCCATTTTTGTACTTCCTAGATTATCTTCAAATATATATTATCTTTTTGCAATATTTTGCTTGATAAGAATGATGGCTTTACATATAACAAAATGAAAAAAATTATCCAGATTAAACATGAGAGGGCACTTTTAAGGTACCACATAAAGAAATAGCTACTTAGACAAGTGTTCAGTATTTTTAGTTTGAATCATAGAATGGTTAGAGTTGGAAGATCATCATGTTCCAACCCCTCTGCCATGGACAGGGACATCTACCACTAGACCAGGTTGCTCAAAGCCCCATCCAGCCTCGTCATCAACACCACCAGGGATGGGGCATCCATAACCTCTCTGGGCAACCTGTTCCAGTGTCTCACCACCCTCACAGTAAAAAATTTCTTCCTAATATCTAATCTAAATCTCTCCTCTTTCATTTTAAAACCATTACCCCTCATCCTGTTGCTACACTCCTTGATAAAAAGTCCCTCACCTTCTTTCCTGTAGGTCCCCTTTAGGTACTGGAAGGATGCTTAAGGTCTCCCTAGAGCCTTCTCTTCTCCAGACTGAACAACCCCAACTCTCTCAGCCCGTCCTCATATGAGAGGTGCTCCAGCCCTCTGATCATCTTCGTAGCCCTCCACTGGACCCTCTCCAACAGGTTGGTGTCCTTCTTATGTTGAATGTTATGAATATTTTACATTGTCTACTTCTGAATTGACTTAGAAGGCAAATATTTAGTATATGAATAAAACCTGTTTGGACAAAGTTTCTGACCTAGACCACTGCAAATGTATTTGGAAATACTAAAAGCTGGAAGATGCCAAACATAACTGGCCTAAAGGTTTTATGGAAAAATTAAAAAGTAAATGTTTCCTGTTGCATATCAGGACAGCAAAGCACAAGCAAAGAGGTATCTTTTTCTACCATCAAGGCAAGGTCACTGGAGCCAGCATGGCTACTTTTAGAGGAGTGCCACATACCTCACTTGGGTACCACTGTCACCCTTGCAGCAGCTCACAGCTCTGACCACTGTCTGTGTGTGTACTGACGGATACAGATACATATACACACCAGGTATGTATACATGTGTCTGGAACAGGGGACAAGTATTCCGTGAGGGGTCACACATCAATCTGCCATAGCTTGCATGTCACCTCGCTTGAAAAAAAGAACTGCCGGCTTATACAACTATGGTTCCCGTTGTCCTACGCAGGCTCAGAGCAACCTGCTCTCTGAAAGGATGCCTTTCCAAGCAGAGGGAAGCGAGCCAGGCTCTTCTTGGAAACAAGAGCCTGCTTCTTGTTTCTCTTCTCTGCACACGCATTTCCTGCACTCCTCACAACTGCTGTGATGTCTCTTCAATTTTTCTGGGGAAGATGCTACAGTGCATACAAGACTGCACCTGCTCTTAACACGTTCCTAAGAAACAGCCTGTTCTGAGGCAGCAGCTTAAAACAGGTGGCCACTTCTCAGAAAAGACAAGCTCTTAAGACACAAAGCATTTGATACCAAATGGCCTGGGAACTCCTGTAACAGCACATGTTGCTACTGTGAATAGAAAATGTCGACTGAAAAGCTGGGGAGCTGCTTTCTGAAGCCACCTGGGAGGGACAGAATGGTGCTGCTGAGGCAGACGGCCCCAGTGGAAGAGGTAAGGTGCTGAGGATCACCTTGAGCTCCACGCACAAGAGCGAGCTGAGCTGCGTGGAGTCTCTGCCATATCACATACCTCCTGCAGCAGTATCCTGCAGAGGCCCAAGGTTGCTGTAGCAACCACAGTAATTTAAGAAATATTGAGAGAGAGAGAGAGAGGGAGAGCGCGATTGTACCAACAGCAATAACATAAAAAAGTAGAGCGTGCCTTAAAACATCCTGCTGCTCTCTGAAAACAAAAAAGGCCACAGAGCAGCCGTAAAGGAAGAAGGCAGTTTAAGGACGGCGTGATGCAGAACATGGTGTTACATGTTGCAGGATGCTAGAGCACAACAGACCCCAAACAGTAAACAGCAAGTCAATAGAGATTAGAGGTCTTGCATCATTTGTTGACGTTTTCTGCTGCCAGGTACTTCCAGAAGGACAGTAATAGGAAAAGTTGCCAGCAATGAGGCTTCTAAATGAGCGATAAAGGCAACACTGACTCACAAAGACACTCGAAGCAGTGACTGATTTACCATGTTGCGCTTTTGGCTGTGGTATAATAGGTCAATTGAAAATGGGTTTCTTTCTTTCCTTCTCTGTGGAAGGAAAAACAAGGTGATTGGTCAGAAGCTTGCATTCATTTGGGAAAAATAAGCCTGTTAAGCCAAGGACTTTTCTGTTGCATTTGACAGCTGCAAAATAAGTATTAAAGTTTAGAGGGAACTTATGCATGAGTCCTTTCTTGCATTAAACATGTTCTCTCAGGGCTCTGAAACTCTATTCTCAGCCACACATATCCCCAGAGCAGTTTCAGAAGCACACTGCAGCCGTAGGAACCTGGAAGAAAACAGGATGTTTCTAGAAATACAGAAATATTCATCAGTTTCCTGAATGCCATGGAGAAGAGTGGATCAAATATCAATGAAAAAGCCTTCAAAAAGCACGTAGCCTTGTTTTATTTTCCTGCGTGATGTGGAAGGGTGAGGGCCCCTTTGAAAGGGCGGAGACAGCAGTGGTGCAAATGGGGAAGCTTTGAAGAAAGAGGGGTGCAGGTGATCTTTGACATAGCCAGCATGATTTCAATATATCTTTAACTGCTTATCCTGTACCTAACTAGCACTCCTGAACCTCTATTTAGTTTGACATGATACCAGTGTACTGTAGTAATAAAAACCCGTAGATCTCCAGCTGCCCTGATTTTTAAGGGATTCTTGAATGCCATTTTGCACTAGCAGCATATTCTACTATTGACCTCGAAGATGGTTCCTCTTGGAACTACTGACCGAATAAGGACCATGCCATGAAAGACCACGCTGTTTTGCAAAAAGTGTTTCAAGCTTCTGTAAAATGAAAGTCATTTTTCTGCATTGACGGCCAAGAACCAGTGAAATCCCATGTGTGGGCTTAATGCATAACTACAGAAGCAGCTCACCAGCGCTCAGCTGGCATATACTCAAGAATCATTTAAATCAAGATCTAGATAGCTATTGCTTGATCAGTTACTGAAGTTACATTTCACCTTCAAATGTGTCCCTGAGAGTAACGGTTTCTAATTTTTTTATAATATAATTTTTTCTGACTGCATGGCCTTGTATTTACCCATTTTAAAATTTAAAACCTTGTTATAATCTTTATTGTAGGAAAGAAAGGTCATCTACTCATGTGTAAACAAACCATTAATCTTCTCTTTCAACAAAAGCCTGTTGAATTGAACAAACATTTACTCAATGATCATAATTACAGTGTATATCAGTTTATACAGTCCCAAATGTATTGAATCTATGTAAAGTGCCTTTAATATACTGCAATTATTTTAAAGACATGAATAAGTCCAGAGATTTAAGAACAAGATCACTCCAGTGGAGCTACTTAAAAATGTAGTCTGCTCCTACTTTTTTGTTTGTTTTTGTTTTGGGGACTGATTTCTAAATTCTGCTAATCGTCATTGAGGAGGCTTAATTTTTATAATAATTTTTACTCAATTTTAGTGAATGTATTGTAATAGAAATAACTTAATGAGTACTCAGAGTCAGTTCATACTGATGATAGGATGTCTTTAAGAAGGAAAAGGCTATAAAACCTGTGTTTTTTCATCCTAGTCTAATCAGGTCACACCAGAAATACACAAAGGAGCTCTCTGCTAGTTTTTTAACTGTGAAAAATAAATTGATTCTTACCTTTCCAAAACTCCCTTTCCCAATAGCCCGCAATATTTGAAAGTGGTCAAAGTTAACTGCAAAATAAAGGAGAGAAGAAAAGGAAAATAGTTTGTAGAGTGCTAAGTGAGAATCAGAAATCAGATAAGAAAAGAAACGACAATGTTACCAACTAATGTCATTTTACCATGTGGTATTTACTTCTCTTAAAACACCAAACATATTTAATATCTAGCAAAGAGGAGATTTGCTTTAAAATATGCTCCACTAATTTTATTTATCAGCTCACCTTGGCCCAGCGCCTCCAGCCCTCAGTATCTCTGAAAAGAAATATACCTCCATCCTCACCGTCTTGTTACTTGGTAAGGTAGCACTATGCAGCCCTTAGCAAGAACTGCTCAGCATTTTCCAGAAAGTTTAAGATCTATTGAACGGGTACTGAATAATTCAGGTAAGTAATATTGCCTGCTTACAGATACGTGGTAATGGAAGGATAGTATTGTTACAGTAATCACTGCAGGATAATTCCCATATTCTGTTACAGCGATGGAAGCTTATCCCATGATGAGCTAGCGCGATCAACTCCTCCAAACTTTGCCACCTTAATACAATACATAATGCCAATATTGTAAGAGTATGTTGCAGATGTAGCATGAGTTTGTTTTGGAGATTTCATTTTAGCTTGGCAGTAGAATGGATTTACTCCCACTTCATGAAAATCTGACAGCAGAGTCTGCCCTAGCCGCTGAAGTGGTTTGCTGTGAAGGTGAGTGAGAGATTTCTTTTCTCAGAAATGTCATTATTGTTGGTGTTGCGTGAGACTGAACATAGCGTGACCTTCAAATCTCTGGTTCATTGGTAGGTCTGGAGGTTTAAAAAAAAATCCAACAACATCCTGAACAAAATTGATACGGAGCCACCACAACACAAACATGACAATGTGTGATACAGTTTTTACAGTCACTTGTCAGAAAAGAATCACACTTACAGCTGAACTCAGTGAACCAGAGTAGACAAAGTCCAGTGCAACTTAACAGGACTTTTTTTAAATTAAAACTTTCTTATGTTGCCAGCTTTAGTCACGTACCTCCATCTATGCATCTGTTATTGGCCTAAAAGAAATCAGCAAAATTGTGGAGACAGACTGTCACCATAAAAATGTGGTAACATGAATAAATACAACAAAAATGTGACTCACATCATGATGAAGAAGAAAATCCTATAAAATTAATGATACTTTAAATACTTGTCAACAAAGTTGTAGCAGCTCTAGCTAAGCACTGAGTAGGAAGCTACAAGCCACCGAAAATGGCTAAAATCTTATTCTCCCTGTTCCAGTAATATATCATTTACACTATTAATGCCACTTAGAATATTATTAAGCATTTGTTTATTTATGCTTGCTTACATCGTCTTCAAGGAAATGTGGTTGCTCCTTTCATTAGTGCAGCTACAGCAACCACCTTCCTGATAATTGCTGGAGACCAAATCAAACCCAGAGCTGAAGGCAGCAGACTCTAGTCTTTAACAAACAAAGATCGTAATTTTGAATACAGCAGTTGTAGGATTTGGATGCTAAAATGAAAATGCATAACCCAGCAAAGGATTTATAAACTGCTTGAAAATTGAAAACAAATTTTGTGCTGAATCACAAGAGTTAGGGTTACCCAGAAGTCTGAGAGGCAAGATTGTCCGTCAATAACCTGCAGCTGGGGTCTCTGCCCACAGACTTTTACCTGTCTTGTAGTTCCTGCTGGTCAATACTGGTGCGATGGACAAGATGGTGAGTTTAGCAAAACTACCTTTCACACAGACTTACATCAACTTAAATCTTGTTCCCATAGGACATCCCTCCCAAGCAAATGGCCCTGAATGGAGGATATGAGAGAGCTTGATGACTGAGATCTTTAAGTTGATCCTTAAACTTAAGTAGGAATTCAATATCACATTGAAGATATTCAAAACTATGTGTTAATCATTCATTTCTTTGATACAGAAAATTCAGCAATTTTTCCCTTCCAGCATGCTGGTGCTGTCTGGGTCACTCCCCTGCTTTCAAACCTTCTGATGTTTCCTGTTTATTTTACCAGTTTTTAACAAACACTTTACTGAAAGAAAGCTTAGTTTGAGTTTTTTCTTTACCTTGTAGTCAATCAACTGAGGGCAGTTCCCAAAAACTGATGGAAAACTGTTGAAACAGTCTGTAATTATCTAAATTTAAGTCAAGCCACATTTCAGTAAGAGTTGAATACATTATTTTCCTGAAGCCCGTCTGGTTTTGAAATGCATCCGTTTGATGAATTATCTTGTTTTTGTAACACTTTACTTTAGCTATGAGAAGGACATTTTTTATTACCCATATGATCTATATTTTATTACTCTGTACTTCCTTCTTTGGTGGTGCTTATTGCTCTGAATGACTTGAATGACATTTTTTTGATAGGATTTAATTGTAAATTGGACTTCTGTAAGAAAGAAATAATTAGATGAAACATTATACCATGGAATTTAAGATGGATTAATAGTAAGTCAAATAAGTGGTTAAAAGACATAGCCACAACAATCGATCAAATTTTCTCAATTCTTTTTGTGTTTAACATGGATAGAAAGCAGGATGTTACACTTTGAGATCTTCAATGAGAAAAAAGCATATTTTCTCTCTATAGTTTACTGTTCCATAAGCCTTATCTAAAATCAATACACAATGATTACAACATATTTTGTGCCAGAGTAAATAAAGATAATTTTAAGTGACTACTGAATTATGTAAACACACATAAACCTGCCTTTGAAATAAGCCACTGTGGGTTTCTGGGAAGAGTTAATTCACTAAGCTGAGACAAGTTGGTCTCTTTTGATCATTCAGACATACTCACCTGCCACCTTATTACTAGACTAGTCATTCTCCTCACACTCTCTGAATTTTTGGCTTGTTTTGTTCATCACACTTTTTTTTTTTTGGTTTTGTATGTGCTTTTTCTCCCTTTTTGTGAACATTCAACACCACAGGGCCACCACTTATTCTGAGAAGATCACAGGTCACTACGACCTCTGGTATTTCCAATGTTTAAAATACCATCAAGGTCAGACATGACCATTTCCTCTGTGCAATGAGGATACCACAAGTATTGTATTCTTGTCCTCTAAAACATGACATGTCTAACTTGTGGCGTCTGGCGTTGTAGCTAATGTCATTTTCCTAGCACAAAGCCCCGCTGAGATAATGGTTTGGCTGACAGAAGGACGCTTTCCTCAGTAACAGTAACATGACTATTACTCATTTGAAAATAGCTTTCTTGCTACTCTTCACTCAAGATGAAAGAAAAATCTTTTTAAACTTTTTGAACACTTCTGTCATTTTACTTCCACACCATACTTGGGAGATCTTAGACATCAGCTCCGAATTTGAGTTTAAGAACATGGACATTTTTCAGAAATCAAAATTCATTTATATAGTCTTCAGCTATTTTTTCATACAAGCAAATCCACAGAATGAAACTGTGAGTGTTAACAACAGCATGAAGGAGTTTCAGTTTCACTGATTTCCATCAATTTGGAAAAATCAAGAATTATTATAATCTCCCCTCCTTTATCTCCCACCTTCAGCTCTGAAAAAGTCACCATTAATTTGTAACTGAGAAAGATTATACCATAAAACAGATATTTGGCTAACTAAGGGAGAAAATAGATTAGCATTTATGGCATCTGTTGCATGATATGGTATTAGAGTGATGGATGCCTGTTAATTTCAGCAATGATCTATATGTGCATATAAATTAAATTATTTTGTTTCTTTCCATTTAGTTGTGCTCAAATAAACCTTAAATGAATTCCATTTCACAGCTTCAAGTCTCTATCACTAACTTTAAGCACAAGTATACCTTACTTCAATTATTTTCATGGTTTTGAAATAGCCCCATGAAGAGTTTTTCCAGTAGTTTGATCTTCAACTAATAAAAGCTTGGATGATGCTAATGGGATTCCCAAGCTGAACTAAAGGTTGCACCCTGCTTGCCAGGAAAAGTCAAGAAATGTGGTCCCAGCCATCACAGATAGTTGAACAAATATATTGGTATACTCAGAAACTTTCAGGACTATCTAGAAGGATGGTGCAGTGGTTTGTGAACAACACGTACACAGAAGTCCCTCTGCTGCCACAGCCTTCTCTTGTGACCTTAGGCAAGTATTTTGATATCTTCTGCCACTGTCTGTAGAAGGGCAGAAATGTAGAAATCATTACACCTTTAAGGCAGCCATAAAAATAGATATAGGAGGTAGTTTAGTGCTCAGATGCACAAGTAATCAGGAGAGTAGTGACAGCCAATTCAGGTAACAGTGCTACGTAAAAGCACTAGAAGGACTGAAAGCAATTTTGAAAGTGTGAAAAGCGTGTGCTGCTATGGAAGTGGAGGTGCAGATATCAGTAGATGATTGCCTCAGATCTCACACATCAAGTTGCCACAGAGCTGAGAGCAGAACCTGGCTCCCACTTCAGACCACAGCATTTCTCAGGCACATCTTTTCAATGGCATGAATGCTGATAGAGCAAGCATTTGATATAAAACTTTATAGCGAAACACAAATATTTCTTACTCTGCTGCTCCCCGAGGATAAAGTACACTTTGAGGAAAAGGTGCATATCTCAAACTATTGGGTTTTCACAACCATACTGCAGAAACACTGGATAGTTTGAGTGGAAATGCCTGTTATTCTTTTTTTTTTCCCCTTTTTTCTTTTTCCAAACTAACCAGTGTTATGTACGTAATGATATATGCTAAAACAATGAAGTCTTCTAAATGCATTCACATCTTCTGCATTATTCATGTAAATTACATCTAGCTCAAGAGGCAATATGTATATTGTGTGGAGTCTATATAGAGCTGACATCTGTTGTTCTTACTGCAGCTGAGGAATAATTATAGCATGTATATGTGATTAGACCAAATACACTCAGTAACCATTACCTGAAAGAATGTCGTATCTCCAAGAGCAAATATCCAATCCAATGTTGTCAAAGCAAGGGCATATACCTGCTTTGCATCACAGAAAATAAATTAGGGGCCTTTTGATTCAAAAAACTCAGCTTGATAAGCATCCAGAGCTAAATCCAGACACTGTCTTTCTCTAGCTGATTCTACTCATTTATTTGGACTTCCTGGTGGTAGCCAAAACCAGAACTACTAACACATTTGGAGGTGTAAAAGCCATATTTGTAACTCAGTGAGCACTTGAAGACATTTAGGTTCTTCTCACTATTCTCAAAGAAAACAGAAACAAGGAAACACAGCATGGCCATCAGCCAAGAAAACAGATTTTTATTTAAGTCTGAGTACTGTCTTAGATGTTGCAGGTCTCTTTCAGAGCATTTTAATGCTTCCTGCTTCCATGTGAAACAGAAAAAAAAACCTCAGAGTAATAACTAAGTCAGATTTTTCTTCTGGATTTGGCCTGTGTGGTTTGTCCGGAGACTTACCGGACAGCACTGCTATAAGGATTTCAAACTAGTTCTGCAGTCTTCTTTATATGTCCGTCTACTTCTCCATTTCTCTAGCCTTTTTCAGACAAAGTCATGAAGCTGTGCTGACAGAACCTCAGTAGGTCTCAGCAGCCATCAAAATTGTTAAAATTACTATCGTATTTCCACACAAAGTCACATAAGATGTGTAACCAAGTAGACGCAGTCATAAATATTCAATAATCATAATGGAGTCACCAGCTTGAAGGGATATAGACAGGACAGGCCTGAATGATGCTTAAAAATTAGATTAATGGGCATAAATTGGTTAGGGTAGTCATAAGAAGTCACATTCCATAATGATCTATTCATGGGAACTGCATGAGTGAAGAAAGATACTGTTCAAATTAAGTATGTAATGAATTTTTGTCAACAGAATGATAAAGCCAGGCTTACTTTTCAGGTGACCAAAGCAAACAAAATCTGTAGGTTTCCGAGTGGAATGGGGCATTCCCATACATTAATTCATTGGGGAACCTACTAATTAGGAAGACATACATAACTGAAGGACAAAGAAAAAGCAATTTCAGAGGTGGTTTTATCTCATTACTAATGGAGCACGGTGTTTTCTATCATTGTACTTAGGAGGGTTTCATTAAAGTTGCATAAAATGTGTCAATTCTTCAAGTTTAATGAGTGTTTTAGTCTCACTATAAACTGTTTCTAATTATTATTTTAATTTTTTTTTAATTATCCAGAGTTTATTTACAATAAGAAAGATTTGAAGATATTTCTATGTCAAACAAATTTTATTTAAAATGCAGCTAATTTTGCTTTGAACTTTAAAATGCATTTCGGTGTGAGCATGTTTGCAGACTGAATGTATGGAAAATGTAATTCCTGTCTCTTGGGACATTCTGATACTTGAACATTAGTTTATACTCAAAAAACACTGTGGCTTTTAATAGAGAAAAGTAATTACGACTATTGATTTGAAAATGTAATTTTCCTATTTTATCAATTGAACTGAAACATTCAATTTTTAACTGATACCATTTTTTCCATTTTAAAATATAACAAGCAGCTTACAACAATAATCCTCTGCCCTGCTGCAATTCCAGAAGTTCCGAATAATGTCCATCTTGCAAAAGGAAATATTACACTTCAATTTCCCAATTGAAGTCCAAGCAAAACATTTCTGTATTACCAAGACTTTCATTTCAGACTTCCTGGTTCATTGAAAGTGGTTTCTTTCACTGTAGTTCAGTACTTGCTTGTGATGATGACTATGTCCATCTGTGAGATTAGGTCGTTGCTGGACTGTATCTTCTGTAATGTGCTACCCATAGCACTTGCCTCATGCACACTTTGTTCAGTCGGTGGTGATGTGTTAGATCATAGGAGATGTAAACAAGTACAAGATTTGGATCTACGCAAGGGAATAGGGGTATCAGGTTCCAACCCTTGAAGAAACGTTACATCACAGAAATGTAGTCTAGCTTTGAACTGATCCAAAATAATATCAAATTGAAAAGGTAAACTTGAATTCCACCCAAACTTTCAAAATCAGCCTTGTTTTCCAAATATACAGCTTAATTTTTGTAAAGAAAAATAATGGTATTTTGTTTCAGCAAAAAAGTTTAATTACCCATTAAAAAGTTATTCAGAAGAAAAGTCTGTTCCAAAATTCAACAAAATTTTACTGGAAAAAATACCTTTTTTTTTTTTAAGGAAAAAAATCAAAACAGATTGACAGAGTTCCTTGTTATGTCCCATCTATGTCCTCTTTCAGACAACGAAGTGGAAGCAACCTTTACTTTACACTACTTTACTTACATTGACAGAAATGGAGAGAAAACCTTAGTACTACAGTGTTGGAAAAGTATTATTTTATGCCTCTCTTATTTCTAGATTCTATCAAAAAATATCTGATACCATAGCTAAAAGAGTGGGCTAAATAGCATCTGCTGTGATGCATTGCAGAAATTCTTACTTCCTTATGTGAACCCTCCTACAAGCTAGTATTTCACATGCAATTAAACTACACATCAAATTTGCACAATTTGATGAGCAAACTGATGCACAGTTTGTTCATCAAAAGCACTGTCAACATCACGGGGTTCTATGCTGTATTCAGTGAAATTCACCTCATATCATATTGTTAAAAGTGTGGGGTTTTTCCTAAATGGCTGGGGAATTTTCTTAATGCCTTAGTTAAAATGAATACTGGAAAGAACTACAACGATCTGCCATTTTCTAAAATTCTATAAATACAAACTAGAAGAATTTTGTGAATCAGCTAATAATGATTTGCACTGTTAGAAAAATAAGCATGTGCTGCCATAACCAGAAAAAAAAAAAAAAATTGAAATCCCAGAGAAAACTAACATTTGAAAACAACCAAGCTGCTAAAGAAAAAAATTCTAGGACCGAGTCTCAAAACATTTTTCCCTTATAATTTTTTTAAAGAACATAATTATCTTTCTAATATTATTTTGTAAAAGCTGTAAGAGATGAAGACCCAATTTTTGCATTCACAATGAAACTCTGAGTCCTTGGTAAACAAGAATCTGTTTGAACCGAAGATTAAATGGAAAATTTCCCTCTAGAGCTGTTTACATCTCTAATCAGGTAAATTAAAATCATACTGCCATTAAATACATCTACTCTGAAAAATATATCAAGCAGTTACCTTAAACCTGTAAAACAAAGTTTGCTCCTTGGGCAAATAGAACGAGCTGCAAATCATCACAACTTTTCTTTGAGAGAAGCTTAAACTGAAACTACTCTGTGCCATCCTACAATCTCAAGACCTCTTCTGAGAAATCGGAGATACTTCACCAGAGCAGAACTAAGAAAAGTCATCCTGTTCCTTTGAGGGACATGGGTGTTGTTTTCTGTGAGCCACCGGGAGGGATTTACAAGTAGCAGGGACTTGTCAACTTGCCATTGAAGTCAGCACCAAAAAGTCCTATAGCTATAAACTGCAGTACTTTGATCTAAGAACACTGTCATTTGTTTTTGCCGAAAGTCTACTGAAAGGTTGCCCTGTGGTAGCCTTAGTAAGGGCTTCACCACAAGCTCCAGGGACTGAGCTAACTGATTGTTATCTCAGGGAAAAACAAAAGTTTATTACTCTGTGGAAGGTGTGGGAATGTTTGGCTGGTGCTTTGCTCCACAAGAATTTTAATACTGATTTGATGACGTTAGCTATTCCTTTGTGAAGGATTGAACACGAAGAGGTGTTTACTGGCACAGGTTAATTGTACTGATCAGAAGAGCTCTTGTGACTGCATAGCTCTCCCACAGTCCTTCTTGTGAGCATTAAATTAAAAAATAATGTCAATTTTCTTAGCTTTATGCCTCTCTAATACTAGTCCAAAATTTAACCATGCAGTTTCATAATCGGGGAGTTAAGTGTGCTGCTCTGTGATCCTCAGACAGGTTACTCTGCTTCAGAAGCATACAGAGATACTCTGAGGTCACCAGAAAAAGAGGGAGTAACTGAAAAGCAAGTTTTTGCCTGCCACGGTTTGCTTGAGCAAGTGTAGGAAGAGATGAGAGGACAAAATTATTCTTTTAAATAAATAATGAGAATCCAAAGGATACAAAACAATACAAAAGTTCTGATCTTTTGATTTCGAATTTGATTTCAATTCCGATGAAAATAAACAGAAAAATATCTGTATTTGGGGTTCTTCTTATCTTTTTGCTTTCCATTTTACCTCTTTTCCACCAAAGAAGGAAATGAAAGAATTACAAAATCAAAAGGTCTTCACTGATCTCAACTGAAAGGAAAAATTTATCAGTATTGATTCATAGCGATTTTTGGTTTGATATTATTGCTGTCTATCTGTCCATGTGGAGTGTAGGTGCATTTCTGATTGGGTTTTTATTTTCCTGAAATCAGGACTTTTCAAGAAATATTACTTTTCATTTTGCTTCTAGCTTTTCACAGGAAAGATGTCTGTTTTCAGACAGCCTAATAATGAGAGGAAAGAAAATACCTACATTTCACAACATCAGGAGCATAATTTATATGCTTTAGAGCTTACACAATTAACAAAGCTCTCTAAGACCACCTTACAGATATTGTGTTTTAGCCCTTCTTTATGATCCTTATCATGTGATGCAATGATTGTCCAGATAAAAGGCTTTGCCTCATTTTCTTGTCAGGTTTTCAATCACATCAACAACATCTTGGGCACATTGCAGACAACAGGAACAAGGAGGAGGGCAGGAACATCCCTATTGATGGCAACATGGACGTTTAGATGGGATTAAGCTAATCTTGACACCTTATGATAAGCTACAAAGCTATTTTTGTTAGAAGGCTAGTTTCAAGGGCAATAGAATGAGAGTCACCTTCATGGGGGAATTACAATACTTTTTACAACAGAGTTTATGTATTTTACTTTAACAGAAATTGTTTTATATCAAAGTAGAGATCAAACTTTGATCCCTGTCCCATTAAAATATACTGACTCTAATATTTGCATTTTATCCTCATGCATAAGTGAGTGAAGGCAATAAAGGCAGACAAATTCAAAATGATCTGCTAAGCAGGTCTTTTGACTTAGATGTCCATTTGAGGAAGGCAACCAATTAGCTTTCTGAAAATATGTAGGACTACCAATAAAAGTATGCCGGAAAGATTTAAATTAATACAGTCTAAAGTACAACTGCTATTATTTGAAAGCAAAGTTACTCATGTAAACTAATGAATTTTAAATTGTTTTTTATTGATAAATTAAAAAAAAAAAAAGGTCAAATAGAAATGGCAGAGCTTGGCAGAAAATACAAGATGTGTTTTGTCATTGCAAAAAGTCAGCTGGTTAACCTAGTGGGTAGCCCAAGTTGGTAGTACCACCTCATAGACAGTACAGTATATAACAGAAAAGAATGACTATCTGTTTAGCGTCACCGTTGATGATGTGAATTGCAAAAATTGACACAGAGGATGATATGTTTTACTTGTCTTTTTTTGGGATAATGCAAGGTCTTCAGAAATTCCAATGATGACTAATGCTACAGGCAACAACGAAGGTGAAGTTCCCTTGACGGGTACCTAAGATTTAAAATAGCAGCAGCTGAGACAGCTTAAAAGGAAAAAAAGAGACAAAACACAATAGTGGAAAGCACAAATGGAGGCTAATACTGCAAAAAGACAAGTCAATTTATAATAATTCCTGCCCTGGGATACCATCTAAAGCAAAAGGCATCACCACTTTCAGAAAGGGGTAGAGCTACAGCATAGTGCAAAGTCAAAGTGGGGCAGAAATTCAGACTGTGACTAAGAAGAGAGAACTGTGCAGAGCTGACCCCTTACAGGGGAATCACAGACAAGACATTCTTCTAATGCTACTTCCACACCTATGGTGGTGAGCACTGATCTGATCTATCTGAAACAATAATGTGGTACCATAGAAGGAGAGCAAGAACTTGAGTGCTGATGATGGTCTAGATGGTCTTGATTTGTGTGAGTCAGGTTAGTATAAACGTTCAGCAACATTATTTTAAAGCAGCCCTTCTTAGCATCTCATTAGTCTTCTGTTATGATGACATGGAGCTAAAAAGATAATTGGACGTCAAATACAGGGACTTTCATTTTCACATTTAACAGAAAAATGAAAGGAATTTGCACAGCTAAACTGACTACTATTTTTCAACAAGCAGCAAATAAAAAGCCTATAATTCTATAACTTCTGGTCAGGGCTTTTACATACTGGTGTATAACTCAGTGCTATGAAAAATCTCATCAGAATTCAGATGTTCCTCTGGATGAACTGAAACACTGTAAAAATTCTCACTTTTATTAAATATCCATCATTGATGTCTGTCAATGGCCAGAGCCCGGGTAACCACGCAAGCCAGAAAAGCTTTGGTGGTAGTAAGAAACAGTTACACATCAGTGTTGTAGAGATATTCACTTCTTGTGCACAGGATTACTTGTGACTGGCCACATGATTCTCTCTCCAGTTAGACTGGCACTGAAGCTATGTGACACGAAGAACTGAAATTATTACATTATTATTAGGTTTGGTGCATTGGATAATAATGCAACTGACTTAAATCAATAACCCTGACCTCATTGCCACACAAAAATTATTAGGATTTATTTAGACAGTGTCAAATCTTCAGCATAACCATAGGTTAGTTTACCAAAACAGAAGGTCTTTGCAACTAATTTAGCTGTATTTACATTCTATTAGCATATAGCATTCAGGTAACTTATTTTCTAGTAGAAAGGTTTCTTTTCCATAGACTAAGTTATTTTTGGTGGAAAGTAATTGGAACTTCTGATATCATCTGAGCCACTCATCCATGTATCCTATTATAAAACAGTAATGTATAATATGTTACTATTATAACTTGCAAGTCAATTAATTATTTATTTTTTTAAGATCAGTGAAAGTTTTAATTAAAGATTCCTTTTTGCTACTATGAAAACAGTTTTGTTTTGCGACAGTACAGATTTGCTTCAGAAAAACTATTAACTTAGTAGCAACATCAAAAGTTGTCAAGGAACAACTGAATTGTTGTACTAGGCCTTATCAGAGCCAGTGAATATCAGGGAAGCCTTTGTGAGTCTCCATGCCATTCATAGCTCTTTTGAAGGGTAAACTTGACATTGAAACTAAGGAGAAAAGTTTCAGGACCTGCTCAAATGAAAAATGTCTTTAAGACCTTTCATAAGTGGTAAAACATAGCCCCCTTTTGTTGAGAGAGTTTCTGACTGACCACATTGCTTACTTATGAATTAGCTGACAAAAAGAATCTCTGAGAAACAGGTTGACAGGTGTGTCCAACAGAAAAGATACTCCTTGAGAAAACATATTGCTAAAGTCTAGATTCCACTTTAACTGTAATAGACTTCCCTGTGAGATCCAGAAACACATAATAGACTATGAAGCATCTTTTTTAGCTAGAAAGTGGGAATATTCACCTGCCTCAGAGTTACTGTGAGAATAACCTCATTAATAACTGAGCTGGAAGGCTCTCTGAGGGAAGTTGCTATGGGAATAAAATGTCAAATTTCAGTGGACTGAACTGTTTTCTCCTACAATAAATTTACCAGAGCAATCCCCAGGTGAAGGAAAATTCTTTAAATGAAGTTACCAACAAAATCCTCAGTGAGGCATCAATCTTATCCACATGGAGGCCTCTATAATGCCAAACATGTGGGGGAGAAGTTAAGAAACCTCTTTGCTTTAGGCTCCTTTGAGCAGTAGCTCTCAGAACACTGTTCTTGCAGAGCAGGATTTCAAAAAATGAGTCTTGGTGCTATGTTAATGCGAGGCTAGAGAGCCCTGCGAATAGGATTTTACCCAAACATCTAGAGAAAGTATGAGTTGTTCTCCTCTTTCTCTTCAAAATTCAGATCCCAAGAGATGAGAAGTCTGTCTCCAAAAGTGGATCTGGAAGAATTCTCTCTTCTATTTTTACCCACAACTACAAATGAATTACTGGGGGCAAATAAGGACGCTAAAAGGTTCAGAAAGATTCACATTTCAATCAGGTTTGCCTCCCATTTACTGTTTTTAAATCTAGCCAACCCCATGGGCTTCAAATGAATGCCAGTTCTAATGTGCAGCAGAAGTGTGCCTGAAGTACAGAGACCTAGGCTTGTTTTTCCTTTGCCTTAAAGCTCATCAGTTTGATAGCAGAGATGTTCCCTCAGAAAAATCTTTCAAAAGAAGAAAACAAACCTGTGTGTTATAAATATGTCTGTCCAGGTCTGGTTTATCCTTTGGGATTTGAATATAGTATCGAAATTGCAAGAATTTCAAAAACATTTGAAGATAATTTCTGAAGATGGCCAGGTGTTTGTGTTACGTGGCTCAGCAAAGCCATGGCAGGTCCCCACAAGGCTCCTCGTGACTCACCTGAGCTGCACATCTGCTCAGTCCTCACTGCCGCTAGACTGCTGGTATGTCTGTGCCTGGTCATGCACCTCAACAACCCTCTGGACTCTCGGCTGACCCCAAGAGTCCCTTGGCTTAGTGTCACTGACCCTCTCTGCTCTCCTGGCCTGGGGAGAGGGCACCTGCACCCTGCCTGCTCCCACAGTGGCATTTCCAGAGCTACAGCCTGGGCCATACAGCAGAGGGATCCAGCTGCAGGAGGTAAGGTTGCACAGTGGTATCTGAGGGTAGAATGGGGACTGGAAAGAGGAAAAGCTGCCTCTCATTATGGAAAAAGGCAGTGTTTAATTAAATTAGCAGCACAAAGAGTGAGTACATTTAAGTACCAGCACTCCAGTACAGAAGAGCTAAAGAAAATGTCAAATATTCTATTACTGCCTGGCCACAAATAAGCACCTCAAAGTCAAGAAGAAGCTAGATGCCTCTTACACTAGACAGCTTTCCATCAACTGTTTAAATAAAAGGAGCAACTTACTTTTAGGAGAGCTGACCTCCCCCAATTAAGTCCATCCATTAGCCCACCCATAGTTATCCATCCTCCACAATTAAATGACTTTCACTGTATCCTTTAGCACTCAAGTTGCATCTTACTCATAGGTCTTATAAATTTTTTAAACTAGGTTATACTTCTAAAAAAAAAAAAAAAATCAATTTTAGGGATGGAACCTCAAATCCAAACTTACGAGGTTCCAAAGGGACTGACCTGAACTTAGCTTTACAGTTCTGATTTTTTTAGTTATACGGAGCCAAAAAGGGACTGCTTTTTCTTTCTAGCTAGAATTCTTACTATTTCACTGCGTGAATAATTTAGTTTCATAGGAATCACTTCATTGTATCTCCCATTTTGGATTAAAAGCAGGTCTCCCAAGGGTTTTTTTACCTAGATGTTCAAAAGCAAACTTCTGTTGATCCAACATGACTGATTTTTCCCAACTTCAGATGAAGCAATATCCTGAGTTATTAGTTAACATTAAAACACCTTTCTATTCTACTTCACTTTTGGTGACCATTTTCCTTCAGGGTGTATAGAAAGGAGAGAAAAAAAACCTAATAGGACAGCTATATTTCATAAAAAACTTGCAGAATTTCAGTGTAACACATTTCTTCATCTCAAGGTTGACAGGTAAATATTTAATGATGGAATTGGTAGTTTGGTACTGAGACTGAAAGAGATGGATTTACTGTTGTACACACAGTGGCCAACTAACTGCAGAAGTTCTTTTTTAACTTGGAGCTGATGACTTGTTCTCTGATCACTGTGCTACGTACCTCTGGGAAATCCTTCCAGTGATGAAGTAAAGATAGTTTCAGCCTGATAAAAGTATGCTTATTTACACACCACAAGCAATTACACCAAAGCTGATAGGACTGTGCATTGCTGGAAACAGTAAATACGAATAAGGAAATGAGGGCTTTTGTCTTATGTAGTCACTGCTAAGATTATGAGTGAAACATGGAAGATATAAAGCAAAGCAAACACAGATACACTCACAAAACAAATCAAATTCACCTCATCTCCATTCCTAGGCTTTCACATCAGCTGGCACAGACATGATGGAGGGGAGGAGGAAGGGAGCTTCAGACCAGCCACAGTACCCAGGTTATGGCTGGGGGTTGGCATCAACAGCAGAAGATCAGTTGACTCTGTAAGCCACAACTTCACTTATAAAGATTTACCTTATATCACCACACAGCAGGGATAAATAGAAAGATTCATTTGGTGTAGGAGTTGTGTAGCTGACAGATATTAATGGAAAAAACATAACTTCTAATTTTAACAACAGAAGTTATTAGCTGCAAAGCACAAACAAATAGTGAACTGCAGAGGATATAATTGCTCAGTGTAGCAGAAGGTTTGTTAGTCTTAATGCCTGAAACATTTGGTGGTATTAAATGTGCTTATACCAATTCTGTATAATCACAGAAATAGTATCTCAAATGAGTCTATTTATAGATGTTAGATGAAAACAATGAATATTGGTGATTCAGTTCTAGAGTTCCTTACCACATACACTGTGTTTGTTTTGATGAGAGTAAAGTACATATAAAAGTTTCTATGAATACATAGAGAGAAAGAACGAACTATTATCTAAAAAATATACGTTTCTGTATCGTATTTTCCTAACTAGGATGAAATGGAAAATCAGTAGATCAGAGTTTCCTTTGGCTGTTTTTGAATAGAATATTAAACAGCCTTGGTTTCTTCACAGTACAGGATGGAAAACCTTCAAAATAATAAAAAAAAAAGTTTATTTCCCACCACCATGTCTATCTTTTTTGATATTATTTTTTTATGTTAATCAACAAATACAGGTGGAAAAAGAACTGGAAATAAACTTAATATTACCAAAGACTAGAAAAAACAGCCAGCAGTCTTTCCTCCGTGGTCTGCTGGGTTGTATTTTTCTTTTCCAAATTAGAATGCAGCACTGCAGGAGGTTCTTTGCAACATCCAGGATATCCCCTCACTCAAAGCATCAGGATGTCATTGTTCCATATGTCTGTGGATTAAAAGACGTATATGATCTACCTAGCAGAGGAAGGTTAGGAGGCTGAAAGCTGATCCTGTAGTTACTCTTTAGTATTTGTATGCTCAGAGAAGCATTCAAAGTTCTCTGCATCTCACCAGAAACAATGAGAAACCTGAATGCCACAAGTAATATCTTTTCTCTGTAAGGTGCAGCAACTACACTGAAAAGGTCACTTTCTATTAATGCATTTAAAATCCATCCCTGTGCTCTCTCTGACACCTGTGAGATAGACTGATGACTCCTGGCTCAGGAGAACCAAAGGTCTGAAGTCAGGGCAGCACTCAGCATAAGTGCTTGGAACTGCTTAAAACATGGTATTTCTTCACTGCCAAATATTACTTCATCTTTTCTAAACAGCAGACCTAACCTCTCCTCACTCTCAGAAAAGCCTTGTGAAAAGCCATTCAGAGAGAAGATGTTATCCTAGCAACAGCTAGAATTTGCCTAGCCACTGGGATGGGGCTTTGAGCAACTTGCTCTAGCGGGAGGTGTCTCTATCCATGGCAGGGGGGTTGGAACTAGATGATCTTTAAGGTCCCTTCCAACCCAAACCATTCTATGATTCTACAATTCTATGTCCTGCCTCCCACGGCCAACATTTACAACTGCCCAGGCAGGCATTCTCTCTGCTCTCTTCTCCCCTTCATCAGCAGAAAGTTCCCTAACTCCAAAAGAAAAAGGATTGAAAGTTTGGATCACCAGGAACAGTTCTCTTTTCCAGCAAAATCTCAGAGCACTTGCTGGTGACATTTTTGTTTAATGGAAGATCAATTAAAAGTTTTTCAACGCTGAGATTTTTTGTGGAGAATTTCAGACTAAAAATGTATTTCTCTTTCTACAGAATTTTCATCTGTTTTTATTATTTGCATCATAAAATAATCTAGTTTAACACTTCAGCTTAAAAACTTAAGCAAAAGATCTCAAAGACATGTTGCTGGGCTGGAAAAGAGTTGGAAATACTGGCATAATTGTCATATTGTTGCTGAAAAATCACATGCAAAGGTTGGGCAGAGAGGAATCTCATGAAGCTGCAAAAGACTTCCAGCTAGTATGTTCCTCCCCTTACGTCCAAAGCGATCTCAGTAAAGGCTGACTTTGTTTTATAGTAATGTAATAATAATGTGTACCTGTCTCTGGAGTTTTCATAGGCTAAAACAGTCAAATATGAAGCTAGACATATACATATATAAAAATAAAGCTTATACATATAAAAATTATTTTTTCCTACCTCTCAGAAAGGACCCTTTGATTAGCTTTTGTTCTTTAACTTCAAGGTCTGTGTAGCAGATCACAGTGCCTAAGGTGCGGTATTGGCCCAAAAGAGTTTGCAGGCTTTACAGCTTGGACAAAGATTTATCTAAACCTAACCCCAAAAGGCATAAAAACAATCTTTATAACATAAGGTGAAAACAATCCAGAGGGGAAGAGGAGGATAGTTTCAGAAAGGTGTGAAGGACACTCAGGAGGCTAATGGTGATTTTGTGATTATATAGCATCTCTGTTTTAACAGGGTGGCTGAGAACAGTTTTCATAGCTCAGCAAGGGAGGCAGAACAATATCAAAAGGAAATAATAATTACTGGAAGGATTAACTCAGTTTGCATTTTTAGAGCTTAAATAAGGAACAGCAGGTGTTCCCTTATCAATGCAAAAGTAAGAAAAAGAGGAAAATATTTTTTGTCCATTGCAGCATATTGCCTTGAGGTATATTTATCTTCCTTATTAAAAAAGTCTTTCTTACACAGAAAAATGTTAGCCTCACAATGACAAAGCCAGTGCTCTGTCATTCAAACCAAACTAAAAGTGACAGGGCAGAAGAGTACACCAGCTATAGAACTTATCTAAAAGTCTCCAAACTTCAAAGAACTGGAATTAATTATTTTTTTTTAAGAAAGAGAGAAAGTGACAGAGAAAGGGAAAATAAACTCAAAAGCAAGAAAATGTTGCCAGATAGAATTAGGAGGCTAAAAAGCACATATTTCATTCATATTTCAACTGAGAAAGATAAACTAACTGTAAGGCAGATTTCATTATTATATCCAAACCAAACATTTTTGAAATAGAAGATATAAAAGGATTATGAAATATACAAGACAGACTTTTATATTATATGATATTATGAAGAAAATATTTATGGGGATATGAAATTTAGGAAATAAATTTCAGATTTATCAACTACTTTTAGTTATCATTAAAGCCTTAAAAACCTGTATATTAGGCTGCCACCAACTCTAGTAATGCTTTCTAAGAAGGGTCCTTTTAACTTAAAGGAAAATGCCTTTGTCTTAATTCTGGAATGAATGTAAGTAACTTATGTGTCTACATTGCAGTTAATTACCATGCCAGAAAATGGGGTACAATATTTCTAAGTATAAAAGTATTATAGAATTTGATACTTTTGTGTCAAGACCTGTGACAAAGATCATAGAAAAGAGGTGTAGAAGAAAAAAATTACTATAGATAGAAAGCGTCTTCCATTGGTTATAGCAGAAACTGTTCATATGCAAAACTGAAAAAAGAACCCTGATGGACTGAATACAAGTGAAATAAATTGAAATCATACACTCAGAATCATTTAGGATGGAAAAGGCCTTTAAAATCATTGTGTCCATCCATAAACCTAACACTAAACAATGTCCCTAAGGACCAAGTCTCCAGTAAACTTTTCTTGTTCACATACTGCTATGTCTCCTGACAAAGAATGCCAGATCAGAAAATACAGCAAGTTGACAGCCTCTAGAACTGAGGTGATAGTTTAAGAAAGGATACCAGCTTTTTATGAATTTTTTTTTTTTTACGCAGTTCAAATTTCCAGTGGCTAAAAACAATTAGTCCAATTGCCTTACAAATCCTACCCTGTCCGTTCAGACTCTTTCATTTACTTATGAAAATACCCAAGTTGATAAGAGTCAATGGGGAAATTAGGAAAGCTAAAGATGAGGTCAGACTGGTCAGGTGAGGGACAATTACAGTGTAAACAAGTCTTCTGGTTATTGGGGTGAAAAATAATTTATTGGGGAACAAAAAGAAGAAGGTCCTTGCTTCTGTGATAACAGAAGTACACCTCTACTCAGTGTCCCTTGTTGCTGGACACTTCAGGTGAATGCTGACTGCCTAAGAGAATAGGCCAATATATGACACTAAGATTTTCCTGAGGACAACCTGAAAACAGTCACATCCTTCACTTTCATTATATTTGTCAGTTTCTGGTAAGTGAGGAATCTGAAAGGGAAAGCCTGGTAGAACTCACCAAGTGAAGCAACAAATGCCTTTGTTCTTTCATCTTTTTATCAATCAGAAATTTGTGTTTTATAAAGGTACAGTACTGGTACCTACCAAAAAACCCCAACTTTGCATAGAGGAATTACAATATAAGAACTTGAAGTGTACAGTATAATAAACTGTATACATATGATGTATCATTTATACAGCATAATGCTCATTCCTAAGAGTTTAAAATGAAGTCAAAGGATGTCCCATGAAATACTGTATTAAGAGAATCAGTTCTGGATCCTGATTAACAGGCAACCTTCTTTTGTACTGAGAAGGTGTAGGCATCTTGGGGCTGCATCGGTGCTCATCAGCAGGTACTGCATGATATGAACAGGCATTTCTGATAACAGAAGCAGTTTCCTGGGATCAAACACAGACAAATAAAAGCCAGTGTTAGTCTTCAAAACCACTGTGTTAGAGACTGAACTCCAGAGAATAAGCCAGCTTTGTTCTTTAACCAAAGAGGAAAAAAAAATTAAAAAAAATCAAGACAACTGTTCAGTTTCTGCAAACACCCTCGATTTGTTATTCATGCCAAATTGTGATTGAGTCCAAGGAAACTCAGAATATGATTTAGTTAAGAAAACAACGTTTATGGCTAGCACAAGTTTTTGATCTTTGCAGAGAATAATAATCTTTTACTTTTTCCTGTTGCAGGGAAGCTCACTGTGTACGTATACAACAGCAAATTCAGCAACAGCTCAAGATAAGAGTACATTAGGCAGTGAGTAACGTAGTTTAAAGTAATAATTTTAACTAGTTCATGAAAACAGGCAGAATCATGCTCAAGAGACATCAGGTCCCCTGATGTACACACTGCTTACTGCTGCTGCTCTTTCCCCTCCAGGAAGTCCTTGCCTCTCCTGCTGAATTTGCTGGATAAGTCCCTTACTTTTTGTCCCTTACCCTCATGCATTTACCATGATAGGATACTGTGGAGCTCCACTACCAGGCTGAACTTGAAGTTGTCCTTCTCATTTGAAGATCTTCTCAGAAATTTTTGCTTTGTATTCACTGAGATCAGTAGCAACCTTTTCTCTACCACACCTTTCCCACCATCTCAATATTATCTCACTCCAGCTAAGTCAAAATACTGTGAAACGTCCAAAATTAATTTGACAATCTTTTCCTCTTTTCCACCCCTCAGTGCTTGGTTTCAGGTGTCACTGCCCACTAGGTTTAGCATCAGGAAGGTTTCTGCTTCTGCTTCCCCAGTCTTGCTGTTTAATGAGGAAGCTAGAAAAAAGTAAGGGTCTTGTGCCTGGCCAGCAAAAAACTGCCTTCCTCATTCTTATGCCCACATTCAGAAGAGACTGTGAAGACAGTTCTGCTACAATAGGACCTACTTTCTTTGAGCATCTATGACCAAAATCATAATTCCTTAATATTTTTTTCTTCCAAAGATTTTCTCAGTCATTTTCTAATTCAGCCAGGTGCAACATTTCTAATGGTGAACTTTCTCCATTCACTGGCCAGCATGGTACTCAAGGTTCACAAAAAACTGCATTCCCACATTACTGCTGGCTTTGTAACCCACATCAAGGAATTCTTTCACCTTCATGCCAGATGCTATCAGTGACACAGTGGATGTCACATGGGAGCACAATGTGAGGAGACAGACCTGTTCTTCCCTGTTCTATGGTAAGGTGTCAAGGGGGAGTCAGTGCAACGAGCCTCATGGTCTCCCTGACAGAAGTGAAAGAATGATCATTTGAACTTTACTGGAAGTAAAGCCAGTATTAAGGAGCAGAGTCAGATTAACATCTCTGTACATTTGAACATCTTTTGTCCATGTGGAAATTAAGCATTTACTTTTCAGTGTGCTTCAGAATGTTTCTGAAGCATTCAGCTTCTCCAGACCTGTGGAACCCAGCTCTCTGAAAGCTTACTCTTTTGGCACAGAAAGCCCAGCAGCACAGCTGAAGCAGCAGAGCCTTACCTTCTCACTGCAAGAAACATCTGTGGGAAGGGATAGGAGACAATTTATGAATTTTTAAAGGAAGGATTGCAAAAGCAATGGTATGGTGTTGAGATTTAGACTATAATCTTGTTTTCTCACAGTTTATTTCACATTCAGAGTTTTCCCTGATCTTGGGTAGGAGTCTCTAAGCTTATCTTGCTTGATGTTTGCTTGGTTAGCTTTGAATTTTGAATATATTTTTTTTTATTTAGTTACCCCAAAAGCATCTTTACATCCAGGCATATTACATAACACCCATGGGTGAAATGTTACCTCTCCTGAGCTCTTATGCTTCCTAGGTAACAAGTCACCAAGAAATTCCTTAACGCTCTTAGAGTTGGTGTCATTCCAACCACTTGTGTGAATTCTGAAAGGCTACAAAAGCAGCAGCAAAGGCTTACATGATGTCTTTGCTTAGGAAAGAGGTCCTGATAAGGAAGTTTCCACCATAGAAGAAAATTAAATCTTGTAATTGTAGTAAATATGTTTAGGAATGATCTTGAAAATTTATCTGATTCATCTTTAAGTCATTGTTGGCAGAGATTTTGTTGAATCTGGATGATGGTAAAGTAAAACTGGTTAATACCTTAGCTGTACCTTAAAAGAGAGTTGTCCCTTGGTTCTAATCCTGACACTGTGAAGTAAATCACACTTGGACAATATTTTTAGGACAGTCAAATGGGAGATCAGAGACGCAGTTACTTTCAGGGAACAAGAAGCTAAGATGGAAGTGCCAGATTCATCCTGGTTTTCCTCAGAGTTCCCTGTAGAAAAGGGCAATCCATGATCTGATATTAGATATCATTTAGTGTCTGAAGAAGCCCATATTATTTATATATATTGTACCAAAATTTAAGACAACTAAATCAGGAAGATAATGGCTGATGGTGGTTGAAATGCCATGATGTTCCTTCTGAACATCCTTTGCCACTGACCATGCAAACTCTTGACAATGGTTTGGCAGTTGGTACCTCTGTGACTCCCTGGAATTATCATATTGTTCTTCTGTGTTCTCCTTTCTGACTATTCTCCTACTGTCTTGTACCATGTTGTAATTGCAGGTTTGACACTGATCACTGTTTTGTTCAGTGTTTGTACGGACACTAACATTAGGGTTTCTGAAATATATTGCACTACACATGATGACGGCTTCATGTCTGAAGTTCAATAAATGGAAAGTAAAATTGTATATAATTCAACACAGTCATAATACAAAAAAAAACCCACCCCAATGGTCTGGATCTTATTTATCTAAAACCCTGATATCCAACATAAAATAATGCCTTCATCAGCCATGTTTTAGCTAATTTTTTTGATGCAGAATTGCCTTAGATCATTTTTAAATCAGTGTGGTTGGTATACCTACCCAATCCACCTCTAAAAGGGAATCAGAATACTCAACCTTGCAAAGGAAAAAGTAAAATGCTATATAACCCATCATAGAAATCACATGAATAAACCAAAGATCCAGCAGAAATACTGATCCCACCCTATATTTGTTATTTTCAACAACAAAAAGTATTTAGATACTAAACCCTTTAACTGTTCTGTAGGGCTATATTTTATGAAACAATTAGTTTGAAAAGGAGTACGTTATTAGGCTCGTGATTCGAGCTCTTTGTAGTTATGTGGCTGCCTCAGACATGATCCATAACAGCCTGGTGACGGCAGGCTGATGAGCACTATCATGTCACTGACAATAACTGGACACTCCATACTCTATTTTGGATCTGACTCGTTTTGTCGTTTAACCATTGCTTTAGATTAGTTCCAAGTGAAACCCTTATGTGCTATTTTTCCCTCTGTCACTTTTATAGATCTTCAGCTTCCACTGCACTTTATATAAACTAATCCATATTATTTGCAGGCATTTTTAGTAGGATCTGTATCTATTTTTCATGTTGGTAGTACAAGATCAGATTTTCAGCAGCTGGTCATTTAATAATGACTTTTTCTGCAACCCACCAACAACTTAAAAGTTTTCCATTTAGTTTGAAGGGTTAAATGAAAAGGAGAGGTAGAAATCAATAGAAATTACAAGTTAGAATTTAAAGTTTAACTCTGGAGGATGTACAGAAAATTTCCATTGAGCTCTACAGCAGAATAAAGCCTTATGACTCAGGCACGGCAGTGGGATTCAGCACTTGCTTGAAGTTAAGATCCATAGGCACTACAGTGAATCAAGGACTGGCCATGTAGAAATAAACCAATAAGCCTTATTTTCCTCATGCAATACTGAGACACAGCATGTCACGCCGACTTCTACAGAGGAGTATTCATGCTTTATAGCTTCAAGGTACTCAGAGAAAGGTTCTTTGGAAATACGTATTTTCTCTAGAAGTAAAGTCACACACTATAAAAATAAAAACAAGAACTTAAAAAGTTTGGTGCACTTGTTTCTGAGTAAAAAGTTATTTTTGCTACAGTTAAGTCCCAAATAATTGAATACAACTGCCATACCAGTTCACAGAACCAAATTGTAGCCTCTAACGCTTTTGTTTCTCTTCCTTTCCTCAGTATCTATCTTCCACCCCAATACAGGCAAATAAGTCATTACTATTTGGTAGTAGTAATATCTCTCCGGAGTCAGCTCTTTTCTAAATGACTCTTTTCTACTATTTCACTTTCATCTGTTTAATATTAAAGTTTTAACGGAGCACAGTCAAACAAAATCAGCAAGAAAGAAACTCTTTACAGTCACCAGGCTATTGATAACATATTTGTTGTTTATGATATTTACTGAGAATTTGCAAATAAATAGTCATCATTGGTAAATATTATCTCAGCCTTCTATTGCCATCCTTGTGAACTTACTGTTGTTTCTGAAAAGCCAACAGGAGAAAAGATGTACTCTTTGCTCTCTTGATAGTAGTACTGGATACAGTTATTCAGGAGAGGGTAGTTGTTATGAGAATAGGAAATATTTGAGGTAAAGAGAGTCAACGTTCGTTTGCTTCAGCAATATTAACCAAAATAAATGTTTTCCTTTTACCTGAGTGTTGAATTGACTACACAATTAACGTATCTAGCTTTAAAACACTTTCTAAGTGTCTGAAAAAATGTTATCATTGCACACCATTACAGTATCTAGCTTTGATTAGAGGTAATGGTGATGTTACACCAGACCTAGTTGTCTATCCAATCTCTACTGCGGTAAAAAACAAGAAATAAAACACATTTTTTGACTGAGCATCTTTAGCTCTAGACAAACAAGGGATTCTGTTCACCAGATAGATTTTCCTACCTGTTGCTGTGGTTTAACCTAGGTTAAGAAGAAAAAATGAGATTAAAACACCTTGGGCTTAGCAGAAGTTGTTTGAAGAAGAGTAACAAGATGTTTCCTTGATGAGAAACTTATTTTGTAGATGGTAGAGTTGGCTTAGATTTCATTTTCCTCAGTTTCAGTGAAGAGATACATAAGAAAATATAAGGAAAGCTGAACAAGGTGAGGATTAACTGGCTAAGTACAAGGTGGGAAACACAGGAAAAATATTAATTTAAAATGGGAATCATGAGGCTGATGGGGGTTAACAGCAAAGAAGATGAAGTCTAGAAGTGATCCAGATGAATATTTACACAAAATATTCAGTGGACTTCATGACCAGCATGGAGCTGACGAGAGCAGTGATGACAAAAAATGTTGGTAAAGTAGTGGAGAACCAGAGCATCACAAGGAAAAAAGTGGTGATCATCTTTCAGAATATGAATAGAAATAAGCTAAAATTCAATCATGCAAAATGCAATGTCATGTAGACAGGAACACCAAACATTTCTGTTGTGCACTGGAGCTCATCAGTGGAAATTACTAAACAGGGCACTGGTAGGCTAACTCACCACAGGGTGACTGAACTATCCACATGACACGTCCATGAAAGGGGCAGAGGTAGTTATAGGCTGTACCAGGAAAGTTATTTCCAGTAGACATCAGGAGGTGTCTGATGTCTTTTTACCTGCTGATTTTACCAGCACAAAGTCCTGGTAAAATCTCACCTGCAATTCTGTATATAATTTGGGTTATCTGTGTGCAACCAAGAGAAGTTCAAATGCACGGGGATGAAAAAATAGTGGGAATAAGAGAAAACTAGAAGAGGTTTTCTTACAAAACAAAAAGTGAGAGGGGACATTTTTGCTCTCTGTCACTGCACTGGAGTCATCATGGAGGCTGGAGAGCTGTCTAACAAAAAAAGTTGAAATGACCATAAATCTTATAAATAGGTTAAGAATCATTTAATCAGGAAAACAGATGTTTCTAACCACTCAGAAAGGGAAGTTCTGGAAGATCCTTCTAACAAAAATAGAATAGAGAGAAAAAAATAGAGCTAGTTCAAAAACTGTATACATTCTGGCCTTTAAAAAGTTCAGTGCATGATAATGATGTGTTATGCTGTCTGTGATAACTGGGGATTTACAGCATGCAGTCCAGCCTTCTGGATGGATTGGGTTTTATTATCCTAAGCGTGGGGGGGTCTACATACAACTTACAGTGTTTAGATCTACTCAATGGGTTAACATCTATTCTCATTAAACAGAAAGCATGAGTTGTAACTCTACAGCAGATACTCTATAGACTTGTCAGGCAGTACCTGGGTGCTCTTCACATCCTATTTCCATGTATTTCTTTGTTAAATGGTACACTGAAGTAACTTTTTCTATTATTTACAAAGTGACAATAAATGGCTTTAAATCTCTTCTTCCAAAATTTGTGTTTTATTCTATTCATCATTAACATGTACAAACATAAAATGACAATACTTTTTTCTGCTCGTTTTTCCTCATTTCAAGAGGCAGCTGCAACATTACACATAATACACTAAATAGCTTAGTTTCTACTATGCCTACATATTCATGCACACACTCATTTATTTCAGTTCTCTTTGAGCATTATCAATCTTGAGCAAAATTATACCATCTCAAGAAACAAATTACTTTCTCTTCCTGTACTTTCCCTTTTGCCTTTTTTTTTTAAATTTCACATTTGGCCCAATATTGTGGAAAACAGCGACTCTTGTAGCTACTAGTGAGAATATGAAATCCAGCTTGATTTTGGATTGAAGCTTGTAAGATACATTTTCAAAGAGGAGATATTTTCCTATATTGTTTATGTACTTGGGAAAATGCCATCCTGAATAATAATTTGTAAGTAGTATAGGAAATAGATTATTGTTTCAAAAGCAATAGACTCTTCTGAGCTAGATGGCTGTGCTAAATGTAACATCTTAAGAGGAAAAAAGAGACGATGTTAGGAACATTCATAACAGGGAAAAAAAACCCAAAATAAAATCAGGCAAAGATTAAACAATGACCTAGTAGAAATCCATAAACACTTTAAGTGCTTTTTTTTTTTTTTTTAATCAGGTATTAGTAATGGCTGCATTACAGAAATGTTTTCCTCAGGAAAAAAGAACTAAGTGGCATGAAGTCTTCTCTGCAGTAATTTACTATGGAAATTTCTTCGGTTTGTTCAAAAACTGACTATAGCCTTGTCTCATGGAAAAAGAAAAAAAGTGGTGATAATTCATGGAAACTGCTAAGTCAAGAGAGCCCGATCAAAAGTCTTACAAAGACAAAAGCATGGCTACTTTTTTACCTCAGGGTGTCTAGACAAGATTAACTCCATGCTTTCACTCTTGGGTATTTCTTGGTGAGCTACCTAAAGGTTTACAAGACTATTTATGCGTGATCAAGATTTTACCTCAGGGCGAGGTGTGGGGGAGTTCTTTCTCCGTCACTTTTTTACATAGCATGACCTATGGTAAATGACTGAAATTTTATATTAGTACAAGAAAATCACAGCTATTGAACTACAACTCACAATTAGTAAACAGTCTGTCCCGTTCTCCACACAAACAATAGAGTCTTGTAAAATAAACCTCATCAAATGCCTCTTCAAGCTTTGTCAAGGAATAAGGAATGACAATTGTATCTCAAATGCAAGTAAATGTGTATTCACCCCTTTAAGCACTTTACATGCATTTAATATATTTCCTTCCTACTAGCAAAACAATAAAATATCTCCATGTGTCCTGAACACACACAGGGAAGACCATACATGGTTTTGATATATGAGGCTCAGAAAGCCAAAACAATGTGATAGTCTATTGAGATGCAATCACCTCCTAACAAAATATCTTGGGAACTACTGGGAAAGGAATAGACTCAAAATTAGGCATCAGTTGTCCAGATAGGCAACACCACCTATCCCATAAGTAATATTAAAAATACTTCTGGTGATAATATACAAATATCTTCTTCCTAAGAGTGAAGTGTTCTCTTTGCTTCAGAAGCCAAAATAATTGTAATTGAAATGCAGTCGCATAATTCCAGTTAACTATGGTCTACATATGAAAATGACAGGGAAATTCCTAAAGAGCGAAGAAACACCGTATTTTATGCAAACTTTTCTGTTGCCTTCCAAAAACTTTACAAGATACCCTTTCCCTATGATATATTACCTGCATGGGGAGAAAAATCTCACAGTAACAGAATAAGCTTAAAAAAAAGTTTCAGAAAGTAAAGGCGACGGAGGAAGTATATCGACCGAGAGAGACATCGTCATTTAAAATGGGCAGGTGGGCAAAGAGTCAACTGCAAATGAAAACAACAACAACAAAAAAAAAAAGAGTGGGCATCCATCTCCAAAACGATGCCCCGTTGGTAAACGCGTGGCTGAAGTTACCTGCCATGTGCTTAAAACCCCGAGTGACGGCGGCGGGCCAGACCTCGGGAGAATCCCCACACAGCCAGCGTGGAACGGCTAAAACAAAGGCGGGCTTTCCCCTCCTCCTTCCCCGGGGCAGGGAGCCCACCCATCCACCCTGGGGCAGACAGAGAGACAGACAGACAGACAGACAGCCGGTCGGAGGGTGCCTCACCCCGCGGCGTCGGGGCGTCGGTACCGCGGACAGCTCCGCACTCACCGTCCTCGTTCTCGTCGAAGACGGGCGCCCGCTGGGAGTGGCTGCCCCCCATCTTAATCCGCGGCCGGATCCGCATCCCCCGCCGCCAGCATCCCGCGGGGCCCGCCGGCAGGCACGGCACCCCCCCGCCTCGCCTCGCTTCCCCGACCCCAGCCCGGGGGGCGGGAGGGGGAAACAACCTCCGCCGAAGGCTAGCAGTCACCCTGCGACATGGAAGCCATCCGTCTGTCCCTGGCAGAGAGCGCGGCTGGCTGGCGCGCACCGACTTGGCCCGTCTCTCATCGCGGAGGGGCAGGGGAGGGAGGGAGTTAGAGGAGGAGGAGGGAGGGAAGGAGGGAGGGAGGAGGCGGAGGTCCTGCTGCTGCTGGTGGCTTTTGGTAAGCGGTAAAAGCTGGATCTACCTGGATCCTCCTCCTCCCCGATCCCCCCCCTCCCCCGCCCCGGCTTTTCCTTCTCCGCTGGGGAGTGCGGAGCTCCCGCTCCGGCAGCGGGACCGGCACCCGCGCCCTGCGCTACCCGCCGCCGCTGCCTGATGGCGGGGACGGAGCTGCTCCTGCCGCCCGGACCCCGGCGGAGCGGGCTGGCACTGGCCGCCGAGGGCTCCCGGGGCGGGCGAGGGGCTGGGGGTGCGGTCCCGAGCGGGGGGTTCGTCCCCGGCAGCGCGGAGAGACGCGGCCAGTTGGCTGAACTTCACTGAGTTTAGGAAGGGGAAAAGCACGGAAAAGAGAGAAATTCCTCCGCCCGGCCCTTTTTTCTCTCCGCTGAGTCCACCCTGGAGCGCCGGGAGACAGGAGCCCCGCGGGTCTATCCCCGGGGGGCAGAGGGGGGAAGGCTGCCCTCGGCCGGGGGAACTGGGGACGCGGGGGGAGCGGGGCGGGGCGGGGCAGCCATCCCGGCCCCATATCGCCATCTGCCGTCGGGACGGGGATGTCCCGAGGGAGGGTCTGGCAGAAGGAAGGGGGAGCTTTGGGATTGCCTTTCTGCATGTGCAGTAAATTTTATATATATGTATATACACACATACACCATCGTGTGTGTCTGGAAATGACTCCACTGTGAAGGTGCGTTAGGGAAAGCTACCAGAAAAATGAAGGTGTATCATGAATCACCTGCTACACAGTGAGTGGTGGGGTCTTTCTAGAGTGGTTATTCGTATTTATACACAGAAATAGCCGTCGGACTCCCCCCTGAAAATGCTACCACTGGCAACTTTTGAGATGAGGTAGAAACAATTAGTTGTGAAACTTCCTTCAAGAGGGGAAACAGAATAATAATAATTAAAAAGTATCTACATTATTATTGTACCCAAGTCAAAGTCTGTGCAGTCTCTGAAGGGGAAACCCACTAAATAAAAATCAAACAGAAGTATCATTTTTGGCCTCTTCACTGTTACAAAGGGAGAAATAGTGGAAGGAATAAGAGCCCAACACCACGGTATACATATGTTCATGTATATAGGCAGAGAGACTAACTTTCTCCTGAAATATCTACCACAATTCTTTCAGTACAGCCGAGTTTGGAAAAGCCCAAGAATAAACTTTACATAAAGTAGAAGAACTTTGCTTACAATTTTTACCTGCCTTCGTTACCTGCATCACTTATTTTTGAACCCAATATAGCTCAGCTGTAACCTTTCAGGGAAAGGGTGGTTAGAATTGAATGCAGTAATTAAGAACCTGTGCTGTGTGGCTGAGAGCTCAGAGCTTGCAGCACCTACAAATGCAGAGAGCTGATGAATTCAGATACAGTGATCTTTTTCCCTAAGTAGACATAGACAGATTGTATTATCTGCTGTTATCCCTTCCTTAAATAATTTGGATTGTCGCTATTTACATGTGAAAGCATTTGCAAAGTAGAGAAGCTTTCAAAACGTTGACCCATGACTATTCATCTAAAATGTAACCTGGAAAGCATCACTTGCTCTTTGTTACTCTCTTGTTTATTACTCACCCATTCAAAGATTTAGTCATCCAGTCAAAAGGAGAAACAATATCTTGTTACTGAGGTTGTGTTCCTTCAGTCAGAAGACAGCAGTAGCAAATAGAAATCATTGCTTTCGGCTAGCAGCTATCCAACATGGTGCTTTATGGGAATTCATTTCCTTTTGCATTAGCAAAGGAGGACTGCACTTAACACATTCCAGCTGATAAGAGTTACCTTCTACCTGAGCTAAGGACTTACATCGTGTTAATGTAGTCACTTCAATTCATCAAAAGTATTTTAAAGTGACCTTCCAAATAATCGGAAGAAGAGATAGTTTGCCACTGAACTCCCAGGGTGATCATTTTACACACAAGAAACATGTCTATAGAATACAGATGTGGGATGAGCAGAAGCCGTTTGGGATTGCTTTGCATGCAGAAAATACAAATTCATAAAAAATGACTCAACGCTGTCTTCAAGAGTTACCCTTTTACTTTTTTACTGACTCCCTCCATGTAGACCAAAAGTCTAATGAGTCTTCTGAGATGTCTTTCATGATTTCATATGACAAGACCCACCATGAACCAAAACAGTTCCAACAATTTACAGAGTGATGAGTTGTCTCTATTCATTAATTAGTCAGTCCTACTAGACTGACGTGTCTTTTTGACTCCTGTATGGATTATTACAGCTTTGCAATCAATTTGTCCTTGGTTTGTGAAAACTCCTGGCTTATGGCTTATACATCACCATAGCCAGGAGGTTAAGACAAACAGCATGCTGTGTTAATGTGAGATGTGAAAAATTAACATATTAATAAAGTATTGATGAGCCATTCATTTGTGATTTATTAATTAATAACATTATATTCCTCTACAACTCCTGCACATGAATGACAAACATTATCTTTCAGTCATTTTCTCTATAAATATACCAAAAAAAATGATCATTTGACAAGAATTTTTGTGTTTGCTGTTCTGAAAGCAACACCAAGTATTCATTGCTGCAATGCCTTTGTTCTGAACAAAGAATTGTTTGTACCATGCTCACCATCTTCCTGGGAGCATCAGCATTTCCGAAATTAAACCAAATGCTTTTTCCATAGTGGTGTCCAGTGGAACAGGGGGCATCAAGGCTCCAGATGAGCGCTCAAGGCCCAGCAAAGACCAATGGCAGTTTTCTAGTACCTTCAATAGTAGTAATATCAAGCCTTGACTATATGGGCTGCTTATTCACACGATCCTGGACTCCCCTTTGTCCTCTGCAATGCTGAATACACGCTAAACTCTGAACCCACAACTTCAGTATTTTTTTTCCCATTCTACCCAGAACCACCTGAATTACACTGCATCTGCTCCAAATTTAGCAACAACTCTTCAGGAACAATTGCTCATGCACATTTCCATTGCTTTTGTAAATCAGAAATAAGTGTGAAATTCTGTATCATAACCTCATGCATATCAACCAAGCTCTCTGAAGCCTGAGCATTTCAGAAGAATCAACGATCTACTCTTCTGGGACAGAGAATTGTAAGCTACAAGCAGGTAGAGTTTGTAAGCCTTGCAACACCAGAACCTAATCCAACTTCTCATGCTTATCTGCTCTCCTAAAAGATGCAAACATTTTGCATGAGATAAACCAAATTCTAGCCTTAAAAATATGTTTTATTTTTTTAGCAGGTAAACACTGCATAGACTATGGAGAAAACACAGTAGGGAAAAAAGGCAGTCTAGCAGAGCTGTTTCTTCCCTGTAAATGGAAAGCTGCAATCAGCATGAAGATCATTTTAAGACATTGTTTTACATTTTCATTTAAGGTCTGTGATGTCTGGCTTAGATTAATAGTGATTTTTTTTCATATCTCCATGCAGAGTTAGCAATAAAGAAAACCAAACATGATTGCACTCCTTTGCATTATAAAAATTCCCTTAGGGAATTCAGTAGTTTAAGACCAGTAATTCTGTGATTACAGCTTTTTGTATTAAAATGCTTCTGATGAGACTTACAGGGTGACCTTACAGTTCTTGATTTCAAAGCATACCCTGTTGATATGCTAATATTTGTAAATTGCAGAGTGGTTACACTGATATTTTCATATTGGAATACTATCCCAGAGTTAACAAACAAGATATTAAAATTATATCTCTTATCTTTATGACTACTTTAAAAGGAAAAAGGATGGGTTAAAAATAGTCCCCTCCTTGTGAGCCAATAGTGTCCCCACACTAAGGGGGTTGTTTCTGCTTCCTTCTTTCCTGCAAAGAGGCACGTTCACTGGCATATTCTCTTATTGCCATTGTGGGGGCAAGGGTAGGGCACAGCCATATTCATCAACAGGTACTGGCACTTTTAAAGGGAATATCAGTGAAATAGAACCACAATTCTTACTGCTTTTCCAACATGCCAAGAAACGCTCGCTCACTGGTGGAGTGGTCAGATTTGTTCTCAGGAGAAAGTTCAAGCAGGGTAAGAAGTTAGAACCCTTCAGCTGGAGTCAAGTTCTCAGTTCAGGCACGAGAACAGGCTCCATGGCTTAAACCAACTCCTTTCCTATTAGGCAGCTGGACTATATGATCATTTTACTTCCCTTCCAACTGAAATATTCCCTCTCCTTTCACTTTGCACTGGAGACCACAGTAAGCTCACTATGACTATTTACCTCAGCTGAGGCAGTGGTAAATTTTCTTTCCAAACAACATCTGCTCCCCCTCATCCTCTTCGGGTCACTAAGATGTGATAAAAGTTAGAAAATGCTGAAATCAGAAAAAAACTTTGATCTTTCCATAGCTCACTGTTGGAACCTGCTTTTTGCCCTTTTTTATTTGTATTTTGGGGAACTTAAGCATTGGGAGCACTCACTAAAGAAGGCGGGAAGAGACAAGAACATGAAACACACATTAACAGTTTTCTACTCACTTTTCAGGCATAAGCACTCGCTGTTCCTGGGAAAGGTCAGAGCCTGTGCAAACTGACTGAGTCCTATTTCATCCCTGGATGAATTTGGAGGAAACCACTTCTCCTAAGGTTCTATTAAGATAATGTTAAAAACCTGGATCTTTACTGGGGCTTACCACAAGCAGCAGTGATTCTAATTGGCATCACCCGGCATACTCAGGTGCAAGAATTGGTCCAAGTAGAGACCAAAGATTCCTGTATTTTGCCAGGATTACGACCCTGCTGGAAGGCAGGGGTTTAGTTTGGTTTCCCAACCTTCTCTCCCAACTGTTCCTTCCCCAGCAGACCCACCTCTGATCCCTAAGTCAAAAATTTAAAGCACAATTCGGTTTTGAACAGATTTTGAACTAACCCCAGTATGGGTAATCCAGGCATGGATTTGCATGAGGACAAAAGGGACTCTAACTTTCCCATCAGAAAAGTTAATGAAGTATGGAATAGACTCATAGATGAGTTGTGCAGAATCAAATCCCACAGTTAGATTGCAAGTGTGTCTTTTCCCATCCTCCATTTTATAGGGAGGCCAACAGCATTCAATAAGGTTTATAAAAGGCTTCCAGGCAGCTGCTGCACTTGCATTTTATCAGTGTGAACCCAGCACAACTATGATCATTTACTCAGTGACCTGCTCTATCCTCAGCCTTGTTTCAGGAGAGGAGGAAAGTGCTTGGTCCCAGCTAAACTTGGGAGATTATAGAAAGCCTTTACTACAGCATCTTTAAAGGATATTAGCCATAAAGCACAAGAATAGCAAGTATGCCTGTGTAAGTAATGCATTAGAGAGAAACTAGAACAGACGCCTAAACTGATGAAGAGGGGAGAGTCACTCCCGGCACTATGTTGAATACATTGAGGTCCAAATGACAGTAGCTTTGGGTCTGGTGTTCTAGCCAAGTTCCAGTCCTACTTATCATATATTCTTTATCTATACAGTACCGTGATATCACCCAAGTAATCAAAGCAGATTAAATTGCCTAAATGCACAGCAAACACCATTCCAGACAGCATTGGCTCTAGAAACAGTCCCAAATACACTGGAGTCCCTCAGAAAATGTGACTGTCAATAGAAATGAAGTCAGCTTCCTCTGCATGTTAAAGGAGTGAAAAGAGATTGAAGTTACTGGAATCTGCGATCAGGAGTGATTATGGCTCCAGAATTGCTGGCCCCAATTTGGATGTATTACTACTGAGTCATGTTTTGCAATTGGCTTCAGTCACAGCCTGATCAGGTCCATTATGCCTGTCTTGTGATTTGACAGTTACACTAAATCTCAGATTGATAAACCAAGCAATTTTCACTGCAGCATGTAGCAGAAATCACTTCAAAATAGAGAGCATTTTGTTCCTTTCTAGCTTTTACCCGTTTCTGCGGAATTCAACCTGACTTGCATTATGTATTTCCCTCAGCACAGAAATAACATGGAAAACTCATGAAAGTTTTTTGTAACTTCCTTCCTTGATATGACTGAAGTTTTGAAGTCCACAGTATGAGAAAGCAAAACCCAATGGTTACAGTTGAAATTTGAGAAACGTGGTGTTAGCCCTCTGCAAGATTACACGTGTCTGTCCTGGTAAGGTCAATAGCAGTCCTTTGGTGTGAAACTGCTGTGATGGGAGCAGAGCCTCTAGCAACGTGAGACACACAAAACCCAAACAAAAGCAAAAGATTGGTCTTCACTCCATGCAGGTAAATCAACAAGAAGCATGGACAAAGTATATTCTACCTGTACAGCTTTTGGTCACAGCCTTTAGTTTTATTTTTGGGATGTTAGAAAGGAATCTTTCCAAACCAGCTGAAGGCATCAAAACACATATATGACAAAAGACTTTGGAGACCATGGGACCTTGTTGTGATCAACTTACTGCAACATCATGTAATAGAGCATGGCAACGTTCATCTTGGGCACAAAAGAGGGATTCTCATGTTCCACTCTTCACTTCATCAGCATTGCATATTTCTTCATCTTTTCATCAGGTGTTTTCATGTATGAAGTTGTTTGGCTTTTTTTTCAGGGCAGAGTTCTTGCAAATCAAGGAAGGGACAAGTAAAAGTATCTGAAGTATCTTCCCTTTCTTTAGAAAGACAAACTGGTTCCAACAACCAGGAGGTAGTAGGAGTAAGTTGCTGGAGAACAAGGCCAAGAAAGAGCAGGTGAGGGATGTACAGCCCCAAGATGTCTCCTCAGTAGCTGCACTCCAGCGTAACTACTACAAGGCCTTGCCAGTAACCTAATACACCTCTAGCATCTCCCCACAGTAAATATTCCAAAGAAGGTCAGACTAGGTTGGTGCTTCCTTGAGCAGCCTGCTCTGGGTGTTCTGCTGCTCAGAGGTGCAGCCATTACCCTGCAGTGTGACAGTCCAGTCATTCTCTTTCACAGCCTGTACTGGCATTGTATGGTTTATGTTCTCCTCAATCTTAGCTGTTTAATAAGTTTTACTGCTTAATGATTTTTTTTGTTCCCCTCTTCATGTATTATAGCTGTATCCAGAGCTCTGGGGATTCTCTGTTAATAGTTTGTCCTATTGTGTTTTGTCACGTCCTTTCTTGTGACTGGTAATTTATCGGTAGTATTGATTGATGTAAAATTATAGACTTCCCAATCTTTCCTAGCCTGCAGAGCATCTTTCAAGAACTCATAAAGTAGTTCAGGTGATGAAGAGCCTTACTTAGCAGAATAGTTAAGAGGCTGCTCTTCTAGAGCTATTACATTTGGGCTATTAAGGCAAAACACTAAATAGGGGTGCCACGGTGACTTACAGCTCTCTTGTTCCTTTTCTTCTCAGGAGTGTAGCTACAGTTTCTGGTTTTTTGTGGTGTTTTTTTTTTTTTTTTTCATTTGGACATAAACCACTAAAACAGCTCAGGACGTGTATTCTCATCTGACAGATAAGAATATATAAACTCATGGCTTGAAAACTGAAATCATCCTCTGAAGATAACAAGATAAGCCAATGAGAGTTGAGCTTTGTACAAGGAGCCATGGGGATTTTGTACACAGGTAGCTGAGCAATGAAAGAAAGAAAAATCAATTGTTCACAGAAGTGACACCTGAAGGAAGTTATCAAAATTATTTGGATCTGTAAAATAAGGAAAAATATTATTTGCTGAATAACCCATTCAAGCTGTCTGCTAAAATCTGTCAGACTCAAACTTTGATTGATGTGTTCATGAATTGGGCAATGAACAGAAATTAGAAGAAAAGGGTAAAAAATTATGTTCAAATTTACAGAATCAATGACAGAATTTGAAGGTTGCCATATGTCTGCTGAACAAATTGAATGAGAATCCAAATGTTTCTAAGTGTTCTTGAAATTCATAATTTTATTGGTTTTTTACTACCTTAATTGCTTAGAGGGCAGAAAATACTCAAGATAATTTTCAGGAAAAGCTAAAAGAATAAGACTGCAGCCAAGGAAAAATGTCTAATAGCTATATGGTTTGTTCTGTTTTGTTTGTTTTTCTCTGTCCTTCAGATTTAATCACCTCTCTCTTTGCCCTTACCTCATATAGATATTTGCTGCATGTACATTTCATATATGCATACTAAAGTATAATCAGTTCAATACGATGGTAGAAGACACAAAGTAGGAAGGATAGATTTAAATGTGTTTTGTGGGTGAGACCTAATGGTGCTTGAGAGCCACATGGCTTTGGAAAGTTAAAGATATGTAATTGCACCTTGTGGAAAACAGCAGGAGTTCTGCATCTGGCACCTTGTAATTTACTGTTGGTCACGCATAAGCATGAGAAAACATTCTGCTGCTCATTCGTGTTGCGTTTACTGGAATCATATGCAACTACTGCAAGAGTCCAGCTATCTGGCAGAACGTTGTTATACAGCCAAAGTCATCACCAATCTCTATAAGTTATATTTCCATGAACTGACTAAGCTCCTTTGCCCCTAAGATCACGCATTAGTTCAAGGGAAAAATAAGACCAATAAAGCTTCCCATGAAGGTATGTTTATCTATTCAGCTCTAGGATCTCCCTAGAGTGAAACTACTTCAAAGATACCCTGAAGAGATACATCCCCTAGGACTGTGACCAGGTGCTTTTTTTTTTCCTCCAGCTCTGGCTACATCTACGTTATTGGTTTGGTTTGACACAAGAGTGCACTTTTAAACAAATCTCAGAGTTGAGTCAATTTATTGTGCTGGGCTTTGCATGACGGAACAGTCAGAAAACACAATCTGGATTCTTTTGGAATGAAACAAAACCAGAAGGTGCCCTGGTGTAGGAAGGCACGTAATGCACCCAGGTTGGTACTGGGCAGTCAGACTGGAGCTGAAACCCCCAAAATATATACCATGTGGACTTTACAGCCTCAACATCAGCTCTTTCCCATTCTAGATCTGCTCCCATGGCACTGAACGAATAGTTAAAATAGATAAAGAAGATGCCTTCGGGCTACTGACTCCCTGGCCTCTAAAGAGGCTCTAGCCCATGTTTCATGCTTATATTACCATGCACTGGAATTTCTGCTATTATATCATGGACAGCAGCATATCATTGGAAGTATTTAAAAGCCAGGTAAATATAATACTTAGTGATGTGGTTTAGCAATGTTTTTTTGTCAGTGTTAGGTTGATGGTTAGACTAGATGATCTGAAAGGTCCCTTCCAACCTAAGCAATTCTGTGATTCTAGGATCCTATCATTAGGCTTATTGTAGAATTTACCTGCACTTTCTTTCTTCCTTCTTTAAAAATATATAGTAATCCAAAAACAACTCATGGAAAAAACAGTTGGTGAAGAAAGGTCTCTGTTATGTGCAGACACCTCAGCATTTAGTTCTGTATTACACTCCAGCTTATCTCAATTTGCATTCAAGCAATGATTCAAACAGAAAAATGTGTAAAAGTCGCAGGAGAGGTATCCTATTAAAAGTCCTCAATACAGTGCATATGTGCAGGCAACGAGCAGATGATAGCTGTGTACATCAGCTGTCCTTAGCAACCAGTCAGCTGTGAGAAATGAGCCTGGCTCCCAGAGGTAAACCTGCAGGATAACATACATTCACAACAGCAATTTTTCTCTTGTTAGAGTACAATTGGACACCCAGTCTGGAATAGTCATGCTTGGTTAGGAAGGGGAAGGAACTCATTCCACACAGAGTAGTCAGCACAGAGTGGAAAATCAGTTATGTTCATTGCAACCGTGGTTTTCTAGGATCCCTAGCATTTGCAGCCCAGTAGATGCTGTTGATTTGATGCTGTTCTAAGTCCTTATTATGGGAAGAAGTTCCCCATCATTCTGCCACATCTCCTTTATTCAGACATTATAGCACTGTTTTCCTCTGAGAAATCTGTGTGATGACATATTTTAATTCAGGAAAGAAGCTACTGTCAAGGTTTAAATTCACCTTTAAATTATATATTTGTTTAAGAATATTTTAATTTCAACATTCTTAAATGCCTTTACAATTAATTTTTAAATTAAAAAGCAATTAAACTTTTAAATAAGTATGAATCTAGTGAAGTGTCATTTTATGTATCTATTATTCTTCTGATTCTTCAGGAGAGAACTAGACAGGAGAGAGGAAGAAAAAGGCACCCAACACAGAATGGTCCAATGCCCGATTTCTATACCTCTGATAGAGAAATGAGACTGATGACAAGTTGGTCTAAATTTTAACATTTTTTAGATCTACTGTAAACTTCACAGTTGTCCTTATCACCCTTCAAGACTGTCTATTTCCTATCTGTCCTGACTTTCTTTTTTATCTTTCTATACTCTTCCATGAACATGAATGGAGGAAGGAAAGTAGCGCAGCCCTATATTTGAAGTATTTTCTACAACTGGTGACATAGTGTATTGTGGGTTTTTTATATGATTTTTGTAATTTTACCTCCTTTAGGATAATGTTTTTAAAAAACTTTAGACTGCATTTGTGAAAATGCAGTCATTCATAGACAATTATAAATCACACTAGAACCCTAGAAATGGCATCAACTTCCAATAGGAATCTTTTTTCAGTGCACATAAACATGGTAGTCTCTTCTGCTTCTCAGCAAACGTTTATGAGTAGAGAGTTACAAATGGCCTCATTGCTCAGCAAACACCAATGTTCAGTATTGACTGCAACCAGCAGCACCTATTCTTCTGTCTAATTGCTTACTTTCTATAACAAAAACCCCATTGGGGCTTGAAAATGAGGCTAAAGTGGTTATGCAAATGGTGAACTGGAAATTACAGAAATGAAGCTGAAGGAAATGTGGTTCCTGCTTCCATTGTTCTCAAGTCAAAATCTAATTAATAAAAGCTGAAGGCAGTTTTTTAAAACTGTTTCGTATGGTACCAAGGTTCCCAAAAGTCCAAGTCCCTTTGTGTCTCCTGAGAAATGTGAGAAATTTTCAACTATGGGTCAAAGGAAGATGATGTTTCCTACCAAATGGGCTTGGGACCTGAGCCCAGAGAGAAGAACTGCTACAGCAGGACCGTGGGAAGGAACAAAGGTTCCCACAGGTAGCAAAGTGCAAATATTTGGGCTATTTTTCTGCAGGAAGAAAATGTTTCAACCTGCTTATCTGTTTTGTTTCAACTCAGTTTGCAGCCTTTGTCTTGCTGGGCTGGGAGATGGTGATTTGGGATTTGGAGCACATTTGTGTGCCTGAATGAAGCCAGAGTGTGCTTGCTTGGAGGGAAATGTGTTGCTGGTGTTGCTTGCTGTGACGCTGCTGCTGTTGATTGAAAGGAGCCTGCTGTGGCTTACTGCTGAAATTACAGAAATCTTCAACAGAGTGACCGACAGCCCTTGGAGGGGGATAAAAAACACAGAAGGGAAAATGTTAAGGTAAAATTATGTTGGTGGTGAAGCTTGTTGTTTACATAAACTGTTCCTGCTACAAGCCCAACAGTGACCTTTTCTCATGTAGGGGTGGTGGAGCTCATTCCAGGCAAGGGAAGTAGTTGTGAGTGTGCTCACAAATGAGGATTTTGCACAAGTCCTGGCAGTTTCCATCTGAGTCACCTCCTGAGAATGGGGTAGCAGCAAGGGTGTGAGGGAGCAAACCACCCCAGCTCATGTTGGTCTACTACGGCCTATGGGCATGGCAGTAATTTGGGAGCAAATAAATACTCCCTGCTCTCTCACAGTCGACCACATCACATCTGCTGTTCCTCTTCTTTTCCCATTGTTTCAGATTTCTTCAGGTCACTAACTACATGGTGTCTCCTTCACTGGAGTGCTCAGATACTTGTCTTAAGTAAACACTAACAACAAACATAGCAGTGGTTATGAGAGAAAATGTCACCTCTTGAAATCCAGCACAAAAGCATTCAAAACCTCCCCTTTTTCAAAGAGCTGGGTAATCAAGCTTCTTAACTGGTTTCAAAGCAATTTGATTTCAGTTGATCACTGAAAACTAATAGACTAGAAAGCCTCTGATTTTCTTAAGAAGGGTACTACAGGGGCTGTTTGGAAGGTAAGGTGTCCAGAGGAGTCAGAGTACACCTTCTGCACTGCACGGACTAAGTGGATCTCCAGCAATGTCTGTCCTGGCATGTAAACACTTTCCACCAAGATACCTCTGTGTCATTACTGAAGCACTGAATATAACCCAATTAACTAAAGGTACTTTAAAAGTTGCATTTGAAATTGAATCTTAGACAGGAAAGAGAAATGTTCAGAATCACAAAAATTGGAGTAAAATATGGTGAAAAAAGCAATCCATTTATTCTTATTTTTGCTTTACATGCTACCAAACCTAAAGAGCTGTGGTATGTTCAGTTACTGAATAAGTAAGTTCTAAAGCAGTGAAGTTGTGCGTGCTTGGAAAACATCTGAATATGTGTTTGTTTTCTCCCTGTTTTTTGTGCAATCATTTATCCCCTTGCCAAAAAGACAATGTATTTTCTTTAGGCAGCATTGAACATGGATCTAGTGCTTGCTTGCTTTATTCATGTCAGTGAAGAACTTGCTGGTCATTTACCAGCGTGACTGCTCGCCCCCAGTTCATTCTGTGCTCTCCTGCTTCCCCGTGCCCTCAGGCTGTTCAGCTTAACTCTCGGCAAGGCACCAGCTCACAATATTCCATTTTCAATCGTCAGTGTCATCAAGGTGGAACCCACCACAGAGAAGATAACGTCTCTCAAGCATGTGGTATAGACAGTCCAGTGGCTGGCATTGGACTTGCCAATGCCAAACAAGACTCCAGTAGAGAATTGTGGTCATTAACATGACTGCTCACGCACAGCAGGGACTGAGCTGAGGCATTCTGAAGTTGAATATAGAAGCTGGAGCAGCACAGCCAAGCTCTGCACTGGGATGCTGTGAAAGTTCTCCCTACTCTGGACCAGGTACCAAGTTAGCAATAAGAAGGAAGAATTTGCTTTTCAGGTTTAGACCCAAAAGGAGGAGCTGACACAGGGAATGTGCTATTCATCCATCAAATGTTGCCAGATAAAATAAACTCCATAGGTAACATTTGTGCTTCTAAGGAGAACTGTTGGAGGAAAAGCTGACCAGCATGATCATCCCATGTACACGAATACCACAAGCCTGTCAGCAACAGCACCCAAAACAGATACTGACTTTTTCAGATATATGTATGTGCTCTGCCTGTGTGACTGGTTAACACCAGAGACAGTGGTAGTGCTCGGGAACGCTGTCTGGGAAAGGAGAGAAATTTGATTACCTTCTAAATCTCCTATCTCAAAAGGGAATGATTCATTAATGCCAGTAGACACAACAGCAAGGAATCCACCACGTTAACACAGACATTTTTCATGTATTGATTTCATGAAACAAATACTAAGCAAGGCATACAATTGCCAGAGAAGGAAAAAAACATTGCTATTAATGGATGTAAAGAAACAATCTTGGGAGAAAAATGGCAGTAGGTTGAATAGCAAAGTGTGCAGAGGTTATAGCGAAGTTCCATGACCCAGAGATCATCTTTTCACAACATTTGCACAGGCTCTAGCTCAGTGGGAGTCTTGATCTATGACTTTTCCCCCTAAGCTGTAATCCATATAGCAGTGCTAGCAACATATGTCATCTGTAAATTAGTCTCCAGCTCTCAGCAGCATAATAGATATTCACATCTAGTGTCTTCTTATTCTGTGCTTCAAACATTCTCCATTAAGTTACATTAATAGTAGACTTCATTCCCTTGCTGGAGGCTGTGAGCTAAAAGATGAAACGAATTAGGAAAATAAAGCATGCATAAACAAAAAAAGCAAAAAAACCCATTACATTCCCCAAGGCATCTATGCTTCAGAAGGACCAATGGCCACATGGTTTATTAAAGATGATTCTGAATTATGCAGTAAAAACTCCAACATAGAGCCAACTAAACCATAGCTCACTGAAATAGACAGTTGCACACAAATACTTGTCCACAACTTTTTGGGGGTGTTTTTTCTTACCATGTATGCTCTAGGCACATGTGTGAACACCATTTCAAGTAGAAGAGTGATCTTACTAAATTCAATAGTATGCCAAAATTCAGATGTTCTTAAGAGTTTTGCTGGATGTGGACCTCGGATTTCCCCCCAAGAAGAACATCATCTTCCCCTTTAACCAGTTCTTTCTTTAAAAAAGCAGTCATCATCAGATGCTGACCTCTGACACAGCCAAAACTCCTTTGCATATTGCACTGAAAACTCAAGTAATTTATACACCATTTCTATATGAAGAATCTCTCAACATCAGCAGTCTAATCCAAAATTAGCTTGTGTTTCTTCCAAGAATACAATTGTCACAACTACTCTTGCATATCATCTCAAGCAGCAGAACAATCTGAAGCGGAAAGAAATGCCCTCGTTTTACATTAATTTTACCCTAATTTTTAAGTATCCGCTTTCAAATTACTAGAATCATTTGCTAATGAATGATGGTATGTTCAACACTGTCAAAAACATGAACACTTAGTCCCTACCAGCAGTGTGTTTGAGCAAAATGAGCTGGAAAATCCATTGCAAGGCTTGTGATGTTTTTATCTCCGAGCAAGGTATTTTTCTGTACCACTCCAGCATCAAACACCGGCACCTCTCATCATCTTTGTCCACTTAAGACAGGACCATCCACCTTCTGGCTCTTCCTTTGCTCTGCTGCCCCTTGGAGCGGTTGGTAGTGGAGAGACCACCAAGAAAGAGTCCTTGAGCTCACCGGCATGAAGGGCTGTGGTCCTCATGGGCTTTGCTTGGGAAGCAGAGGTGGGACACCCATCATTGGGGCTGGTTGCAGAATCATCTCTCGTGGTTTGGCCTCACTTTTCCTCATCTGAGCTGCATCCAGCCTACAATTGCCTGTTGTCTTTCCTTCCTGTGGTCAGAACCCACAGTTAAATAAATAAAAAGCTTGATAAATAAATGTTCAACAGATAAAGAAGATAGATAACTAAATAAATGTGTTAAATAAAGCTAAAATAAGAAAGCCGTAGAATGTCATTCTAGGGCTCTGGCCTATTAGTAGTTCCATTTCAGAGCAGAAACCACATCCTAAGCAAGGGTTAAATTCTAATAGTTTTAATCATGTTACTGCATCTGTTGTCCTGTTCCTGACAATGGCTGCCAAGGGGGGTGCCAGAAGAAAATAGAGCTTGACTTTTTTCATAGGTTTATCTTCAGTGAGCAAAAAGAAAAGAATGCATAAAAGAATAAACATACATCTGTGCCATCTCTTATCTCCTGTCTTGCACAATTTTTCCTCCATAGTCACATCATGGATGTTTGTGTTGCAGCAAATTCTGACTTTTAACAATTTCCACTGCCCATGTTGGTCTCTCACACGAGAAAAACAAATAAGTGCTGGATATGCAATTTTTTTCTGTGGATTTTTTTTAGCTCTGACATGGACAGAGGATACAGGGCTGTCGTTGGGCTGTGTTCTCAGTGTTTGAAAAGTGCCTGTATTGGTCCACAGCCCCAGCTGGCAAACACAAAGAATGTGAAAAACACAATTCAACATGCACTGGTGTTCAGAGTCCAGACCCGGCACTGGTTTGTTTTCTGTTCAAGGTTTGAATTCTTCTAATACAGAGCCTGTGTGCGTGTGTGTGTGTGTGTGTGTGTGTTTTGGCTTCAATATTTCCTGGAGGAATGTGTCTGCACAGCTAAACAAAATACCTCCCTGGGGGCAGCCTGTGCTTTACAGTTGCTGCAGCACAGAAAGAAAATCAGATTTTACAAAGACCGAAATGGAGCACATCCTGCCAGGGTATAAGAAAAGCTTCATGCTTGACATCATTAATGGTCAAATTATAACATAAAAAAATAATATATTACTCCAGTGCATTTAGATCAGTCTTGTCTATGTCTTTGGGAAAAGAATGGGAGACAAATACATTGAAATAATCAATATTTTCTAGCTATAAAAGGACTACGACCAGGTACCCTTTCCAATCCACTCTTTAAACATGTTCCACATGCTTTGTAAGTCAATTTTTTCTCCTGAGGCTTGGTCTGTTAACAAAGAGGTGTATTAAACACAGATGAACAAAAAGATCAGCTCAGAGCTTTTCCTCATGCTTGTGACCGCCGATTCCTCTACAGGGCTACTCAGGCCTGACACCGGGTCTCTCCATGAGGACTCGGCATCCTCAGAGAGCAGCAAATACATTTAGCCTTTTCCTAGCAAGTTCAACACTTGATAGCAAGGCTTAGAAAATGCATCTCACTAAAGATTTATTTTTTTTTGTTCCTACTCCCATCAAAGTACAATGCTAAACAGAGCTGGTTTATTGGCATCAAGAACTGTTTGGAAATGTAACATTTCTTTGAAAAGTATCTGTAAAGCAGAATCAAAGAGTCTGCTTTGATCACTTTGATACTTTCCTGAATGTTGATGGGTTTCTTTGACTCTATTCGCTCCATTTCTCTTTGGTGTCAGAGGGAAAATGGTGTGGACAATGCTATCGTTCTCTACTTGGCACATTGTTTTATTACAGAAGCTCATGTACCTAAATTATGCAATAGAAAGAACTGAAACTGTTTCTTCTTGACGTGAACAAAGCTGATGCCAACCTTTTTTTGTTAGTGTACATTTAATGAATAAAACGGGTTGATGTTCTGCGTGTGGATCATAGCGTGGCAGCTGCTCTGCTGCCTGTCCATGGGCTTTTCACATTCCCTGGGAGCAAAACCCAGCCTTTCTGAGAGCGCCACATAGCTGTGTAGGACTGCTTCCACGGCAGTTTTAGTGTGGTATTAAGACTAGGGTCTGGTGGGCCAACTGTACTTCTTTGGTCAATGCATTACCATGTCCTCTGGGCTGGACACCTCTATTGAATCAGAGGATCACAGAATCATCTATGTTGGAAGGCACCTTTTAAGATCATCTAGTCCAACCAATGGGGAAAAAAAAACAAAACAAAACAAACAAAAAAAAACCACACCACACACAAAACAACACCAACTCAACACTAATCCATATCCCCAAGCACCATGTCAACTCATCTCTTGAATACCTCCAAGGATGGTGCCTCAACCACCTCCCTGGGCAGCCCATTCCAATGCCTGACAACCCTTTCAGTGAAGAAATATTTTCTGATATCAAACCTGAACCTCCCCTGGCGCAACCTGAGGCCATTTCCCCTTGTGGGCTCTCTCCTAAAAAGCCATGGACCATGCCTCTGCAGCTTCCAGTTCTCACATCAGTCAAGGCGAGGGCTGCTGGTCAGCAAGCAAGGCAGTGCCCAATCCAAAGACCAGCACAGAAGCACAGAAGCAGAGTTTCCAGCTTCCCTGGGCTCTGCAGTCTCTGCCTGGATTTCTAACTTTTTGTGTGTGCATAAAGAAGGTGTCTGCAGGAACACCTCCCTTTCCTTCCTTATTTCACGATGACAGCTATGGGAAAATGGGGTATGAATAATGGAGGCTGAGATGGGGCTGGAGTGCCCTGAGCCTCAGAGCTGACAGCCAGCTTTGCCAGGGGAGCAGGACAAGGACCCAGCTGTTGGAATAGTAACTGGGGCAACAAGGAAAGGGAGGTAGAATGCCCACATTGTCCCATCTCTCCTGTTCACTGAATATTCTCGCTGTTCCTTCTGCACCTCATGCAGTCTGAATTCATCCTCCTTGACTATGGGTGACCAAAGGTGTATGTAATATGCCAGATGAGCAGATCCCTACTTTTACACCAGTGTCAATATCTCCTTGTCATTGCTGGCTATAACTCCTCTGACACATCCTAAGATTACATTCACCTTTTTTCATGGCAATTCTGACTAGCGGCTAATATTTATCCCACAATTAATGAGAAAATATGTAGTAAGAAACTTAGCACATTTTTTTGCATCGTCTATCATTGACATTACATCATCTTGCATTACAGGAGAAATTCTATGCAAAAAGCCATAGCCAAACACATAATACTATTGGATTTAATTATTTCCATTAATCCAGCCTCTAGTGATCTGAATTTATTTCTTTAGGCTATTCTGATCTTCTATGTTAGTATCGGTTCCTAAACTTTTGTTTTAAGTTATGTCAGTGGAAGGGTATCTGGTAATATAATAATATAATATTATATAATATAATAGTATTATAATATAATATATAATATATGTAGTTATATAATAATCTGTCATAAAGATAGATTGTGATTAGTATAGTAAAGATAATGCTTCAACCATGTGTGTCCTTGTGTTACCAGGAAGTCATTACTTCATACAAACTGCTTGATTATAAGGTAGATGATGAATATGATGAACTCTGGATAATTTAAGGTAAACAGACAAGGTTTTCATTTAGTATTTACCCAAGGTTACTGGGCAATTGGGCAACCTCTTTCCCTCTTGTGCACTAACACATGCTTTTACCCTTTGGGGGCTATTTATTTGAGGAACAATGTTTTAACAAAGAACATTTAAATAGCCTCTGCAAACTTTAGCATGACTTTATTCTTGTATACTCTATGTATATGTATATCAGAAGGACACTTTACATTTCAAAAGCAACACGCTTCTCACAGTTTTTTGAAGGCAGCTTCTTATTTCAAGAGAGCTTCTCATTTGCAAGGGTAGCCTCAGCTCTCAGCAAGAGAGATCATGACAGTGACTCACTAGCTCTCATTGCTGATAAGATTGCTTTCTGCCCCAAATGCAGTTTGCCTGGTTTTCAGCTTGGGAAACTTCTTTAAATTCACCAGTGACTTTGCCAGCTAGACAACGACAGCATCAGAGTGTGAATCACACCATTTCAATGGGCTGATTGTGAAATAAATATGAACAGGAACAGCAGGGGGCTGGCTTTTCTTTAGCAGTCACAGTTTCCTTTTCACTATATGCCCTTAAAATGCCCAGGCAGCCTATTAGTGAAGGGGAAGATTGATAGAACCGCATTTACATTTTAAATCAAGCCAAGTTCTCACTTCCCCAGCCACAACCCTTCTAAAACATCAAACAAACAAACAAACAAAACAAAACAAAACAAGAAAAGCTGCAGCCAAATAGAAAGGAGGAAAATAAATGTTCATTTGATTAGCCTTCTAATGGAAATTAGCTTAATGGTCCAAAGTTAAAAGTATAGACGTTAAAGACCTTGGCTTGTTCTACACGTGAAAGGCATAATGGTGAAACTGGCGTGATTCTTCACTCAAAATATTTCTCTTCTTCCCATCCCTCAGTGCTTTCCTCAGTACATTACCCAGCTGTAATGCCGTCGCAGTTTTGTGTCGTTATATCTCTTTCCTTTTGGGAATAACTAGAAGGGTAAAATGAAACTTTCTAAAACCAAGAGAATAAGTAGACACGGTGTTGCTGAGAAAGTCCCCCAAGCCACCCTTGGATCTGACTTGCCTTTCACCCAGCTAGTGACCATAAAACCTACACCAAGGTGGGCTGAGGGTTAACGCACCTGGGGAGCTCCCTGAGAAGAAGACGTGCAGGCAGGAGGGGGCCCGTTAGGCACCTCATCCTTATACCTGTTCTCAAAACTACCTGTTGAATGCTGTCTACAGCTAAGCCAGATGGAAGGGAGCAACTCTGCCACTGCTCTGCCTCTGCTGGGATGGGAGGGCAACCTCCTGGTGTAGGCAAGACCCTGCTGCAAGCAGTCTTATTGCCGTAGACAGCTGTCAACTATACTATGCATGTACGCAGCTGCTTTTCATGTATCTTCAATTAATTCTTTTCTTAGTCACCCAAATTAAACAAGTACAAACTAGAACCACACACGTAGGGATGCTTAATCATCTGGGAATTCACTACAAGTGGTTCAGAAGCAGAAGGAGATTCTTTTTCCTTTTTTTATTTTTATCAGAAGGACTCAAAACAGAAAAGCTGCAATGAAGAATGGGATTTAGGTTTAAATGACAATTACATCTGAAACACAATCTGATATTGACACCAGCTTCTGACATGCTCAGGTATTTATGTATTTATTTTTTGTTTCAAGGCAAAGTTGACAGAACAAAAATATAACTGTTAAAGTTGTTGATTTTCTTAAACAGAATGAAATTCCACTGATTTTCATTACTTCTGAATTTTACTTCACCAACTATTCCACCCTATTTTATACAATTTTTGTTCTGTAGAAGAGTATTTACACCTGTAGAAGGTACTTGTCACATTGTTTGGTTTTAGGGCACTGGCAAGGACAGCTTTGAACCTGTATTGTGTCTCCAAAAGACAGGACTCCAAAATGTAATGCTCCCTGTGAGAAACAAGAAATAATGTATCTGATTTACTCTTGCTTCAGCTTCAGGGTTTTTGTGCTACTAAGGCCAATGAACTGAACACAAATTTTAATCTGGAGTGAGAATGTGGAACTGCAGGAGTCTGTGGCTCGTGCCATTGATTTCAGTGATGGCAGGATTTCTTCCACTATGCTTAAATAGAAAACATGAAAAGCAGTGTATAGAAAAGAAAGTAGAGCTATGGAGACGTGGTGTGTTATATGGACCCGTCCTTTGCCATCTCAGCCAGCTGAGATGAGAATTTATTTTACCTTGCAGTTGTGCTAGCCTGTTGGAAGAACTGTTGTTTGTATCTAGAAATATACACAGCAACATAAGCTTTGATGTTTGCAGGTTTCTAGGCAAGAATAAATAGAAAACTGAGCCTGATAGCATGCTAAGCAGCCACTAAAGAGCTCATGTGCAGGCTGTAGTTCAGCAGAGAAGCCTTTCAGCTTCCTGCTTGGCTTGGACCAGGTTGTTATAGAGAGCTTTACTTCCAGTCTCATCCATTTATTTTCTTTCAGTGACATAATGCTTTTGAAAGGTGCGGGAATACCAGTCCTAGAAAATTAAGTCCCTCATCTCCTTGCAGATTAACCGCAGCGTAGACAAGAGCTCCTTGGAGGGACAACCTCTGCGAGCAGATAGCTCAGACCTTGCAATTGAATTCCCCAGCGGGCTTGTACTGGGGACAAATTTGGTAGATGAATCCATTTATTTGTATCAAGTCTGATACGTGCCTGACTGGCTGACATTATTTTTCATCGCTGAGTGTAATTTTGGAGGGTGACCAGCAACGATAAGACCTGGCGCTATCTGCCACATTGGCATGAGCACGTGGAGAGAGAGGGGGAGTGAGGGCAAGGGAGGGCAGGAAAGCTTGAATGACTGGCTCTTACTGCTGGGCACTGCTCTAAACCTAAGCAAGGCTCTCTCCCCAAAACCTTGTCATTCAGGCCTTGGATTCAGTGTTAATAATGGCATGGATGGATGGATGGATGGATGGATGGATGGATGGATGGATGGATGGATGGATGGATAACTCACACACGTGAGTGGTCTCAAAGCCCAGATGGAGTGCAGACAAGACGCTCATGTGCTGCCGGCAGGAAAGGAGGCAGCTCTGCCTGAGCCCTCTGAAAGCACTGCTGTTATTTCACCAGAGAGGTCTGTGAGTTACTCTGAGGTAAAATTGCCTTTCTCTTAGCAAAGCGGTGAAGGCTTAAGACTCTAAATCCTGCATTACTTGAATCAATAAGCCTTGCAGTCACTGAAAAGACTATCACTGGCAGGGCTAAAACCGCGTAATCTCCCGTCTCCCTGGTGTTGATGGCTGCGTTCCACAGCGTCCGTGGGAAATAGCATTATCCCCATTACACAGACAGCAGCCGAGACAGACAAGCGTCTCTACTTCTCCACCTTAGTGACAGACACTCATGTGAACATCTCCAAGCCATCTTGGGCACTGCCATCATGCTGAGCCCCATATGCTCCAGGGGACTCAGGAGCCCACTGCCCCAGCCCCTGTCCCACTGTGAAGGGAGGATGGACACACCACCCACGGAGAGGGCTGGCAATCACAGCCAGTGTCAGCCATTTGGTCACTGGTCCAAGGCAGCACAGGGAAATTATTCCTGATCCCCAGCCCTGCTGGGCTGTCCTGTCCCTGTCCTGGACCACAGGACCCCCCATTTCCGTATGTTTTCCTGCAGGGAAAGTGCCTGGTGCCAGGTTAGTGCTGGCAAGACCTCCAGATTTCAGAACATCTTGTTTCTTCTTCTGACCCAGATGGCTGAGCTGCTTCTGTAACCATTTTATCTAAGAACAGGCTTTTGAGCAGTAACATCTGTTTCCTCAATATATATGTAAATTTTTAAAAATAACAACAGCAGTGTAGAAAAGAGAAGCCCGTACCACTGAGTAAGCAAAGAGTACTTTTGCTTAACTCTCACGGGGACACGGCCTTGCAACACCAGCCTGGTGGTGGGTCCTGCCTGCCGTGACCACTGCCCACAGCTCGGCCAAGCCATGCAGATCACCAGCAGAGACTTATCACCAGCTTGTGCGAAAGAGAAAAGGAGACAGGTTGGACTACCCCAGCTTCAAGTGCAGCACCCTGTGCACAGCCCCTGCCCCAAAATTCAGTGCTGATGTCTACGAAAGGGCTCAACAAAGCGCGCTGCTGCACAGCGAGGAAAACACAGCAGCCAGACAAGACCTCAACCAAAAAACTAGGGTTTCCAAAAAGCCTGTGAAACACCTCTTTTGTGCTGAGGTGGAAGCCTGCGGGGCAGCTTAGCTCTGCTCTACAGCAAGAAGTGGCACCTTTGCCACAACAGCCAGCTGAGTCATGGGGCTTCCGATCCCCTCTTAGATACACAAGGCTTTCTCTGTAAATTGTTGTTTTACTTTTCTTTTCCTATTTTTCAATATAATCAGAAACTCATTTAATGAGGTGTCTCATGGCAGCCCCCAAGTATTTTAGAATAAATATTTTCATTAAACAAGTGGATTTTGGTATTAGGAAGTCAGCATCTTGAAAGGGCTTTTGTCAGAAGCTGGTGGAGGCCCTGGTAGACTGTTCAAACATGGGAGGAATTTCTGCCTTCATAGTGAGTTCTTTGACTTTTAGAAAAATATTATTGTTTGAGTTTTCAGTAACTTGGAAGCAAAAGGACAACATAGCTCAAAATCTAAAAAAAAAAAAAAAATACACAATTATGTCATGACAGGCTTCAAATTTTCCTCTCAGCCCATGAGTCTGCTTTTGCTATGGACTGTTCCTTACAAAAGAGTAAATAAATGCACTGTAAATAACACTAGGGGAAGTACTAACATCATCAGCCTCAAAAGTAGATGCAAAACTCAGAGAGTGTGTATCCTGAGCCTTCAGAGCCCTCTTATACTCACTGAATTGAGGAGTATGGTAGAGATGTGTCTGTGGTGGAGATGTCCATGCCATGATGATCATCACAGATATGGTGGTACTGACTGACTCCTGCTGTGCTCCCTTCTAATGCCAGCCTGAGCATTAGAGTCCCACTGAGTGGAAGGGCTGTAAATAGCAGCTTCTTCATGGAAGCAATCCTTAGGCGAGTTTTGACTCTAACATATTTTGATCTTTGCCCCTTCCCCTCCTGTAGCTCTAAAGACTATTTCCATGTCCATTTTGAATATTGCCTCTAAGATGCTATGAGCCTTTGTGAAAAACAGCTCTCCTCCCTGTTAAAGACCTTCTCTGCCCAAGGCAGGGTAAGCACCAGAATTAGAAAGTGGCTTTGCATGAGTGACTGGATAAAAACAGTCACTGAAAGGAGAGTCTGGACTTTCATGGGCTTTGATTACTGTGTATTTGGTTCAGAGTTGTGCCAGGTGCCTTAGACCAAAAGGACTCCCGCTGCCTGGTGTCACTAGCAAGTTCTTCTGGAAGTCACCAGTGAGCTTCTTAGAGAAAAAGAAGGTTTTTGCTCATATCTAGGCCATAAATTGAATGTATTCAGAGCTCAGGGGCAGTCTTGCTGATGAGCTACAAATAGAAAACAATTGAGAAGTGAGTATTTGTCTTTTTTGAACTGAGTTGCATATTCTGCATGCTGAGATGTGCAGAAGTGTTGATAAGCTACTAAGCATTGGAAAATATCCATCTGGGTTAGAATCAACTATGCAGAAGATTTAGGTGAGCAAATTAAACTCCAGTCCTCCCTTTTACTTTTTTTTTTTAATAAAAGAAATCCTTTTTTCCTAGTATTTCTGAGGGTAGCTCATTTTTTTTTCACTACTTGACTAGACATCCATCACAGGTGGCTTTCCTTGAGTTAGTTTATATGAGATCAAAGAGAAACCACAAGGCAGGAATGCTGCAACTGAGCAAAAACTTCAGAGCAAATTGCTTCAGCAATTTCGCCCCTTCACAAAGCAAAGAGTCACCTCTTTATTTGGTTAAACATTTTGGTGAGGCCTTTGCTTTGCTCTCTGGGCCAAGAAGAGCTTGGTCGCTCAGTAAGTCATTACTTTTCCCCGGTCTGCAGAGGAAACTAAATGGGTGCATCATTTCCCTGACTGCCAGTGGCAAAGCATCTCTGCAGGAGTGTGAAGGTCAGCAAATCTCACCTCTTAGGACAAGAGTGGTGGGTATGCAAGTGTGGGGCCAGCCAGACTTCAAGTGCAAAGGCATGAACCACCTTCGAAAGGTGGCAGTCCTTTCCTCCCCCTTTCCCTTTGTCTCTACCTCAGAACACAGCCATCCAACCCAACACCCTGCACCTTCAGAAAATGAGAAAGAGATTCATTCCAGGTCTCCCACTTTTGGGGCAAAAATCGTAAGCCCTTAGCACTCTGCAAGTGTTGGGCATTTCCTCCTCTGGATGTCTTCTTGGAGCTAAGGCTGCAATAGGTGTCATTCAGCACTTATCCCTCAGAGGTGACTACAGAGTGAGGCTTCTGTGGCATGGGGCTTGCACCCTGACTTGGGAGACAGGGTATTGCATTAGGCTATAGGAAGCTGCATGCTTGCCTCTCTGACCCTCGGCAGCTAATGTATAGCTCAGTTCATAATGTAATTCCAAATCAAGTGTCAACACCTTTACCATTATCCCATCCTAAAGAGATATTTTTTAAATAGCTTTCAACTGCCTGAATACGTTCAGGACACAGGACTTGGAGAGTTGTTTTACCTGTGTTTCCTGCCAGGCAAAAAGTCTCCATGAGGCCATGTTTGTCACAGTCACTTTGACATCTGTCTTTTAGAACATGACCCTTCATATTTAATTGTAGTTTGAATGGACTCATCACTTTAGGCTTAATATAGGTAAAATACTAAGAAAGAGAATATTGCTCCCACTTTAAAAAAAAAAAAAAAGAAAAAGAAAAAGAAAAATAAAGGCTTCATTTTGAAGCTGGATTGCTGACTTCTAGTACCAGGAGAGCATTTGTGCTCTTCAGAAGACTGTTCTTCTGGCAGAGCAAATACATTTTAGCAGCTTGCCAAATGAGAATCTGATAGAAGGATAATATTTCACTCCTACCCTCGGCTACTCTTTACAGTAACGAGATGGTGATTAAGAGTCTGTTTCTTTACCAGCAGGGCTCACAGTCAGTAGCATCCCTTCCTTGGACATGCGCTAGGTAGCTGTGCTCAGATCTATGATCCAGCTGCTTGGGACTATCCAAGAATTCTGTCTTCTTCTGGCCTCTTCCCTCACTTGTCTGGGCAACTCCCGTTCCTGAAAATAAGACCCAGCAACCCATTTGCCAAGGCCAGTCCTAAATTCCCCACAGCCAGGACTCCCAACTTTTCTTGCACCTCAGAGTACCTAAAACTTTATCCTTCACAAGCACATGATGTCACTAAACCAATCGTCCTTTATGAAAGCAAAGAAATGTGTAGCAAGACAGTAGTACACAGCTCTTTCCCTGTTTCCTCCAGATGTCTTTGTAGATTTAAGTCAGAGTCCTCTGCAGCATATAGAATACTTCTTTTTCCACAAAAATAGTTTTCAAGACTCTGATTTTGTCTTTAAAATGACTGGTGGGAAATCCCTTTCTTTTAGAAGTGTAATCTCCCTTTCTCCCACCTACAGATGAACCTTCCTGGTGTACTGAAATGGCAGTACTTCATCAGATACTTGACTATTTTGGTTAATACCAAGCTAGAATCTGAATTTAAAAGGTGATGTGGGGGGGTTTCTTGGGGAAGTGGGGGATAACTTGTGAAATAACCAGTTCTTCATTCAAGGGGGCCTCCATTTTACAGGACAATTAACATATAAGAGCAATATATGTTCAACCTCACGCCTGCATCCCAGCATCTGGATTTTTCAGCTCCATCTGGCATCCAGTAAAGGAACAGAGCCTCACAAATTCAACTCAGAAAGCAACATAATTCTTATACCCTTATGATAGCCATATAGAGATGTATATATTCTACTTATGACCACAAGTGTGTAAATACACAGGTCTCCCCACGCAGCCATAACGAGGATTATTGTTTGGATTAAGAAATTGTGAGCATCGACACAGGTTAAAAGAGAAAATGAAACCTGGGAGGTTTCTTTTATAGCAGTAGCCTTTCAAACCTGCTAAGGGTGATCAGCAAGTCTGCTTGGTACTGCCAACACATGACACCAATCCTGGAAGGATTTCTCTTTGTCTGCAGCCTATGTAGTCCCACAGTTGTAAGTTATGTTCCCAAGGAAGAGGCATATGTGCCAAAACACATCCAGGATCAGAGCCCACACTTTGGTAATCCTGTGCTGTTTCTCACATGTATTTCTGTTGCTTGAGGTGCTCACTAGATTGTTTTCTTTCTGGAAAGAAAAGTGCCAGTAGTGTTTGGTTTTGTTACCCTCATTCCCTCCTTTCCCTGCTCCGGCAGGAAAGCGCCGGCAGCTCTGCCCCAGAGGTTGGCAGGAAATTTAAAACAGCAGCAAGCTGCTGCACGGACCACCCCCAGGCTTTTTTTTTCCCCATTGGTGCAGGAGACTATTTAATTGGGGGCTGACTTGTCAAACTTACTCGCTGACGCTTACCAGGAGCTGCCTAACCGGTAACAGTGATTTTTGTTTTTCTCCCTGCCTCCTCCTGTGGACAAGCTCCCCACGATGAAGATGCTTCTGAGCCTGATGGCTCTGCTCTCTGCTGCCCTGTTCGCCAACGCAGCCCCTCCAACTTGCTACTCCAGGGTGTTGTCCCTGAGCAAAGAAATCACAGAGTCTTTTAAGGAGTTACAGACCTCCAAAGCTGCGGTGAGTCTACCTAAAAACTGCTCCTGCAAAGACGCTGTGGGTTGCTTGCTTCTGACACACGTTTCTCTCAAATCAAAACTGCAATGGGTCTTTCTTCTTCCCTGCAGGACTCGTGTGTGGAGACACTGCCCAGGCTGTACTTGGACATACATGTAAGTTTTCACACTTCTTTCTTACCTCTGAGCAGTAAAAGCAGCTAATGAAAAGAGAGGATAACTCTTAAGATTGTACCCCAGAAGAGCTTAATTAACTAGAGAGATGAGTGACAAAAAAAAAAAAAAAAAAAAAACAGGTCATTTTGAACCTTATTAAAAGCTTCTGAGGTTTTAATTCTTTAAAAATTCAAAAATGAGCAAATCAATATTTTGAAGTTATTACCATGTGTACATTATTAATTTATTGTGACAGAGACTTTTCAGAACTTAAATATGTGCAGCAAAACTTTGAATAATAGTTTAAAAGAAGAAATGTAGAATAAACTTTCCTCACTTAATACACCTACTTCATTTTATATCATAAGTGGCTTCTGGCACTGCGGTTTTAATCAAAAGAAGTGCAGGAATACCTCACTGGCTTTTCCTGTTTTAAAAAGCCACTTGTTGAATTCAGAAAGAAAAAGTATGCCTGAGGATATGGAAGTGTGATACTGAGAAAGGGCAGCAATATTCATCTCCCAGCAAAGACAAAATAGCCTCCTGCACACGCAGTTTATACCACAGTGTTCTGCCCTGGGATATCTGACATATTTTGCTTATTTTCCCAGTGCTTCACTTAGTAACTAAAAAGTAGAACCTATCAGACAAAGCAAAAGATGTCTGACACCATCAAGCCTTGCAAGTCAGGACCCTGCAGATCCCAATTCCAAAGTTGCCAGTGCCTCACTTCATTGCATAGACCAAGCAATGGGCATCCAGTGCCTCGGTTTCCCTTGCTTTAAAGCAAGAGCTGGGATATTTATTTTCCTGCTTCACAAGGACATTGTGAAACTCATGCTGGCTGTGCTCTATTTTGATAATGTAAAGCCTGAGGTAAAAATTACTCTGAAAATAACTTCAATTGGTGCTCACAGTATTGCCTATTGTACAGGGACAGAAGAATCATGTCTGTGAGATCTTGTTTATCTGTTTGCCAGGTAAATCAGATGCTCTCTTAAAAGGGAGACAGTGCACCTATTCTATAGGCAACTCCACCACTACAGGAGCAGATTTGATTGTATTGGCACTGCTGTCTCCTAAAGCATGGGGGAAGGAAGCTGGCAGACCAAAACTATACACTTTTCTAAGCACTTATTTGGACCAAATGTCTTTGTTATGAAATACTGATGGTGAATTTTCCTAACTAAAGGTTACATAGATTGCCCGCACATAGAGGTAGGAATTCAAGGTTCCCACAGAGGCAGTAAGAATTTTGTAAGTGGTGAACGAGAAACATAAATCTGTGTTTGTGCAGGGTTACACATACCTCTTTTGTGTGCTTTGCAGAATTACTGTGTGTTGGCAAAACTCCGTGATTTTGTGGCCTACCCCAGATGTGAGAGAGTGCTTGAAGTGAGTGAGCTGAAGGAAAAAGCCCGGAGCCTGTACACCATCATGATCTCCTACTGCAGAAGGGTAGGTTGAGATGCACCAACAGGGGCATGGTCTCCACTTTTAGCCCTCTGTGTCTCCACCCTGTCCCCTGACCAGCAAAACTGGATCAGGGCCTGAGCTTCCCAACATTGTGGTATCTTCTGCCTTTCTTGTTAAAAATGTTAGCCTTCTCTTTTGTTTCTCCAGGACTTGGTGTTTCTCACTGATGACTGCAATGCTCTGGAAAATCCTGTTCTGCCTCCCATTGAGCCCTCCATCATTGAGAGCTAAAATGGAGTCAGCCTGGGAAATTTTCAAGGAGATGAAGAGTCAAAATATGTATACGTGGTCAACTACAGCTTTAACAACTAAGATCCTTTCCATGCACACTAGCAACATTATCTCAGACCTACCCATTTTTCTCCCCCTTCGCAGGAAATGAACTGCATGCCTTGCATACCTACTGAGCTGCTAGGGAATCTACACTTAAAGAGCATTTTTTTATTTGGCAAGGTATGATATTTCAGCTTAGCCAGATGTATAAAGTATGTTTTGTTTAAACATTAGATACTAGATATTATTTTTTACTTTTTTATGAATAACTCGATTCATAAAAAGAAAATACATTGTGATAAATATTCTATCCGGACTTAGCAATTCTTCCTTTATTAGATGGGCATGGAAGGGACCATATTTGTTTTTCTTAAAGTGTTTGGCAGAAGTGTAACCCTGTAATGGCAGATGTGTCTCTACCTGGATAGCTCATATATATATACTGATAGTTTTTGATGTCAGACTTGTAAGAATAAAGGTGAAATAACCTGCCTCTGTGGAAAACTTAATAAAAAAGCCTTCTAACCCAAGATGCCTGTGTTACATCATGTCTTTCAAGATCAACCCAAAAGGTGTCATTCTTAAAAACTTACTTTTCACAGTTACTTGCAAGTTGTTTTTCACAGCATAAGCCATCTTTAGCTTTGTTTCCATAGCAATGCAAACTTTGCTGTGTCTGCATGATTTGACAATGTGTAAGTTTCTACTGGGAGAATTTTTCCATATTGCAAAAAATTTCTTTGATGAAATTAGCGTGTTATTTGTGGGTTGTTTTTTTTTAAATACGGTTTCTGTGTTGCAAGAATGTGATGTGATGTTGTGATGCAATGGCTCAAAAAGCCAATTAAAGGTTTGGACAGATTGTTAAGACACAGCCTATACAGCTACAGAGATCAGTAAAATTGACAGATAATATTTCCAGAGTCGTGGGTCCCTCCAGTGTCTGAAGAACATGACACTTTCACACCCAGCAGCTCTTCAGAACCAATGGTAGAAAGAATTTTGCCCATATTCTCAGAAGTAGCTGCTATTACCCCAGAGGGTCCCTTCCTTCTCTCTGCGCAAGTGGTTCCTCTCTCTCTCATATAGTGTTTACTGCTCCTTCATCTGCAGCATTGCCAACCCTGGTGGTCTCACCATGTTTTATAAAAGCCTCATCTTCTGTAATTATTGAATTACACGACAATCACAGCTCCTCTATCATCCTGTCATCCCAGTGAATATCTCACGGTACAAGCCAAAATGATTGACAACTGTTATGGCAATAAGTGAATCATAACATTCATCCAAGGGAAAAAAATGTGCAGGGGGGGGGGAAAGTGTTATTTTTTACTTTGGAATCACCTTGTTCTGTAGAAACTACTCATCTGACTTTAGCTGTAGAAAATTTGACCATCCCATTGAACCACAGAACAAGGGTGGGAAACTCTGAATCCGACAAAGATACAGAGGGAAGAGAGTAAACAAGCGCTTTTTCTTTCCATTTTGTTTCAATTCTAAGTCTACATTGAAGCAATGTGCCTGTCAGGCCTTGTAATTCTCTCCTGAAGATGAGGTCCTCATGTGCTAACCCTACTAATCCACTAGATGGGCCATGCTGCCCACAAGCAGGATCCTGTGAAAAATTCCACAGAACGATTCTCCTCCTGTGTCTCTATGGGCATCTGGTAGAGCCAGTAGCAGCTCAGCAATCTGATCCACTACCAGGTTGAACCCAAAAACATGCAGCTACTATCAGAAACATCATTTCCTGGTTTGTCTTTTAGGATCCTTCTCCTCTCCATTACAGCAACCTCTGTACAAGATCCTACACGACCTAGAGATACAAATACTATTTTTTTCTGGATCACCTGGACATAACCAAAGCCAACTCCTTCAGCAGAAGCCCTATCCTGGAAGAAAGCCACCTATAACCATGCTGGCAGGGAGACTGATACCCACATAGGGAGTGTGTCAGCACTGGCAACTGCCTGGATCGAGGAGAAAGGCAGGTGAAGATGAACCATTTCTGTCAGATGCTGCATTCAAGATTTCCTCCCTCTAACCAGGGGCTCAGCCACTGCCTGAGGAAGCAAGCAGTGCTGGGATAACATCAAGGACTCTATACTTCCATACAAGTACCAAACCACATCACAACCCCTGCTTTTAGACATACTTTTAGACAAAGACAACCACAGGCATACCTTGCAAAACCATGTGGTATGGTTACCACTGCCATAGTGTTTGCAGAGCTGGTGGTACACATGCTTCGAATCTGGCAGCAGAAGCTCTTAAATTCGGGGTTTTTTTTCCACCTCCAAACATCACAGAGTTTAAATACAAGCCTGTTGTAAAGCTTGTGTTGTGACTTGGCAAGCAAATTGCAGAGCAAGACACGTTTCCTTTCCCACAGAAGCCCGTGCAGCTGTGTCCCTAGAACTGGACCCTGGGTAAAGTCCATGCAGGTAACCACGGCACTTCTGCCCCTGTTCTTTTATGTCATATGGACACATACTTGCTGAAATTGAGTATATTATGAGGGTTTTCTTATGGTTCTTCTCATAACTCCTCTTTATCCTGCTTTATTGAAGTAAGTAGGTCTTCCCTAGTCCATTTTGATGGAACTTGTGATCCTAACTCCATATTTCTCCTGTAACATTCCCATTCATTCAACCACCTTCCACATGTATTTTCTCCTGCTTTAGGCTGACTACATTTGCAAGGAAAATGCAGTCTAATTTCTTTAGGAAAAAATACCTTGCAAGAAGTCTTTGGAATTGGAAACAGAGTAGAAATCATTACTTTATTTGCATTGTTTTCATTAGTAACCTCAGCCTTTTCATGACTGACAAGGACATGTTCTGTCCACCATGGTTACTAACCAACAGCTGTGCTATTACATCCTACTTCTGCAGAAGCTGAGAAAAGCAACTGATGCTTCGGGGACTGTACATACTTGAATGGACTTTAAAAGCTGATCCTCCATTTGCAGATGCTGCATACTTTATTCCCAGCATCAGATTTGTCTGGTCCTTGGTATGCTTTTACACCAAGTATATTCCCTGTGGTTCATGCTGTGACTGTCTTCGCATCTTGTACGTCATTTTTAACGGAAAGTGTGCTGAAAGCAAAGCTATGCTCTTTCAGTTCACAGTAACCTGCTGTCACTCAGACTGTCTTAATGAGATTTGTGATTAGCTGAGCCCTTTTTACGAACAGCATCTTTTTCCAGGTTGTCACGGTCCAGGGGAAAAAAAATACTGATAAAGAGATCTAATCCACTTGTAATTTGCCAAGAAATCACCCACTTCTCCCTTTCAGTAAGACAGTAAATTTACCAACTTCTTATTTTACCACTATAATAGGTATATAAGGAGCAGTGGACTCATTCATGCAGCTGAGCATTTATTCCTGCAACACAGGAGCCCATGCTCATTAGAGACCCGGCCAACAGAGAGACCATGAAGGGATTAAGAAGAATATATTTGTTGTAATTTGTCAACTGGCGTCTTGCCCAGTTATTGCAGAATATTACTAAAACCACATTATTAAGAAGCTGCACTCTGTTTGTATGATCATTAGGGAAGAATTGTAGAAACACAAAGCATCTGTCCTGTTCTCTTGCCTGTTGAAAGAGGTTTGTTGGAAGAAAGAGTCAGTCCTAGGACTAGGTTTTCTTTTGCAGATTTCTCTTTATCTGCAAGAAACCTCACTAAAGAGCAGCCCTAGGACTGCTAGACTCTCTCTCATATCATGTGGAATCATGTGGGAGTCAAAATGGGAGGTCTCGGGGACTGCCTCTGCAAAATTTTTCAAAGACATCAATTTCCAGTTTTGCCAAAAAGTTACTCTATGGATTTTTCTAGAACCGTCTCCTTTCCCATATCTTTTTTTCCAGTCTCAGTCACATGGGCTTTCCTTAAAAAGGCATTCTGGTGGTAAAACCAGGCTAGGGATGAGGGCTAGCAAATGTCTAATTCCCAGCCACTACCCCTGATCAGGAAAGATGGCAGCCTTCGAATGGATAATTAGATCATTCAAAGAGACATGGTTCCACTGGATAACATGTGACTTGCTACTAAATAATAGGGTACAAATTAAATATGGCCTTATGAAATTGTTTGGGTTTTTTGTTGTTGTTTGAGTGGGTGTTTTTTTTATAAGCAAAGCAAAAACAGTAATCCTGCATTGGGGAGGAATCTGAACTTTCAGGTTGTACACTTTGGAGCGGAGCTGTGAGTTGAGCTAATGGGATGCTGACAGAGATTTTCCAAACTGTGCTACAATGCTAACATCTTGTAAATAATGTTACCCTACAAACATTGAACCACTCTAGTTTAACCAGAATTTTTTTTCCACATTAAAATCTTCTCATTTTTGGAGCGCCTGGCAATGCAAACGAAAATTACAATGGACAAGCTCCACTAACTTTATTTGTGCGCCTTTTGGGATTCACATTTTCCGTTTAGACTTGCTATGGCCAGGAACCCTGTGCCACCCAAGATTTTACTGTTAGCCTGCTAGAGTGAAAAAAAAAAAAAAAAACATTCTGCAAGGGAGCTGTTGGTAGCTAAGTCAAAATTCAGTGACAATATCCAGAGAAAGGCCATGATTCCATTATCAAACCATATTTTTTTTGTCTATGTTTCCTCATCATAGAGTAAAGGTATATCCTCAGATGAATAATATAGCAATGAATAGAAAACCAATTAAAAGATCTATCTTTTGAAGGCAGATAAATACATACATATATATCCTGAAATCTTGTTTCATGTTTGCAGGTCTGTAAAGAGGATGTGTTCAGACAGATAAGAGGATTTTGAAGCCAAAGAGTTGCAGGGGGGAAGAAAAACCTCTCCAAAGATTTAAATATATTGACATTACTTCATTAATATTCAAACCCTGCAGAAGAAAAGAAAAGCAAAGTCATAGAACAAGAAAGAAGCCTGAGACCTCCTAATGCATCCCTTGAGCCCAAGGCTAGCCTGGCTATCCAAGGTCATTTCTGATAGAAGTTTGTCTGAAAGGTTTTAAGAAAAAGTTTGTGCTATAAAGCCTGCAGCAGTTCAAATCAATCCATTTCAGACCCTCTTTTTGCTACAAAGTTTTGTCTGGTACTCAATTTGCCCTCTCAAAATTTAAGTCCATTGCTTACTGCTTTATTCAGCACAGAAATGGGGATTGGATTGTTCTTTTTTCATTTTGCAGCAGATGTTAGCACATTTGAAGACTTTTGTCTCTCTCTTCCTATTCTCCAAATCCAATTCTTTCAATCTTTCTTCATTGATCAGAGGTCTAGAAAACATGACCCTTCTTGTTGCCTTTCTTCCAGCTCTATCCACTTGATTCCCATCCTTTTTGAAGCACAGTGCTCAAAGTTAAATATAGACCTCCAGTTGAGGCTTTATCAATGTCAAATAGTGTAGAAAGAAGATTTATCAGTAATGTTCTGACAACAGTAGATTACAAATGAAAAATAATCTCCAAAAATCTGGAGACATTGATACACATTTTTATTTAAATTTTAAGATGAATGTAGAAAGTTAGAGTACAAGTTGGCCTCACTACTCTATAATGAAGTAAACATTGCAGGGGCAGGGAGAGGAGGGGAAAGCAGCAGATACTCAAATACAATGGCTGCTCCATTTGCCGTACAGGTAGATATAAAGTGTATTACAGTCAGTGCCAGTTTTTGAATAGACTATGCAATGAGGAATCACATTTTTCAAAATTCCTACAGTCTCTACAAAGTGATCCACATCTCCTCCTTCCCAGGACACTCTCCCAGCTCCCAGGCTGTTTAATCCTGCCAGAACTGAGCATCTTGGTTTCAGCTGGGATAGAGTTAATTTTCTTTCAGTAGCTGCTGTGTTTTGGGTTTATTATGAGAAGAATGTTGACGACTGTTGATAACACATATTTGGTTTAGTTGCTGCTAAGTATTATTCATATTACTCAAGGATTTTTTCAGCTTCACACAGAAGCTGAGAGGAAGCATAGACAGGACCAGCTGGCCAAAGAGATATTCCATCCCACAGACATCACACTCAGTAGATAAGTGGAGGTTGGCTGGAGGGCTGGAATCCACAGTCACTGCTTGGGATGGGCTGTGTAATCGATCATCGGGTGGTGAGAGTGACTTGTGTCATATCACTTTATTTTGTATATTCTTTTACCATTAGTGTTATTGTTATTTTCCTCTTCCATTACTGTTCTATGAAGCCGTCTTTATCTCAATCCATAAGGGTGGTTTTTCTCTCATTTTCTCCCATTTCTCCCTATCCTACTGGGGGCCAGGGGAGTAAGTGAGCGGCTGCCTGTTCCTAGTTGCCAGCTGGGGTTAAACCATGATGCTGAGCCACGGCACAGCTGAGGATGTCAGGTTACTTTTAGACCCCTAGATTAAATGTCTTCGCACCTTTCCCTGGTACTTTCTGACATGAAACAGTTCATGTCCTAACTACTAAACACTTACCTTCCTACCCTGGGTGACTGCAGCCTTTTGGCAATGGTCTCGGATTCATGCTATCTTCCAGACCACATCCAAAACATGTTTGGAAGAGTGGCATCTGCCCCACATCAACACTGTGCACGGAACTGTTATACCAATTTCCAGGTACAGCCAGGCGTGCTTCAATACCTGGAAATGTTTCTAACACTGAGCAAATAAATAAAAGACGGATTTTGGAGTGCAGCAGCTCAGTTGTTCTCCTGGGAGAAGAGCCGTGCTTTCCAGACTGTTAACACATCTCATATTATTATTGAATTCAAACACAAACCTTGAAGTAGTCCAGGGAACAAACCCCAAACATGCCCAGTTTCCATATGACTTTCCCCTAAGGTAAGTACCGGGTAAATGACTCAGAAAGGTGTTATTCCTATTGAGGGAGAAAGGAAAGCAAGAACATAATTTTTAGTAAACCAAGGTCAGGCAGTAGCACTTCTAATGACCTAGGAGGGGGAAAAAATGTTATTTGGAGAGCACAACTTTGTTTCTTTGTTTGTTTTCCACTGTTTAATACAGAGGAAGCTTTTTCTGCAGTTACAGAATTTAAGCTGTTTTTCTCCACTGTGAGTTGTCTGAGGTTCAGTAAGTGCTTGGCTGTTGCTGTCTTCTCATGACAGCTAGACAGCCAGAAGATGTGAGCTTGGAAAGCAGGCTGTTAATCAAAATTTTTTCCTTGATCAGGACACAGAGGTCAAGTCAAGGAAGCAAAAAAATACACTCAGGCTGTTCTATAGACTCCCTCTTCTAGTGAATAGGAACCATCTCTTGGTTTATGAGCCCAGTCATTAGCCATACATGTAGGAATTATTTGCATTTGGTGCCCCCAAGCAGTTCTGTTTGTCTTTTAATTGCTGTAAGGTGTATTACTTAACTTAGAGCCCTCCTCTGAAATTTTAATAGCAAAACATAATTTTTTAATTTTTTTTTTTTTTTTAAGATGACCTATGAACTCAGTTCTAGACTAAAGCATATCATGAGTATTTTTTGTTCAACCTTTACACAGTGCTGGGCTGTATCGTCCAGGCTTGGCCTGTGACCGACCAGAGCAGTTCAGAGCTGGGCTAAGCCACAGTTGCTTCTGGGGGCATGGCAGACAGTTGCATTTACGTAGCACCTTTCTTCACTCAGCACTTTTATACTTTAAACACTACTGTCTCTTTTTTATTAAGTACCTGAACGCATAACACTGGAGAAGTCCTAGGAGCCTGCAGTCTGAGCTTTGCCAAGCCTTGTACATAAACTAGGAGAAAGTCTACAGACAAATTACTTGCAGCAAGGGGTACGTATGCCATCCCTAAAATTCTTTGCATCAAAGATAAAAAATGTCATGCAGTGATAAATGAAAAGGGAAGATTGACACAGCATGACAGTCTGAAGGAGGGGCAAGACTGGGCGAGCTTCCACCGTGGCCACAAAGAGCAGGCAGAAGGTCAAAGCCACATCTTCTCCCTCTCTCAATCCCCAACTCACTGCTCAGCACTTGGGAGAACAAATAGGCTTATCCAGTTGCCCAAGATAAACCTGACATAACTCTTTTTACCATGATCTTCAGAGTCAACAGGTTTTAACTAAAGATTACTTGGTCATTTTGACTGAAGATAGGGCAGAGGATGTGGATGGGAAGGAAGAAGAGCCAGGCAAGAGCATCCTGCACCTTTGTTCAAAGAAAGATGTTTCAATTTCCACAAAATTCTTTTCCTCAATCAACTGCAAATGCATCAGACTTGTTCCAGTCTCATGTAATGGCATTCTATCACTTACGTCCTCACAGAACAGTCTTATTCAGAAGAAAAATTATGCAAATAAAATCATTTCTAATCACCACTGTCTTCAAAGGAAGACAACAAAGAGTTGCTCTCAAGAAAATCTATTGATAAGGGTAATTATGCTATTAGACTTTCTCAGACATATCTTCATACATACAGTAATTACTTTTAACTTAGAATGCTATTTTTTTAGAATGCTTTCTAGCATAGCATAAAAATTTGGATAAAGATGTAGAAAAGATTGTGAAGTGCTTCATGTACATTAATCACACCTCATAATACCTCTGACAACTCAGAAAGAGATTATTAAATTTAGGCATTGATGTCTCTAAATCAGACTGCTTATTTAGTTTTTAAATGCAATTTTGAAGATCTATGTATGAACACTGTGGCATAAACAGCTTGCCTAGGATCAGACAGAAAATTGATGACTGTGCCAAAAAAAAAAAAAACATACTCATTTTAAGCCTCCTCCTCCAGCACTCTCAGTGCTGCCTTCAGCCACATGTCCTCGCATAGTCCAGGAGTGGCTCTTGTATTTACTGTCAACCCAGATTTTACATGGCAATCAAATAGATTACTATTTCATTGTGTCTGGCAAGCTTTTGACCAAAGCTAGATTTGTAGTCCAAATTTAAAAAGGATTCTTATTATGTATGCCAGAACTGTTTTGAAGAAATACTTCTTCCCTGTTAAAGCTCTTGTAAAGCCAATGAAAGGGCAGCCTATTCTCTTTAACATGTATCTCCCAGTGGCTTATACGGGACACATGGTATTGAAAAACAAAGACCTGATGGTCGCAGAAAAATGTACCTCACAAATTGTTTTTTGGAAAGAACATTGTCCAAAATTCAGCAACAAACAATAACTTCAGAACAGTTGTGGATTCCTAAAAAATGTTGAAATCTTGCAGAATATTGATAAACTGTTTCACATGGATGCCTAAAAGCTCAGTGATTTGTTATTAATATGCTCAAAAGCCAATTTTTCAGCCATAACCACTGAGATCATATGATGGAAGTGTCTCCATACACTGCACATTTACAGTCAGACACAAGCTTAAGTGTATGATAAGGCCCCACACCTCATCTGTCTTTTACCTGGTCAGTCAAATGAAATTTCATACAATAACCCCACTGTACAGATCAGACCAAAAGCCGTGACTCCAATGGTCACAGATATCTGGCTATAGGTCGATTGATCTGTCACAGAGCAGCTGAACAGCCATGGCACGATGCTGTGGCAGGGACCATGCCATCTCACAGGGCTCTGCACTGAATAGAAGACCCCCAGGACGAGACACTGACAAACATCCTACACCTTCCCCAACACATGCATTCTTGCATGAGTTGACAGCATACTAAAGCTTATGCATGGAGTCTGCACAGGTCATAGATTTAAAAAAAAAACAAAACAAAACAAAAAAACTGGTAGCCTTTTATTATTGATATTTGAAGCAAGTTGATCCGTTAAGCTATAAGTAACCCTTGTTCGCTGATTCAGTCTGGAAAACAGACGCTGTTTCAGCATCTGAGTCATTGAGCTAGACCCAAAAAACCCAGCAGAAACACAGCTATCAGCTTTTGGAACTGGCTGAGTACTACGTAAGTTTTAACAGCACATTTACAGTGAAAACAGTGAAGTTGGCAACAATAACTCACACTTTTTGTCTTAGTTTTTTTGTTAATTTCAGCTCTCCCTTAAGAGACTGTGCTGGCTGGTTCAAACAGGCTTCACAATCAAGCTTTTGGCATTTTACCATTTTTGCTTTTCATCTGTCCACAAATTTATGACTTCGACTCACCAAATCAGATTGCAAAGTCAAAAAGCTGCTGTGTGGAATATTTTTTTCTACTCCTCTTAGCTTCATTGATTTTGAAATCTGCCTCTCTAAGGCTGACTCAGGGTTTATTATTAACAATAGTCAGACACATTTTGATGCTGAAGATAGTTTTGGATAAATTGGAAGAAGATTGTTGTAATACAAGAAGGCAAGAGGATCAGCTTTGTCTCTGTAATTCTGGAGTATGAGAAGTTTATTGCCAGGTTTAATTTATCTTTGCTGGAAGACGCATGAACTAAGAGATAAATTTGTCCCAAATGTGCAGAAAACAGTGCGCCTCATAAAAACTGTGTTCATTTATCCTTTCAGTCAATTCCCATAAATCAAACCCCCAGAACACAATTTATAAATATCCTATTATACTATGGAAGTTACAGATAGTAGATCTATTCCCCTTGAAATTACATTCCCTGTGCTCCATACTTTTCAAAGAGGATATCTTTACCCCTGCTAAAGGAAGAGCACAAAAGGTCCACATAGGTGGCCAAGAAGCTCCTGACAAAGCATACTCAAGTATAAAAAGAAAGCTCACATGAAGTGGAGTTGGGGTCAGAAGACCCAGGAGGAATATGGAGACACTGTATGAGCATGCTGGGACACGGTTAGGCAAACCAAAGTCCTCCTGGATTTGAACATGGCAAGGAGCTGTAATAGCTTCTTCAGGTACATGGACCTACATTCCACAGCAGCATGGACCCACTACTGAAAGAGAAGGGGAAGCTGGCGACAAAGAATGTAGCAAAGGCACTCACTCTCTTTTTTGCCTCCATCTTTACTGATAAGATCAGCCTTCAGAAATCCCCGGACATCAGTAAGAAAGTCCAGAGCAAAGGTAACTTATCCTGGGGGTGGACAAGGATCATGCAATGAACATTAAAACGACCTGAACTTACACAAGTCCAGCGTCCTGATGGGTTTCACTCACAGGTGATGAGGGCTGATGTCACTGCAAGGCCATTATCAATTATCTTTGAAAGGTCATGGTGATTGTGAGATGTTCCCAAGGACTGGAAGAAACCAAAGGTCATTCCTATCTTCGAGTAAGATAAGAAGGATTTTGGGAATTGTAGGCTGGTCAACCTTAACTCCATTCCCAAGCAAGTCCCCCTGAAAACCATTTCCAAACATATGAAGGACAAGAAGATGATTGTGTGTAGTTGGTATGGACTTATAAAGGGAAAAATCATGCTTAACCAACCTGAGAGACTTCTACAGCTAGATAATGAGAATGGTGGATGAGGGGACGGCAGTAAATGCTGTTTATCTCAACTTCAGAAAGGCTTTCAACACTGTTTCCCGTAACTTCATCAAACTAAGTACAAACCAGAGAAGTGAACAGTGAGGTGGATCACAAACTGGATGAAATGTTAGGCTCAAAAGATTGGGATGAGTACCATGAAGTCCAGTTGGAGGCCAGTCACTAGTGATACATTTCAAAAGGTGACTCTGGGGCCAACAGTTTTGGCTTGTTGTAAAAGTCCTGCACCTGGAGAGGAGTAACCCCAGGCACAAGTACACACTGGAAGCCAAGAGGTTGGAAAGCAGCTTTGCAGAAAAAGGCCTGGAGATCCCAGGTGGACACCAAATTAATTTGAAATTAATTAATATGAACCAACAATGTGCCCTTGGGGCAAAATGGTAATCATAGACTACATTAGGAAAAGTGTTACCAGCAGGTCAAGGGAAGTGATCCTTCCCTTCCACTTCCTGCACTCGCTCTTAATGTGAGGGTGGTCAGACACCAGAACAGGTTGCCCAGAGAAGCTGAGGAGTTTCCATCTTTGTAGATATTTGAAATGCAATTGGATTGAACAAAGTCCAGATTAATGTTCTAGCTGATTCTGCTTTGAGCATGTGGGATGAACTAGACTTTCTCTAAATCTGAACCTTTGTGTAATTCTGCGATTACATTCACGTGTTTTTGCAGGCACACATTCCTTTTGAGCAGCACTAAGGAATATAGGTTAGTGCAGCTCTACAAAAGGTTTCTGAAAGGTTTATTAGGTTCTCAGCAGGGAAAGGTGTCTATTACAAGCTAGTCTATATAACAGACTCCACTAGTGCAGTTTGTCTTCTTGCAACTTTTTCCCCAAAATTATTAGTTTCTCTGACAGAAGGGTTAAGTATAGACTTGGTCAGAAGAATAGCTTCAGTAGTAAGGAGGGACAATCTTTTTTAAACAGCTCAGCTGGGATTTTCCATTTACAAGAGCTCTTTGCCAATTTTTTTACACTTGGAAATAATTTTTTCTTAAACCCAGCTTCCAACAGCAGAAACAGTTTCTTCTGTCATAGAATAGGGGAGGGGGGGTGGAACCTGAATAATATCTTTATTTGGAGGAAAGTCATCTTCCTTGAGGAAGGAAAAACAAACAAAAAAGTTCCAAGTATTGTGCAAGGGTAGAGCTGAGTAGCACTTGACAGTATGGAAGAGGCTGTACCCTGTCAATCGTTCCGGTAGCTGCTGCCTTCTCATGGTCAGTCGCTTCCTTTTCCCTTCTGTTCTGTGACCACACACTCAGTGTTAGGAATATTCCTCTAGGGAAGACACGCTATTTCCTTTTGTCTCCCTTTTTAATTAAATTTGTAATTGAGTCTCTACAGAGAAGAGATTCGAGATATCAAAAGCAGAACCATCACCACCTCTTGACAGTGTAGGATGATGTGAAGAGATGTGAAAATCCTTCTGATGCTCCTAAAACCTACATTGTATCTTTCCCTCACTTTTGTTGATAAGTAAGTATTCCCTGGCTCCATAGGGAATATAAGGCCTTGATAGCCCACCAAACTGCTGTCACCTGTTACCACCTTGTTTAATAACTGTGGGCTCATCTCAATAAATCAGAGAGACAGGGACTCATTAAATCTATATTGAAGCATTATGCTGAGTAGGACTGTATTTAAACACACACCACCCACAGATTGGATCTTCCAGAATAGTTTTGTATGGAAATGTGCCCCCAGGCAACACAACGAAGTAAAGTGTGCCCATTTTACTTAATCCCCTTATTAAAACCAATGGTTCATGCTGTTCCAAGAGAATCACAACAGCAAGCTTACATAAGATGTTCTCCTGAAGGATATGAATCTCTTTATATCTAGGGAAATCAAAGTCTCATTTCTCCAAGTGCATAAATACTAACTGAAATCATACAGGGACATACTCAAAAAATCAACCTTTTTGAGTAGTAGCAATACCTTGTAGACCAATACATTAGAGGAATCACACAACTGAACAATAGTTTGCAGATATGTAGGTATGAACAACATTATTTGGTTAGTCTCTTTCAATTCAAGAGATTATTCTAAACAGAAAAGTTATCCAGTATGCCTAAGAACCAAACTCTTCAAAGGTTAAACACTCAAATGCCTTGAAGGAGATTGGGCACAAGTGTTTCAAAAATAGCATCAAAGTAATAGAAACAGGAAAGCTTGAATACAATTGATACTCACTGTAATAGAATGGAAACAGCTTTAAAAGATTTAGAGAATATTTTGTGTTTGACATTTAAAAATATATGTATATGCAAATGAGGCAAGAAACGGAGCATTTGCACAACTGTTACCTTGTCAGATAGCTTCTGCAATCACCAACAGAGATGAGAGTCCCACTGTGCCTATCAAATTAACTTGTGGTCTAAACAACATATCCAACAAAAAAAACTAATGGATGGATTGACTTCCACTTTAGAGCTTTTTGAGACAGGTTTGATTTCTGAAAATTAGAAATTCTAACTCTGAATGGTCACATCCAGAAGAACGGGATAACTCAACGTTGCTATGACACTAGTGCAACAGCTTTCCCTCCCTCTTCTACTCTCCCAGGCCCCCAACACTCCCCTCAGTCTACGGGTGCAGATAAATGCCCAACTTCTGGAAGTAACACATGTACGTACATATGTGTATATATCTTCTTTTTATTATTATTTTGCCCTAGAATTTACAGTCTGTTACTGCAACCATAAACACAACATCCAGTCACCTCAGTGAGTCAGGCATCCCAGAGGTAGAGACCACAGAGAAAAATAAAGCCAGATCACAGCAGAGAAAACAGAAAACAGACATGCTTTACTCAGCATCACAGGAGGCAAGAGCAACCCAGGCCAAATTATGAAAAGACAGCCAGGAGACCACCCTGTCTTCTTCTTGCTTTAGTTCTTTTCAGTGCTGGCGTTTATTGGACAACATGCTTATACCCACATGTCTTGGAGCTTTACTGTGTCCTTTGAGTTTGGTCAGTGTTCAAAGCTCCAAAGTAAGACCAGGTCAAAGTCTGAATGAGACCAGCAATAGCATGATTTAGATGGACACAGTGAAACGCTGTGTTTTTTTCCACACAAAATCTTGACCTTTAATCCAGCAAACCAATGCAGGTAAAACTGAGTAACTTGAAGTTCCTTCAAATCTAATTATTAAAGATAAACTTTGCAGAGTTTAAGTTGCAAGAACTGAAGACAGCTCACAGATTCCTGTGCACCACAGCAGTCCTCTGTTAAACTGTTACACTTGTCTCCACTAATTGGTTTTGGTTTCTGACAAGCATTTTGTAAAGAGATTAATTCTGCTTTGGAGACAGCACACTAGTGGCAAGATGGAGAATTTCATTCTAGGAAAGAGGATGGTTATTGAATGACTTTATTTCTGCCGCTTAAAGCTTCCTTTTTTCTTCTTCTCTTCCAAAAGAGCAACTTGAAACAGTCCTACTCTAATTATTGAATTCATGAAATCATACACTTCATTAAGGACTTCACTTGCTGCCTATGTTGATCTGTGAAATGATTGCTTCAGCAACTTGGAGGAAATTTCTCAGGACTTGCAGACCTGTTCACTGATCTGACAGAAAAAGAAAATATGCATAATTTCTGGCTAACTCAGAGTGCTGGGAAAAACAAGGAAGAAAAGGTTATGTTAGCAGTACCCTTGTGCTAAGCAATGGGTGACAGGGATAAAACCTGAGACTGGGAAGGGGGAAGACCTATCTAAAAATAAAATTTAGGACAGAAGGAAACCAGTTCCAACAATCATCCATCCAATAACACAGGCTTAAGCTCAGAAAATTGTCAGGCTCTGGAGGAAGCGGGTCTGCAACCTTTGTCTGCATAGAGAGAGGAGATGTCCTTACTGGCTCCTCCATGTATGGAACCAGCACTGCCCTCTTCATGTGAGGGACAGGGACTCAGGCCAGCAAGAGCTGTGGAGAAACTTTGTTATGGATATCAGTCAGATCCTGAATAACCTTTGAAGATTCACTCCTGCTTGGACCAGGCAAACGTGTCTGTGCAGTCGTCCTGCCTCCCAATGCCACCCCACACCCCTCCCATATGTCATCACTCCCTCACACACTGTACACGTATCAGCTCTGCTCCCTGTTGCTGTGAAGACCTGTGTGGTACTTCTTCCTTCTCTCAAGAACTTGGCACGGATGTAGGCAAACCCAAATGTTTCACAGTAACAGAGACAAAAATTTCTGGGTTTTAATCATTTAGAATGTGATGACTTCATGGTGCCATAAAGCATTGCATTTTCCCTCATGATTTATAAATGAAATCTAACCCAAAAAACAAGGAAAAAGAAAAGGAAATAACATAGAAAACACAACTCGCAACAACAATATTCTCCTTTCAGGCTTCCTTGGAGCTAATTTTAGATCCAGCTACAAATTTCTACTAGCTCAGAACCATCAGGGGGGAAAAAAGCCTCCATCTGCTCCCTGACTTTCTTATCATCCCTTTTCTGCCAAGAAAACAAAGTGTTATTGATAGAGACAACCAAGAGCCCCCGACTTCCCCTACAGAGAGAAGAGGCAGGACACGCATATTTATAAGTGCTTGGGATATTCAGCTGTCACTTAGCTCTTGTATGGCCTGAAGCAAGCTTTTTTGCTTTGCTCTCCCACCTGGTCTCTGTCTCTCTGAATCTTGTCCCTCAAGCCAAAGGTCTGCTCTCTTCTCCTGCACCAGGGAGCACACCTCAGGCAGTATTAAACTGAAGCCACCTTCAGAAGTCTTGCACAGACCCCCTCCATTTCTGTCTCACCCTTCATTCTCATTCCTGTTGCTCTCTCTCTTGCCAGGTCACCTTCCAGCCCACATCAGTGGTCTTTTTCTCCACATCACTTTGCTTCCACTTCCTTCAGCTCTCTTTTCCCTACCCTTCCTCCCACTATTCCATCTTTCCTTTCCCAAGATCTCTTTCCCTGTTGTTTATTTCAGGCTCTAGCTCTTCCTTTGCCAGGCCCCTTTTTCCACCTCCTTCCAAGAACAGTGGAAGAAGTGCTCTGTGGTCTGGTGAACTGTCAGCAATCTCACCTACGCCTCTCCATGCCACCCTTCATGCTTCTCCTCTTCCCACAAGCACCCTGGGCACCACAACTCACACAGATGGCTGCAGGAGAAACCATGTTTAAGAGATCACAACACTGTCACCTAGAGAAGTTATTCATTTCTCCAAGAATTGGCAGAAGTACTTCTGTATGCTGATACTGAACAGTAATAGGATTAATACATTTGATTTATCAACAGGCATCAATCCCAAGGAAGACCATTTGTACAGGTGATGGACTTTAAGCACATGCACCCCATTGACTTTGGTGGGATTTCTCACCAGCAATACACGTGCAAATGCCCTCTGGATCCAGAGCAAACACAGACACAACCCTGACACAGCCTACATCCCACTTCCAGCAGCTGCTGAAGACAGTCAAGGGGTGGCTGTGGCTGCAATACAAGTTGGCAGAGTCTGATGATGGGGAGAACAAAACCATGTGGTGGCTTTGTTCTGTTGTGGCAACATCAGGATCAAAAGCAGCAAGTGGGCAGGGAAGGACATTAAACAGTTCTCCCCACGCATACTCCCATTCAACACATGAGTTGTGAAGTTTTCCCTGATATTTCCCTCACACATACCTTTGTGAAATGGGTATTCCCCACAGAAACATCCTCACTATGCAGATACATACGCTTTCAAGTTGCAAGAAGGATAGGTCATAAAAATAACTATGTTAATAAATCTGGTCTGGTCACAGTCACACACATTCCTTCCTCACTAACACACCTTTAAGACCAGAGGGATTCTATCTTGAGAGACACCATCAAAAAACTTCTAGCACATCAAATTTCCTAAAACCATGGGTGGCTTTCACAGCTATTTTTATTTGGCAAATTTATAAAACATTAACATTAGTAGATTTCTAAATGAGCTATGTCTCTAATACCATTCAGATGTCTGTGAAGATTGAAGTTTCTTAATATTCCCCTTGGATTTTAGAATCTGAGACATGTAATTATTTACCATAAAGCCATGCTGTGTTCAGATATTTCTGCTTACTTGTATGTAAAGCCATAATAAACCTTTTTCTCTTGTCAGTGTAACATTCTTCCTCCAATCTCTGATAAGACATCGCAGCACCTGCTCCACAATACCCTAGATTTGTCATCCAGAAATCTGGTCAGCTTATGTTCAGTCCAAGAGAATAGTTTATTGTCTTGCTTTAGGGGATTGTGATTCTATTTTTAATTAAAATAGATTTATATCCTCCTGTTATCACCAGGTTCAGACTGCATTTTCTCAAAACGGATTCAGGCCAGCAAGAAATGTGGAAAGAAGCAATGAATCCTATTAAACCTGAAATAGGGTGTTTTAGTTGTATTCACAGGCCAGCCTGGTTTTGAGGTTTAACCCATCTCTTGCTAAGAACATCCAGTCCTTTCCGCATTATCAAATTCATAAGACATCTCCAGATTTAAAAAAATAATAAAAAAAAGAGGAATATTCTATTTCATTCTCAGTCAGAAGGTTGTTTATTTTTTCCTTTTGATATATACATTCTATGGTATTGATCTTTGAAGATGCTGAGTTCTCTGTTCTCACTACTTCTCCCACCCCTCCTAAAGCTTAACTTTTAAGTTGAAGAAAATTCTTTGAAATTGGAAGGGTTTAAGCTTTCCTTTAACTTGTTTGTTTGCAAAAGAATTCAAAGGAGATTAGTGCTATACAGACCTTTAGCATCAAGGAAAACCTCACAGCTGCTCTATTTGAAAGAATTTCGATTTGTATCAAAATAAGGCAGTGTCTTTGCAATAAAGTAATTCTCCAGTTTTCTTGAATGTTGGAATGACATTTAGGCCCCAGTAAAGGAAAAGAGATTACTTATTCCTGCTCTCTTGGAATTCGGATTTCAGCCCTTCACATTGTTCATTAGCATAGGCCATTGAAAACTTGATATTCTTAAATAAAATCGCCACACTTTCCTTTCCCTTCAAACCAAATGACTCACTCCATCTTGTTACAACACCAGCAGACAGGCACAAGTGAAGCAGCTACTATTTTGCTTTCTTCTGTCTCCTTTACCCCCTCAGGGGTCCTTTCTGTGTGATGTCTTTGGATGGGATAGAGCTGATTTTCTTTGTAGTAGCTAGTATAGGGCTATGTTTTGAATCTGTGTTGAAAACAGTGTTGATAATACAGAGGTGTTTTTGTTATCACTGAGCAGTGCTTACACAGAGTCAGGACCTTTTCTGCTCCTCACACCACCCTGCCAGTGAGCTGAGGAGGAAAATGAGAAGCTGGGAGGTGGCACAGTCAGGACAGCTGACCCCAACTGGCCAAAAGGCTATTCCATACCCCGTGACATCATGCTCAGTATATAAAGCTGAGGGAAGAAGAAGAAGGTGGGGAGATGTTTGGAGTGATGGCATTTGTTTTCCCAAGTAACCATCACATGTGATGGAGCTCTGGTTTCCTGGAGATAGCTGAACACCTGCCTGCCCATGGGAAGCAGTGAGTGAATTCCTTGTTTCACCTTGCTTTCATGTGCAGCTTTTGCTTTACCTATTAAACTGTCTTTATCTCAACCCATAAGTTTTCTCACTTTTACTCTTCCAATTCTCTCCTGTGTCCCACCGGGAAAGGGTGAGCAAGTGGCTGTGTCACCCTTGGTTGCCAGCTGGGGTTAAACCACAACAGAATACTCATGTGGCAACTCTGGAATCTTCATCTTCTCTCACTAGATCTGCTTCTTAAAGCTTTAGCAACTGAAAAATTCTTTATTCCTCCTTTTGCGGGGGACAAAGGGAGATTAAATGCCATCATCAAGGATGGATGCATCATTTCAGGTAGAAGATTCTCATCTTCTTGGCAGCATTTAATCTCTCACATGGGCCACTGGCTTTGTGGTTTTCCAAAGCTCAGGCATCTGCTCTGTTGGATAAGCAACTCAGAAATAAGGATGTCCTGGGTGGGATGGGAGGCAGGCACTGCTTCAAATCTTCACTGCCCCACTTTGTGAAGTACGGCAACACACCCCTAAAAGCATCAGTACAGATGCAAGGCAACCACCCAAGAGTTGCTGCTGATTTACCCAGAGTGAAAGCACAGACTAAGTCTGATCCACAGTCTTAGAGCTGAGAAAAGATTTCCAGAAGCATTTATGGAGTGTGTTCCCCCTAGGAAATGCGAGTCCACCTTGAGACCTTAAAGCAAGAATGCCATATTAACTTGGGACATGATGCCTTGCCTCGTTTTACAATGTGAAGTAATTTAACTCCTTGTCAGGCTACAGGGAATAAGGTGACAGCACAAATGCTGGGCAATTAAAATAGAAGTGTATACAAGGTGAATATGACTAGTGGCTGGTTACTTGCTGGTACCAGGTGGAGCACATCATTTCACTTGTGGTTCAGTGGGAAATAGCACTGCAGGTGAAATGCTGCCACAGCCAAGATTTAATACCCCACCTCCAATGTTTCCCCATCAGTTCAGAAGCTGAGCACCACAGGACTTGTAAATTCCCCCCTTTCACAAACAAGTATTCCCATGTGTAGAGGATTTTGTTGTGGGAAGGGGTTTATAGGTCAGCACTTAGAACCATCTGGTGAGTGTTTAACAAGAAGCTGAAGCTATAATGTAAACATATTTTATTCATTCAAGGGCTCTCCTCCTGGCTAGCTGCCAGCTCCCAGGCTCCCTGAGCCATTTGCCCCTCCCCACCATATGCATTAGAGGCTGATGCAGTACGTTAAGCTTTGAAAGAGCAGGGTCTCAGATAAGTCATCTGTCTCACCTAAGATATCTGTCCTGCAGGCACGATCCTTAGCTTCCTCACCCCAGGGTTAGGTACGGAGGTGACAGACACGCACAACTTCTCCATCCATGCCAGCGCAGGCAGCAAGACCCTGCAGCCATCTCCTCCATTTATTTCAGCCAAGTGAGAGGTTCCAAAGCAGTCTCTCCTGATCTAGTGGAGCTCCTGCACTCCTGCTTTCTACCTGAGTAGACATACCCAGCCCCATCCTTTGCAAAAAGTGTTCATTTTCAGATAACTCCTTCCTGGGGTGTACTTCACCCCACAATTGCCTGTGTGCTAGTGGCAGGGCAGGAGGTAAAAATCACACAGCTGGTGAGGAGAGGAGAGTCCAGCTTAGATTGGGAAGAGCTGCGGGAATCCTACTCTTGCCTCTGCTACAAGCTGCCTCAACACAGGAAATGTGAAGCTGCACTTAGGAGGAGGCAGTAAGCCTCAATGAAAGGTAGAATAGTCTGAGGTTGAGCTAATGAGGATGCTCAAGTGTGGACAAACCTGTCCACCCTGGCAGAGCACTCTCAGGGTGTTTGCCAAAGCTGGTGTAGACATACCCATAGTGTAGCTTCTTTCTGCAGCACATCTTGTGGGCTTCAAGCACTCTCATGCCCCAGCTCTACATGTCCAAACTACACCCACTCAGCAAGTCAGCCTGGCAGACAAGTCATTGTCATGTGTCCATCATGCCCTGACCAATCCTGAGGGCTACAGGACCTCTGAGTAAAACAAGACCTGAAGACTGACCCTGTCAGGGTTGTACTGAGAAATCCATTAGACAGAGCAATAAGAAACCAGCCACTCACCTCCCTCCTGCCTCTGCAGGAACAGAAAGCTTCATCCAAGACAGTAGGGGTTACTTTTTCTGGTACATGCAGCTGACAGTCCACAGTTGAGCTATTCAGGGCTTTTTCTTGAGCACAGCCTGGAAGACTTAAAAGCCTTTGATAAGAACTGGAAAAGAACCCTTAAGAAACAAACCAACCAATCTTTTGGTGACTGTAATTTTGAAATATCCTTCCCTATGGGCATTTCCAGAAATTCAGCATTTGGAACCCCATTTCTTCTTCTTTGAAATGGGCCCAGTGACTGGAAAATAGTGTATGTAATTTAAGTCACTGAGGCATTGACTCCTCAACATTATAGTTTTCTGACTCTTCTTGTTTAGGAAGGATTCTTACTATAGGTCTTCTCTTCCATTAGTGGGGTTTGGCTTTGTTTTGAGAGGGTTTTTCTCCATGAAAGAGACTTTCCAGACAGCAGCTGAAGTAACCAGGCCAGGATAGGTATGAATTTAGATACCTCTGCATTTACACAGTCCCTGAAAGTAGGTAGAAGATGTGGATGGAATCATACCTGCATAAAGCTTATTTAATCCCCAATAGCAATGACTATATTTTTCCCCCGAAGGATTTTCTCCCTTCCATATCATTTGAACTGTGATGAACTCACACTAATATTCCAGCTAAAATCTAGTAAACAGTCATACAAATTGCTGGTTTCTTTACCCAAGTTTTTAGCTTCTTTTCTCCTCAATAGCTTTATTCATCAAACCAAGCCAGAGAAAAACTCCACAGAAGTACTTAAAATAGTATTCCAGCCAGCACGTTGGCTTTGCTACCATGTCTACTGCACACAGACTGTCAGTAATGAAAAGTGGAATTCACCTCATCAAACAAAGTCTACAAATTTGCTTGAGGATAATATGTCATTAGAAAAGCAGATACATATTTGAGGCCCAAATTAAACACCAATGTCCGGTTCTTAAGAAACAGAGTCACTGTTACTGCTACTGTTTATTAGCAAACCTCAACCAAAACCTTTAAAATACTGGATTTAACTTTTAGTCCATCTGACCTAGCCTCTCATGTTTGGTAATAATTCTAAACCCTGTGCTTCAGAGGAACTGGCATCCACAGTGTTGTAAATAGAAGGCACCTCCAGAGAGCCGAGACCCAGAAGCAATCAATTTATGCTAAACACTCTGGTATTGCTCCCATTGACACTCAAATGCCTGTTGTTTTCAGCATAGCAGATGTTTAGACATAAAATGGCTTTTGTTGCTTTGGAGCCAGTGCCTATAAACCCAAAGTCCATGCCTTTGCCTATAGAAGAAAAAAATCCAGCTCAAGAGGCTTTTCCCTCTACAAACCTGCCCAAATACTCAAAACTCGGTTAGAACATCACAGCTCCCTACACAAATACAAGGGAAGTGAACTCCATGACTGTTAAATTACTGCAGGACATGGCTGGGGGAGCTGGATAACCTGTCACTGCCTGGAGAGGTAGCAGGGACCATCAATACCATGTATTTCTGTCAAGCTCTAGGATCAGTGCTGCAGCAAATCCCTTGTAATCCATAGTGATGATTCAAGAATGAGAAGGAGAAAAAAACATGAAGACATAAATTAGAAACTGCAGGATTTTGCTGCTGCTTTAAAGCACAGAATTTTAGAGGAAATTTTATCTACCCACTTCATTGTCCCTAGAGCAAGCAGGATCCTATAGCAGGGCTGAGAGCAGCAAGTGTTCTCCATAAAGCAGCAAAACAGTTTTGCTTCAGTTATTAAGGAAATTCCTCTTCCTTGATGCATTGTGGCACCTGCAATCTAAGAAGACAGGTGCCCCTGAGAAGAGGGAACCTGAATTCATGAAGTTGTCCTCCTCTCTCCAAATGTAAGCATATTTTATGTCTTTGATATTAAATGACCTTTGGAACAGCACCTCAGATTTATCCCAATTTGACAATAACCAAGAGGCAAAAACTACATAAAGCTGAAAGGTATCTCATGCAGGGATATAAAGCGAAATAAATAAGTTCCTGTTACCAAGAACTTGGCCGTGCTAAGCAGAAGGTCTGTCATTATTCCCTTCCTCAGGCAGGAGGGTGACCACTGGTAGTGACTGGTTGAGTTCCTGCACTTTAAGCCCAATTTTCAACATAGTGGAGTCAGTGCAGTTAGTGCAGCCCACAGCAAACAGGCGTCCTTTCTCCATCGTGTAGGACGGCAATCTATCTCACAGAAATATCTATGAGTAACATTTCTTCTCAAAGCCTCTTTGTCAGACCTGCAATCCCTCTCTGCCTTTTACAGAAACAAACTGACAGAAGAGAGTTTGCAACCACTTTGATTCACAACAGTCCCACCAGTGAGATGTACCTCTGTTTTACACAGAATCACAGAATCTTAGTGGTTGGAAGGGACCTTTGAGATCATCGAGTCCAACCACATTAAAAAAACAAACAA
>JAOQGH010000032.1:52931894-53032855 GCA_025769975.1 Gallinago jamesoni
TCGTAGGACTTGTTCTCCAGACCCCTCACCAGCTTGGTGGCTCTCCTCTGGACACGCTCCAGCACCTCAATGTCCTTTCTGTAGTGAGGGGCCCAAAACCGAACGCAGTACTCGAGGTGAGGCCTCACCAGTGCCGAGTACAGAGGCACGATGACTTCCCTACTCCTGCTGGCCACACTGTTCCTGATACAAGCCAAGATGCTATTGGCCTTCTTGGCCACCTGGGCACACTGCTGGCTCATGTTAAGCCGGCTGTCATACTTCAGTGCAGAAGACAGAAAGACCTTCTTAGAGTTTTCCCTTTGAAGACAAAATCCTTTTTCTATGAGGATTCAAGTTTTCTACATGCACAGACATAAAATCCCTCGGGTTTTTTTTTTTTGGTTTGTGGGTTTTTTTTTTTAAATACACCATTGTCACCATATCAGCCCTCGTCTGACTTCTGCTTTGCCTGTCATCAGCCACTGCCCTTGCCTTATGCCAGCCAGCACCTCCAACAAGCCACAGCAAGACCGGGATCTCAAAGAGGCACTGATCTGAGGGCACTCCAGGAATTTGAAGCGTTCCTATTTATTTTTCCCCTGAATTCAATTTCAAATATTAGAAGACAACTGACTTTCATCCTTGCTTAGTTAAATATAGATCAATTGTCTATGACCAGGCTGAAAACACACTTACATAGAGGTTTAATCAAGACAGGCATAGGCATAAAGTCCTAGATATTAGCACCCAGTAAAAACGTAAAAGTCTAAGGAGTACCAAGACATCTCATTGAGTTTGCAGATAACATGGAATGACACCTTAAAGAACTGTGAACTCTCCCTGCTTCCCTCTGTCAGTAAGCTTAGAGCTATGCAAGAAAAGAAGGGTCAACCAGGACTTTCCCACCATGGGGAATCCTCCCTGTGGAGACTTACATCCTCTCCCTCCAACTCGTGCCACCTTCCTCCTTTGAACTTGCAGTGCACAAGTTTTGCTGGTCCTCAGGCAAGGAGGAGTCCTGAGCAACATCTGCTGCAGCCTGGAGTCATCACCAGTCACCCTTACTGTGCCTTTTGGGAAGCAGCTTATTTATCCTCCCTCACCCTGCAAAGGGCAAGCAACAACAAGGAAGACTTTTACATGATGAGTTGCCAAAATCTTCCAAGGGCCAGGGCAGTGATTGTCATCTTTTAAGACAGCATCTAACAACAGCTTTGACATGTTCTTGCAGAGATACAGAGCATAAGCTGCGATGTGGTTCTAATTCCAGCTCAGAGCCACCCAATGGTCTCCTCCTTCAAAAAGTCTGCAAAATGTCCATTGAGAAAAATATTAAATTCACTGCCAAGTTTTCAGAGAAATTAACATTATAATCTGCATGGGCAAGATGGTTGGAACTCAAAATCCCAAGGAGTATCCTGTAGTAGCTGCTAGAAGTGCTAAAAAAAAAAAAAATACATCTTTTCCACCAAAGCCTTTTCACTTCAAGTGAGGGGGAACAAAAGCAAAAAAAAAAAAAATGCTTATAACCATAATTTAAAATTGTATTAAAAAGTAGTATGTATTTGTGCAGTCTCAATGTGATGGGCATAACAATCTCATTGTGGCAAGGGAAAAAATACCACCAGTGAGCTACGTGTGCTGCAAGCGAGCAGGGTTATTCACTCTGGCATCTTACAGAGATCAGTATCTCAAGACAGGCTGACAGACAACCAGGAGATGTAAAACTGTAACACAAGATCTGTGTCACATCCAGCCTTGCCACATCATGGGCTGCCAGGGACAGGCACAGTGATGGGCAGGAACAGGAAAGGGAACGTGCTGCAGTCACTGGGGAGTCTGAAAGGACAAAGGGACAGCATAGGGAGTCTCCCGGGGAAGGAGTGGGGTGAAAATGCCCCCTCCCAGGAAATCTGGGTATCTTCACTACAAAGTGGCACTACACCTCCAAAGCAGTGCTATAACTCAGCTTCTTCACAGTTCTTACATGGTTTTTGCTCCTTCCTGGTTTCAACACCTATCTGTGCCCATGACCTAAAGGGCAGAGACCTTTGTAGAAACAAAATTTCTGAAAATCAAAACAGGACTTAAGAAAAAAATATGTTCACAACTTTTTTTTTTTTGGACAGCATGGGACAAAATACCAGGTATTTTATGTGCTTGTTCTCAGCAAGAAGACTTAAAGAACATGAACACTTCTTCAGTTTTTCCTGTGAGCATTTCTTAGAATAAACACAGGAGGTTTTTCTCCTCTGTAAAGAGAGGCATATAATCAGCCACACTTTCTCCCTTTCTCCTTAGATTTAAGACCTGCTTCTAAACTCAACACTCCTGGTGTTTACTAGTTGTTACCCCGTCTGGCAGCTCTTGCTGGACTGGCTGTTTTGAATTCAAATCCCTGGTCAATTTTCACTTCACAAATAAATTCCACCAATCAATCTAACCTGGTCCCTGGCCAAGGTGAAATGAATTAACTACTTGTAAATTAAGATAGATGCACATCTGGTGCAAATCACTGTATTTCTCTGAAAAACAACTCCATTATCTCCACTATGGACATTATCACAGAGGAGACAGCAAAGCAGGAACACAGTGGGCGTAAGGACACGATGGTGTTAGCGGCAATGTTGGCAACAGCCACTGCCTGAGGGGCCAGTACCACCAGCAGCAGCTTTCGCAGTTTCTCCCACCTCCGGCATTGACCCTTTCCTTCACTAAGCTGTTGTAGGAAACAGTATCTAGTGTGAACTCTCCTGTGTTCTTTGGGGCAAGCCCTGAGGTACCCTGAAAAGTCTTTCTGCACCTCTGTGTCCACTCATGTAGCAGAGAACAAAGGACTCCCTGTTTTACCTTCATCTTGTGGTTTGATTTTGAGAGCCCTTTGTTTTTCAGCAAGTGCAGGTAATTCAACATTTATGAATCAAAAAATGGTGACAGGAGAAAAGCGGCTGAGATTTAAAAAGAAAAAGGAAGTATTTTCTCTCTGCTTTCTCCTTCTGCCGTTTCTCCCCTGGCTGTTCCCTGAGCCTGGTTGGGTGCTGTGCTTTTAGCTACCCAGCTCTTTCAAGCCATCTTTGGAGAAGCATTCGTTGCCACACACTGCTATCTAGTGGCAAAACCGCAGATGTTTGGGTGGTGGGAACGAAGGGTTACCAAGTATCCCAGATGCAACTGGTATTATACACTAAACACCTCTGCTGTGGCAACAGATTTTGTAACCCTATAAATATTCATTCCCCTTTAATAGCCAAAACAAGTAAGAAGAAAGTACTTAGTAAAATAGATCTATTTTAAAGTGTACTTTGTAAGCTGTATATTTTACTATTTACAAAGAAAATATTTTCCTTTGGACCAATGTGTGAGTCTATCCCCATGAAATTAGGGAAGATGAAATGAGAGGCTGATTTGCAGAAATAAATGAACTTCTTTAGGAATAGTGGGGAAGGTTACCTGGTAGAAGAGAGGTTACAGACATCTTTTCCTTTGGATACCGCTCCTTGAAGAAGCGGCAGCCTCCTCTTAAACTGTGGATCACCACTGTCACAGGATAAGACTTTGAGTATCTTATGTTAGAAGGAACCTCTGGAGATCGTCATGTTTAATCCCCCTACTTAAGCAGGCCCACCTAGAATCGGTTTCCCAGGACCATGTCTTGACTTTTTAATAACTCCAAGGATGAGGACTTCCCAAACTCCCTGGGCAACCTGTGCCACCCTCACAGTAAAACTGTTAATGTCAGATGAGATGGTTTCTGCTCTGCCTAACCATTACCAATAGCAAGAGTGTCTAAGCAGCCCTTCTGTGCTCTACTTCAGAGAGAAGGGGAAAAAAAATTACTTGTAATCAGGAATTCATTCAGTTGGAGGTCCTCATCTTTATTCCACTGAAAAGAATAATAAAGTTGCCTGCAGACAACTCATCCTACATACATAATCTGAAGAGCACCAGATGGTAATTGAAGTAAGTTAGTGATCAGGGCTTAAAGATGAGGACATTTTAAATTGAATTATCTGTCAGAAAATTAGATCACTGTCATTTCTCAAATCTGAGTTCAGACTCTTGGTCTGTATTACTGTAACAGCCACTAGTCATCAATGAGACATTATCCTGCAACCTGTCTTAACACAGACTTCTGCTTTTTTCTTGAGTATTAAATATAATGCATGAGCCATTGTTCACTACAAACTTTTCTCTCTCCCACTCATGTAGCAGTACACAATGAGGATATAATTCTCACTTGAAAAGAGTTTTAGGAAACAACTGAAATTGTGGAACCTAATCCTTTTCTATTAACTGTTGCTCTCTCAATGTCCTCAATTTCTCTGAGCTTTTCCACAAAACTCACTCCACTCTCAGTGTGCTACTCCCATCACCATCTCTTCAAAACAAAATGCAAAAATGAATGAATAAAGAAAGAGAAAGGAGAGCTGCAAACCAAGAGAAATCCAAGCTGCCCTTGGTATGTTCACTGGGAAATGAAACAAGCTGCTTTTCTTTGCACTGCTTCAACACTAGGGTAGGAAAATAGTCTGAGATGAAATGTGTCTTAATCAGTCTGTTGAAAATGTGCATCTGAAGATGAGCTACTGTGTAACACTGGCTCTACCACAAGATATAATTACACAGAAGAAAGAAATTTCAAGTCTAGGATAAACATCTCTTTTGATAATGAGCATCAGGGTGATTGTTCTGGAGGCAAGTAAATCAACATACCCTTCACTTTGCATCACAGTCGTGTCACATGGAAATGGGAAAGCGGGTCAGAGCAGATTGGGGGAAGAATAGGAATGGAAAGCAGTTCTGGCATAGGAAAGCTCAGCTCCTTTAAGCTTGAAAAGAAGTGCCAGAAAAGGTTAGACGGGAGTTGATGAAAAAGCTTTTGCTATAATGGATTATGCTGTAGGTCCTACCAAATTTACCAGGTAAAAAACCTTCCATATCTTACTTTTTCATCCAACTTGCACTTTTCCAACCCTTACTGCGCTGATCCTGGCATGATTGTGCCAGGATCCCTTAATCAGACACCAAGGCTAGAGACAACCTAGCCCATGACTTTTCATCAGGGGATGCTGCTGATGCTGATATTGCAATGACATTACTTGCTGTATGATTTTACCGTACCATTTACAATACTTCTGGAGTGAACAGAGTCCCATTTCTTCTTTAGATTCTGTACAAATCCCAGGGATATGCCTGGAGAGCATTTTACATACATACTTGAAGCACACCCACAGACTCAGGCCTGAATTTTTTTTCACAAAAGAGTTAAATGATCATGGAACTTGTATCTGGTCTAGTGTCTTGCCTTTGGATGCAGCATTGTGCACAAGAGCACAAAGTAGGCTAAAACTGGAAGGATTAGGTTTCCCTCCCCCCCCTTCTTTCCCTGGCCTGTTGTTCTTGTTCTGCCTTCATGATTTTTGAGACATAAAATCAATTTTGCTGTTAATTGCACTTCTTAGATTGAACATTTTGCTCAAAACGCTGGTACAGGATTGTTCCTACTGATGAACTTTTCATTTCATGATCATTATTGTTTTATTGGGGTTTCCACTCTCCCAGTCACTAAGCCAGCATGTGAGGCTTCAAAGTAGTTTCGATTAGGGTAAGAAATAAGGGACTATAAATCAAGTGGGTTATTGGGGTCATTTCATCTAATACGCAGAGTCCTGCTTCACTGAACAAGGGCAGGTGAGACCTTGTCTTGCTCCAAAATCTTATGATGATGGCCACCACTTGTGAGGAGCTGGCTCAGGTCCTCGGCTGGCCAGCCCTGCCACCAAACACTGCTGGTGGGAGCAGGACAGGAGCACTTTCTCACACTGTCCTCCATTTCTAGCTCAGGAAAGCCCTCTTCAGGTGGGCTGCTTCAAAGCCAGCCACAAGCTTTGCCTGTGCTCAGAGCTAGCACTGCATAGACATGTACACGCATTTGTGTTTCCAGCCCAGCCAAGGGATGGGATCTGAAAGTAGAAAAGATGGTAGAACATTAGGGAGAGGCTGAAGCAAAGCTGCAAATACTACTGGCACAGCAGAGGGTTTGAAAACCTCCATCAGTCAAATCATGGTTACAGTTGGAAGGGACCTTAAAGATCATCAAGTTCCAACCCCTCTGCCGTGGGCAGGGACACCTCCCACCAGACTAGGTTGCTCAAAGCCCCATCCAGCCTGGTCTTAAACACTTCCAGGAATGGGACATCCACAACTTCCCCGGACAACCTGTTCCAGTGTCTCACCACCCTCACTGTAAAGACTTTTTTAACGGTATCTAATCTAAATCTCCCCTCTTCCAGTTTAAAGCCATAACCCCTTGTCCTGACATTACGCTTTCTGACAGAGTCCCTCCCCATCTCTCCTGTAGGCTTCCTTGAAACAATGGAAGGCTGTTATAAGGTCTCCCCGAAGCCTTCTCTTCTCCAGGCTGAACAACCCCAGCTGTCTCAGCCTGTCCTCATAGAGGAGGTGTTCCAAGTACTGAACAGTACAAGCTGAAAAGACCACGACCTGCTTCACAGCACTTGAATCCTTCAAAATGGAAAGGTCACATGGGGCTGTTGCTGCGTTTGCTGTGCTGTTACAGATATTTGTCCTGCTGAACACTTATCCCTCCAAGATATTAAATTAAGCGGGCACATCGTAAAACACAGATCTGTTATCTAGCATAGGAAAGCAGAGGCTGAAGGCAGCAATCACAGGTGATCCTCTGGCCGGAGCAGGCAGGAAAGCACGTGTTTCTCAGCACCCTAATAACTGCCCTGCCATTTAGCTGGGAAAACTGCCAGGGAGCAGATTCAGAATAATGCATCCGAGCAATGAATAAATGACATAAATCGTATTAAGTACAGTAATTCATCTGAGTTTTGTCTGCAAGATGTTTCACAGCAGTGTCCAATATAAATGAATCAGTATCTGCTCGCATGCCTTTCTCCAGGGGGCCTGCCATTAAATCCTTGCTGAGTCATTGTCTTGCTGTGGTTAAGACTGAACAGTTCAGGATTAAAGCACAATACATTAAAAAATTATTTTACAGGTCTTGGCCCAAATTCTACTATCAGCTACAGTAGTGTTCCATCGTACAGTGTGTGGTCACTCTGATACTGCACTGAAGTAAAAATCCAAATTTTATAGCTAGAGGGAAACCAGCATCTCCACGCTTTGAAAAGAGACTACCAGCTCATTAGAAACTCTTAACTTGCTTCCCTGCCATACACACACTCAAAAATTATTTTAGAATAGGCAGTTAAAAGGATAAATCTTTGGAAACAATAAAGGAGAAAACCACCTAGATAGATACCACTCCAGCATCCCAACGCTGGCCTGATTTCCTGCTCAGGAAGAGAGGAATGGCAAGGTCTTTTTGAAAGAAAGGGAGGCTTTGAGGGAAAAAGTGTGGGCAGTTTGTGGATTCACATGGAACTGTTAAGAAATCACTTGGACTTTGAAATGCAAGAGAGGGGATTAGTTTATCTCCTTTGAATTGAAAGCCCTAAAAAACTAAGATGTCCTGGCCATTCAAAACATCAACTCTAAAATAAAACAAAATTAAAGTAAGAATGTAAAGATTTGAAATTTCAAATTTGTCACAGATTGAAACCACTTTCAAAATAGAGACTTAAATCCTTGGCAGAGAGTAAACTAGTGTTGCATATCATAGTCAGCTCTACCACTATTTATTTGATGTGAATGGGCCTGTGTTAATATCTGCTGGCTGATCACGCAGTCCATCAGCTTTCCACAGTACCACACAGTTTTCAATGTTGAAAACTACTTCTGTAGAGGTACTTCATTTGACTACTATGTTTTGCTGCTACTTGTAATTTCCTTTGTGTGGTAGGCTCTTGGTTTTATTTCCAAATCCAAGGTCCAGCAGTTACTTTATTTGTGGGCTTAATTTCTATTCAAAAACTAGAAAGACTCAAAAATAGGATAAAATGGAAAGAAACATAGTAATAATTTTGTTAAATTAAAAACACAGCTGACCTCTAGTGGCAGCTTGTCAAAATTAAAGTTGTTCAAGTACTCCACGAAGGGAAAAAAAAAAACCACACACTTTTCTGATGAAGCTTTCTGTCTGGATTCAGATTTTTTTTGGTCTCTTTTCCCTTTTCTCCTGCATTTATCTGCCAATTCCAGGCCTTCAGATAGCCTCCAAGAGTTTTGCAACAAAGATAAAAAAGATAAACTCAAATTCAGTTACTTTAAAACAAATTTGAAGTGCAAGTCTCCAGTTTTTGCAAAACGTGTTTTTAAGAGATAACATCCATTTTACTCAAAACAATTTGAATTTTCAACAGAAATTTGTCTCACAGTTTTAGCTTACCAAGTATTGCATAAAATTGCCTAGTCAGAAAGTAGTTTTCAATAAATAGAAACCCAAATGTTTGTTGGTTGGGGTAATATTATTTGTTTGCCAAATAGTTTTTTTATAAGGAGGTATTAATATTTTTTTCCATTAAAACTTTGTGAATTTTATGTCTAACAGTGAGAGTAAGCAAAAAATATTTATATACATATATATGTATATACACACAAATGTTTGTAGTTATAGTGTTTCTTCTTTTCCCCAAATCTTCTTGAAAGCTGGGGAAAGCCCTGTATCAAAAGTAGTCCAGACCACATGGCAAGAAATCCAGGCATCCTCATGGATTTTCCTGAGCTGTTGTCAAGAGATCCTTGGTGCCTGGCTCTCTCTCCTGCTGGTAGCTACCCCACCTAACATCAAGGCCACTCATGTGGCAACACATCACCTTGCATGGAGCATTTTTTGAAAGCTGGACATGTGAACCACACCGCTAGTAATGCAGTGGCACTAGTCAATACCTGTGATGAATAATTAATCCCATAATTATTGGTAATGCAGTGATACCTCCACCTCATGCATTAGCCTGGGCCTAGTCCATGAGATGAGTACAGCCCCATTTTTTTTAACAATGAGACAGAGTTATCTGTTTTTAAGAAGCTGTCCCAATTCCCAGCCTGTTACTCCACACAAGTCTCATGGGTAGGGCTGAAAGGACTCGGGGTGAGCAACAACTCAGTTGCTTTGTTCAAGGAGGAGCCCCAATTGCCTTATTACTTTGAGAATAGCTTTGTCCCTTGTTCAAGTAAACCCAAAAGCAGCTCTTGTGCCTCCCACTTTCTTACTCACCTCCACCTGCCTGCTGGGCAGCACTGGGTATGATGTCCACAGTGCAAGAGCTCCTGAGGTCACTCCTCCCTGGCCTTATTTCTCTGGTTCTTCCCATCAAGTTCAGGCAGAAGAAACTACTGCAGACACATTAGCCATCCCACATATGATGCAGGAGATGAGATGTCTCCATTCAGCCATTCATTTAAAAACAAAACCTTAAAGCACTTACTTACATTCTTCTTGGCGATAGGATGGTTTTCTTCTTAAAAGCTTCCTTTGCTCCTCAGAAGATATTCACATGGAGAATTTTTGTTCTATCTGCCTCTCTTACTTCAGTGGGGACCACAAGCATCACTTCTGCAGCACAACAGAGCAGCGAGTGCAAGTGCTGGGCACAAGAGATGAGAGAGCCTGGCCACGGACATTCCCTCCATACACACACTACCCCGCAGGAGTCAAAAGGCTACCTCAGCCTGGAACAGTATTTCAAACCACAGGCCCAGCCTCCATTCACCCTACTCACACCCAGGTGAGCACAAATCTCAGCTTATTGCCCACACCTGAGGTGGGACCTATCCTCACATAAGGTCAACAGAGAAGAGTAACTTCAGTGTAAATAACTGTAACAACCTCTGCATTGAAAAAATAGTCTTCTAAGATGAAAAGACAATTTAATGTCTTCTCCAAGTAGAATTGACCTTAGAGTTTTTGTATTTTTACTTTTTTCTTCAAAACAATTCATACCAAAAAACAGCACAGTGGTGCAGCTATGATGGTCTGAGGAAATAGGCCGTGCCTTTTAGGGAAAGGTAATTACTATTACTAGAGCAGCTGAGAAGCTGGTGCACTCAGGAGTGTCTCTGCTTTTTCCAGATTTATCGCTTGGCATCATAACACAGTGATTCAAAACAGAGATGCGAAGAACACTGAATTTATGTTAAAAGCCAATTTGAAGACTTAAATGTTTCTTTCCCTACTGTATTGGTTTATGCTTTCTGTCTGGGTGCAGCTGAAGGATGTGAGCATCAGCAGGGCACTGTGCATAGAGTACATGTTTCAGATCTTAGAATCATAGAATCGTTTTGGTTGGAAGAGACCTTTAAGATCTCAAGTCCAACCGTTAACCTAATGCTGCCAAGTTACCACTAAATCATGTCCTTCAGCATCACATCTACACGTCTTTTAAATACTTCCAGGGATGGCAACTCAGCCACTTCTTGAGATCTCTGGAGGAATCGCTACTTTCTCTGGCTGAAGTCACTGCTGCTGTCCTCACTTGCATTTACTAGAATCAAGATAGCACATCTTGGGACACCTGTACTGCAACCAAACTCCCACCCAGCTGGGTGAAGGTCAATCTCCAGCTCCCAGGTGGCTCAGGTGGGGATGCTCATCCTGCCACTGCCAGTCAACTGCCCCAGTGACGAAGCAGCTCAGAGCAAAGACTGCAAATGATCTGGGTGGGCTTCAGATGGAGCCTCGCAGGCTGTCAGCTGGCACCCTTTTATGCATATTGACATTTTTTTTAAAGCCAAGACAACAGAAGTTTTTGAAATGGAGCCTAGATGCATAATATTTTTCTTGTAACTCGGTCTCAGAAATTGCACTGGGCCTGTACAGACTCACAAAATGCTGAAAACTTGTATTGACGTGTGTTTGAGAAGTTCCAAATCAAGTCACTGTAATACCGTATAAAAATAGCTAAAATGGAAAATCATCAACAGAAAAACTAGAGTACTAAATGATCTATGTTATTATTCCCATAGTGATTAACATACTGCATTTTCCCAGCCTGTTGCAATTTATTAGTCCATGTTCCTCTGTATCAGTATCAAATATTATTTCATTATAAAAACTTGTGTGCTTGTTAACAAAAAAAACCCAAATTAACTGTCAACATATGTTACTTTCACTTTTTCAAATTAGAGTAAGCAAACTGGCTCTAATTAGTTTCCTGATTAACGAGTGGATGGTAAGCAAGAGAATTACATTAAGAACAATTTCCAGTTTACACTGGTTAGAAGGAGGTAAAAAATAATTTTTCAACAGGGATCAAATAAATCTACAGAACCTCACTTTTTTACAATACTGTGAAAATATGCAAGGCATCACATTGTAAATTGCTGGTTAGGTCACTGGAGCAGGATGAATAAATACTGTTTGCCATATGAAATTGGCTAGTTAAAGGAAGATCACAAAATTGTTTGTTGCTATATAAGGCTCATTTTTGCTATAAAAAGAGCAATTTTAATTTACAGGGGCTTAAGGCAATTTTCCATCTAATTTTATGTTTTATAATGTCTGCTAAAACACTGGTGCCTTATTAGTTTGTGTGGTCGAATATATATTGTTTCCAAATTTCAAGGCCATTGATTTATCTTGACCAAAGTAAAACATGGTTACTTTTTCTTCCTAAAAGCTAAGAAAAATCCATGCAGATCACATTAAGACAAATCTAAATTGACTATATTGTAGATACATCTCTTTTTGTGACCAATGGAAAATACTATGATTTATTTGGGTATGAGTAAAGACAGGTTAACTTCACTGGTCACAACTATAATCCTCCCTACACTACCATTTGCTATGCAATCTCACAACTGAAAACCTTAAAACTCAAGTGAATTAAATGGCTGTTATAACACAGGAACAGCTGGATAGATGCACAGCATGGTTTCTTGAACATCTGGGCTCCATTCTTACCAGTGAAGGTCCTGGCAGACAGGTCAGACGTAGCTTAAGGCTTTTCATCATTCTGTGGTTCGGAGATTTCAGCTTCCTACCACCTCCCCTCCCAGACATCAGCATGCAGGAGGCTAACAGCATTGCCCTGTTTCCATCAGCCCAACCCTGTGCTGTGCCGACCTCATTGCTCAGAAAAATCGAGCATCCCACTCCCTTGGCCACAACACAGCCAAGGAGGACCATAAGCAAAGCATCAGTCCTCCACCCACAGGCTGGATTCCTCCCAAGCTCCTCAGGAACCTCAGCAGAAAGCAGTATCGCTGATAAGCTTCCAGCCAGCTGATTTTTTCCCTGTTTCTTGATTAGCACTTATTTCCCCGTTCCTATTTCAGTAACACAGAGTCCTCAAAAACCAAGAAAGTATCTGGGCCTTTTGTATTTCTTCCCTGGCTTACCACAAGACATTGAGGACAAGGAGTGGTGAAATTGGGATTGGCTGATCTGCTCCAACAACAGAGTCCCAGTTTCTCATCTTTTCCTTCTCTGCTTCCATCTGCATGAGGGCAATACTGCAAGATAGCTAATGCTGTATAACCCTACTGTGGACGCTCTGTAGGAATACAAAACAAGGCTGATCTCAGAGACTTTTCCTCCAAAGACTTTGTATCCTCTCCACTCCAGATTTTCTCTGGCCAAATAAGCTTCAGTTCTTTCTTTCTTCATTCACCCCATTTTTATTTTTTTCCTGCCCTTGGTTCTCCTTTCTGTCTTCTACCTGTAGGTCTGGCCCAACCTTTTGCCTAAACACATACTAACCTCTTCTAACTCAGCAGTTTTATTTGAAGGTTGTGTGGTTGTGTATGGTGAAGAAAGATTTCTTTTCCTAGTGTCAGTGACGTGGGCAAGGAAGAAGTTTGAAAACAGTCAGTGTGGCAGGCCTGTGGGCAGTCATTACGTCTGCAGTAAAATTACTGAGATGCATCAGTGAGAGAAGTAGGTTCTCAGCACTTCACAAAATCAAATCATTTTCTTTTCCACCTATGTAGAGAGCACCTTATGGGGGGAAACTGTAGCGGTCGTGGGAGGCAATAATGCCATGCCTATTAGAAGAACCACTAAGTTGTCATCTTCCATCCTACCTCTAAACTGACACTGAAGCCGAGTGAAGAAAACCCTGTTTCCTGACCCAGCAGCCCTGCTTTGTTATGCATTTTTGTATACTGGTCCTGCAGAGAAAGGAGAGCTCTCACTAAAATTTTATCAGGTAACTCTACCTTACCTTCATATTATTTTGAACTCGGGTATCGCTGAAGAGGTGGAATTGGAACCTGCTTTAGTGAGAGAAACCCCCATGAATGGTTTGGGATGAGTTAGGGGTGGCACGGTGAGTGCTGTGCGTTGCCAGGCCATGGAACCACATAAAGATGTGAACTCTGTGGGGGAAAATGGGACGTTGGGACAAAGATGCAAGACAGGGAATGTCCATGGTGGAACAAGGAAAAGCTTGTAGTGGAGTGAGTATAACTGCATGCACAACACTTTTAGTGTAAGTGAAGGAACTGGGGCAGCTGGAAACCCAAATTTATTGGTCTTACAGTTTCTTATGTGGCTGTATAGACTGTTCCTAGCTAGTCAGGGACAAACGTAAGGTTTTCTGTCCAAACAGGAGGTATTCCTATCTTTCTTCTGCCAAGAGGAGCACTACAACTGTGAGCCCAGGAATTCGTGACAAGCGCTGTTCCTCCACAGCAAAGCAAGCTCGGGTAGCGCATCCTTTATGGACAAAAAGTAGTAATGTGATCATCCTAATAAACATCTTCATCAGATGTTCCAAGTAATTATCTTTGGTTTCTATGATCAAAAAAACAGAAACATATAAACATAAAAAGAGACTTTAATTTTTTAAGCTATCCAGGATTTGTGGTCATAAAGAATAATGGCAAAGGCAAGGGCTTTTTCCTTTGCAAGAAAATTCTTGGAGCAGCATGTAAACAGACCTTCTTGTGGTATTAATATTACCACATTTATGCTGAAGCTATGCAAACAGAGACATATAAAATTGTGCTCCTAAATCTTAGGTTGCCAATAAATATTTTTACCACTTTCAATTTATACTGTTTGCAACTTTGCCCCCTTGCAGAAAAGTGATCCCAAAATGCAAGCTAAGTTATTCTGAGGTTATTTGAGCTATCAGACATTTAAAATAAAGATCATTTCTGTTCCTCTGAACTTAACCTGTTGCTTGTTTGGAAAGAATTGACTTGGCAGTTTGCAAAACTTCATCTCAGGGGCTGGTGACAGAAGCATAGAATTTTTAGCTTGAATTGATGGCAAGCAGCCTTGTTTAGTGCCTCAAGGGATTTGAGTTCCCGTCTTGACCTTACCATATATGCCCTCATTACATATATTGGGTGTATTTTCACAAGGTTACTGCTCTCCAGTTAGCTGTCTTGATACCTCAGTATTAAAAAAGTCTCAGTATTAAATAGATTTAATGCGCCTTGCTACATCAAGATACCAACTTGTATTCCATTAAAACAAAAACATAACTTCAGGCTCCCTTTATAAGTTTACTGAGTTAATGGAAGTTACAAATTCTCACTACACTGAAAAATCAGTGTGAAAAATCAGCGCTGTTATTCTGGTGCCCGCATAGTGCCCACTGGGTTTTGTACCTCATTTTCCTAGTGCTCAAGGCAATGCTCATCTTAAAAAGGTATAAGATGTGCCTCAAAAGAACTGTCTTATAAATAACAAGATGATTTGAAATATGAATTTGGACATTTTAAAGTTTTTCCTTAGAACTTATGGGTTCAAATTCCAAAAATTTTGTCCATGTTCAATAGGAGAAGAAAAGGGACATCTGAAGTTCTCCCATGGTGCTTGAATATGTGAGCCGGAGAATTCAAAGGGAAAAAGAAGACTGGCAAAATCAGGGGAGCTGACAATTCAGTCTGCCTCAGAAGCTGTTGAAACTTGTTCTGAGCTATTACCTTTATAGATAAGTGAATAAAAAAGTTAGATAATATTTTACAAGGTCACGAGCAACCCTACTTTCTTCATTTTTAAGTGTTTGACTTAACAAATCTTTGACTTCACTTTTAGGTTTATATACGAATGATCACACTTCTGCTAAGGTATGGATATCATACTGTTTTAATTTCTGTTGCTTCTTCATTTTACATGGCTGTTAATTACAGCCACTTTGATAATATCTATTCCAGTACTAGTTATTTACTTAAGAAACCAATTATTTTCTATTTGAAAATTCTTTTGGTTTTATGTAGCATTCAAAACACTGATGTAGTTCTTAACTGACTGACTTAGATCCTATAATTTTGGGATATAAGCCCATAAAACTTCACGCGTTGGCAAGGCGCTGCTCTCCTTTTATTCCAAACCTCTCCTCCTTGAGATGAAAACAAAGCAGAAATATTTGCAATTATAATGCTGTAAACCACTATTTGCCGGTTATGTGTTTTCAGCTTTCAGACTGAGGGTTGATTGAGACTGAGAACCTGCCAGCTTGCTAATGAGGCAGCTTTGCCTTGGGGAGCAGAGGAATCTGGGCAAACAGGTACAACTGCAAAAGGAGGCAGCTGCAATCCAAGCATCTTCTCTGGGGACCTGGTAGCCATGGGGGTGGAAGTACCCAGCTGTGGGCACTTTTCAGTTCTGAGTAGTTAGTATAAGGCTGCTGCGGTTTCCGGTGAGTTATCTGTGTATCTCCTGGAGCATTAGTCATGAATATCATGAACAGATCCTGCTCAGCATTAAAAATGTGCCATGGTGCTAGAGGTTTGTAGCTATCATCTGCAACCTTTTTCTCTAACCAGGAAGAGTTTTGTGCATGTTAGAAGAGAGAAAGTAAGTGAACGTGACAGAGACAGGCAGAAAGAGGAAGACAAAGACTAAACTTTGGCAAATGTCACTGTTTAACAAAGATGAGTGTTGATGAAGGTCAATGAAACTGGTTGGCAATTAGCCTCTGGTTCTGTGAAGAAAGAACTTTTGACTGGTTAGTGCATTATTCTGCAGAGGTTAGTGTTATACACACTCTCAAAATTCCCTTATGCCACCCAGCTTGCAAGCATAAAGCCAGGAAAAAATGATACTTTTTGCCAGTTGACTATATAATTTTCAGTGGCCAAAAGCCAACTGGCTGCTAATTGTTATTGCAGTGGAACAGAAAACAAAGCTCTTGGTATGAATACTTGGACTGTTTGTTGTATTCCCCCTTGAAATTCTTCAGGAAGTGCCGTGAACTGCTGCTCACAGCCACAGCTCCCAGAGAAGATGAACTGGGTGCCTGTGTATGCGTGCAGCACTTGGTCTGCAGCCTGGGCAAATATTTTCAATAGGCTTTTTGCAGCCGAGGTTAGCTGGCTGCAAAGAAATTCATTTATTTAGCCACTTTGCATGCTTAGAGCATTTTCCAAAAATCTAGTGTATGTAAGTCCATGGTGGCCCCAGAAAATGTGTGACAGGAGAGAACTGGTGGAATTGTGTTCAGTCATAAGAGACATAACTCACACCTATCCGCTATTATTTGCGGGAGAAGCTCTTGAGGCAAGAAACATCTCATTGTTTGGTATTTATGTAGCAGCCAACACAGTGGAGTGGTAATCCCTAACAGGGAGAGACAGGCACTGCCATCGTTCAAGCAAATAATAATGGTTATTTCCAGAGCTGACTGAATAAAGACTAGCTGCATCACCTGAGTCACACCTACTAAAGCAAACGTGAGGGAAATGTGTCTTGGACCACTCTTACCCCTCCTTCCTGCAACCCACTCCGCAGGGCAGCAACACTGAAAGGAAATTCTATCTATCTCAGCAAATTTAGATATATTCCAAAAAAAAAGGGAATTTGACCACATGCTCTCAATTCCTGGATGTTAGTGAGCCCTATCAAAGCGGTAGTTTTAATCAGGTTGCCTGGTGTCTGGATAGGTGGCCACTGTCCACGAGCAGATTGGCCATGTGGCAGATGTGCAGTAGTTCCACATAGGACGGAGTGGCCAGGGCACACGTAGCACACAGTCCATTGACACAGACTTCCCAGGTGGAAATACAGAAATCCACGTGCAGTGAAGCTTATTTTGTCGGCTGATTTTATATTTCTCAGAGGTGTGCTTTAACTGAGCTGACAAATAAGGTCTTCTGTTGGCATGTGCTGCATTGACCGGCGTGTTCTGCCAACCTGCCTACACCAAAGCGAATGTGTAGCGTACATGGCATGCACGGAAGAACATACAAGTTCAGAGATAGTTCCTCTTTCAAAGTACATGATATTTGTTAGATGGCTTCAAGTAGTGTGGAGGAATGGCTGTCTGCAAGAGGACATGACTTGATTGGGATGAACAATCCAGTTCCAGACACTGGATCAGGGGAGAGGCCTTAGCCGTAGGCCCAAAGCCTTGGCCTCAGGCCTGCAGCCTTAGCAGCAGGCCTGATGATGGCATTGTCGTCTCCCTGATCCCACTTATTTTAGGATAAACATGCTTTTCTAGCTTTTGTTTAAGATTAATAAAACAGAACTGTTCTTGGGAACTAAGGGAGTAGTGTTGTGTGTAGGAAGCAACTTTGTATCAATTATGAAAACTTAAGCCAGGTGGACGGGAGCTGGTAGCCAATAGTGTGAACGCCTGCTAGCATGTGTATCTGCTGTTTGCCTATATAAACTCTGCTAAAACTTGCAATAAAGGAGAACGACCATACTCATGTTGAGACTCCATCATTACTCCGGGCCCGACTTCCCACTCCGACAAAGTAGCAGAAGGAGCACCTTTTTTTCCTTCAGAGCTGTGTGGAAAAGATAAGGCATCAAAGGACACACATAATTTCAGTCCCTCTGTTAGCCAGCAGAAAGGCGTCAAGCAAATACACATCTTTCTCCGACTTCTAGCTGCTAACGCTCTTCCCCTCAGGTGTCACCAGTTGCAATGGAAAGACAAAAGGTAATGGATCCAAGGGGCAGTGTGTCAGAGGTGAGCAATCAACAGTGGAATGGGGAACCTTAGAAGAACAGGTAGAGAATATCTTGTTCATTTACCAGAAAGGAAAGCTGTGGTGAAAACCTTCCGTGATTGCTTATTCACAGTGCATCAGACTTATCTAATGTCCCTCAGAAGAGTCTAGACCTTTTATTTCAATGGCCAATTTAACTATTTATTTGATGTATGTTAATGCTTAATACTGTTCACACACACATTAGGCATATACTACAATTACATAGTCTTTCTTGAAGTTATTTAAAAAACGTACTTCAGAATATCTATCTACCAAGTGGATGGGTAAATATTTTATCATTAGCATACTATTAGCTATTTTATCATTAGCTATACTAGCTCAGCCTCACACACACACATGGCTAGTACACACAATCAGGAACTGGATTCAACTACACTTGTCACCTTGTAAACATACAGTGAGACACAGTCCTTTCCCCACGGCAAATCTAAAATATTAATCAGCAAATACTTAGGCAAGTATTTCTGCATACAATAGCAGTCTTATTGCTGTAAGAGGATGGCTCATAATAGCTACACATTTGCACACATTTACCAGATCAAAGCTTTTCCTAGGGCAATTCACACATTGTGAAAAACACTGAGAGATAAAGGGAAAGAAAGGCGGGGAAAGAAAATAGCATGGTGCTTTAACATAATAAACTATTTTGAATGCAAAAGTGTCGTTGTTCCAAAAGCTATTAATGATGTTATTAATCTCCAAAGTAGATGTGTCTACCACCATTTGTCACTCATTCATCAAAATAATAATACAAAGAGGACTATCTTTAGAAATTTTAAAAAATCGTTGTGCATAGGAAGAAGATAGAAATGTCTTTAATTTTTCAGAAATTACTAAGCAATTCTGTCATTGCTGTTATTGTTATTATGGAGAACTAAGAAATGCTCCAGACGCTGACCGAGTTCAAGTCACACAGGACAGAAAGATAGTCAGTAGTGTTGTCCCCAACTCTCCATCCTGATCTCCAAAGGCTCACGTTGCCCCAGGAAAACCCTGGGAGAGGTTCCTTCTCAGGGAGAAAAAAAATATAAATGCTTCCTAAGCTCCACAGCCTGTATACGCAGAACCCTTGATGCAATTGTATTTTAAATCATGGTTTGTTTCTAAAACATTGTTAACTTCTTTTGTGCCCATGAAAAACTGGTCATTTAGGCTGTATTATCAACCTCAAGCACTCAAATATTCATAGGCCCAGCAAAAAATAGGATTAATCTGTGATTTAAGATAAATACGTTTAGAGTTTTTAGTTGATCTTCTTTGGACCTCTGTAACTTCACAAAACACATTTTTAGGTTTATTTTGGTGAACAATAGGACCGGGAGCTAACCACTTAGTTTAGAGTTCATCACTCTACAAGCTGCAAATCTGCCATATCACTTCTTCAGTTTTCAGTCGCTTAATAAAAATACCCAACACCATTAGCATCAGAAACACTGCTCAAGTCATATGGAAAAATTTCCCCTCCTAAATTAGATGTCTAAATACCCATCCAAAGGAGCAGAGACTTTAGAGAGATTTCACCACAGCCACAGAAATGTGTCCACTGCAGATCTTCTCAGAAACATTCATTCATACAGGAATTTTCAAGATGATTTTATTTCTGCCAGTATTGCTGGAAACCAAAATTCTTAACAGGAGTGGAAAACAAACAACAAGAAACAGCAAAACAGGCCAACCCCATGTGGTATTATGAATCTAAATGATTACAACTTCTCTGCAGGATTCTTTTAGCTGTGGATCTAGTAATATTCCTCAACTGAAAATGCCTAACACTTAAGTTATATAGTATTGGCTGCTATATAAAGACTTCATTTCTAGTTTCATTTGTACTTTACATACATAGTGAGTCAAATTAAAATCACAGTAGAGTGGGGTACTTGAAAGCCAACATTTTTACAGCAGAATTTTAATTGCCTAGAAAGAAATGTATTGAGGTCAGCGTGTAGTGATGCAGCTTGAATAGTTTAACAGTGAATTCTGCTAATAGCTCCCATTGCTAATGCACAGTTAAAATTGTCCACTGTTATTATTGTTTGTTCACAGGGAATTTGCCAGCAATAATACATGTTTTTATTAGACAGTGTAGGGCACACCCCAAACCAGACTTCGCGGGGAAAAGGCAGAGGAGGGCTCCAAGGGTGGAGCCAGCCCTTGGGAGGAAAAACAGCTCCAGAGCATCCACTAAGAGCTGCATTTTTTTCTCTAAGTTATAACGTATTTATTTAGCCAGTGATGTCCTGTTTAATGGCTGTAAAGTAGCACAAAGCAGAGGGTAGTTGACCTTCTAAGTTCAGAGAAGAAGAATTCCAACTTCTAGAGGAGCATGAAGCTGAAGGCCCACTTTGTGGAGAGACGTTTGTGGCACATAGGAGGGTGCCAGGAATTCCCACAACATGGCAGAGATGCTTCAGCCAGGCTTCCTGGAAGGTCTGCCTAGGTCTTATAGAGGACACGTTGCCCCAGAGACACCTTAGGGGTGTCTTTTAAAACACACAGGGCAGGGTCCTGTGTGCTTTTGAGGGCCTGGAGATTTGGTATGTAATCACTCCTTGCAGCAAAAATGTGCTTCAGCTTTCTTTCCTTAAAAAATGTATGACTACTCTTCTTTAGTGAAGAAAACCTTGAAAGTGTCTAAGCAATATGAATGCTCCTCGAACTCTGTTGTTTCCCATGATGCTCTAAAATTCGGCAGTTTCGGCATAAAACTGTCTGGTTTGCTTCAGTTGGACATCATGCATTTTATTTTCTGTCCCCTTCTCAGTGAGGACCTGCCTCTTGCTGTCCCAAGTTCCCCACAAAGAGAATATAACCAGATAACACTATTTGTAGTTCCTGCTCTGCTTTGTGGAAATGGGCAGCTGAGGAACAGAGAGACAGTTATAATTGTTTTGTCGGAGACCTTTCCTCTGGTGTAATTATAATTACCTTATATAGTCAAGATACAATTACTTTGGATAGGTACATCTTTTCTGATCTTCACTGATTTGTTGTCAGCCCCACTGGAAGCTCCTGAACCAACCCCAGTATCTGAGCATCAGCCTCACCCATAGAGTCCTCCTCCCACCTCCAGGTTTAACATAACTTCTGCTTTTTGCAGATGTGCTGGAGATTCTGTTCTCCAATGCCAAAGTGGTTAATCATTTTCCTTTCTTTATGAAATAACGTTTTACAACTGCTTTAGATAACATTTTTGCTGCTTGTTTTTTTTTTTAAAAATACACTTCTCTGTGTAAAAGGTTGTGAGGCTTCCATTTTTGTTAACATTCTCAGTAGAGAACTTTCTGTTTTCACAGCAGGACTCGTGTGCTTCTGAAAACCCAGTCAAAATACTCAACAGTATCAAAAGGAAGATCCAGATAGCTGTGCCAAATCTGACACAGCACAAGGCTTCATTACTTTTTTAACCAAGCAGACATAAGGATGAAAAATTGGGTTTGTTTCTTCAGTGTTTCTTTCAGATTCAGTGATCACTCACCTGCCTGGTCATGGATTTCTGGTGTGACTCATAGAATCAGGTACTTAAAAGCTTTCAGCATCACTCTTAATACTTTTTCAGAGACTTTTGATCTTTCTCTTCCTTTTTATGTCCATCTTTTTTCATGGGGCTGGGTGGGGGCGAGATGAGGAAATTAGTTTTTCACTCTGCTTCCTTGGTGGGAGTAGGTGTGAGGGGATTAAGGAGGTCTTTCACCTCCCCTTCATCCAGTTTGGCTAACAGAATTGTTCCACTTGTAAACTCGAGTGATTACAAACACACCCACTAGTTCTCAGATCATCTGACACATTCATTAGGAAATCAAAGGTCTTTTCTAGCTTGGAAGAAAAGTCTTTACATTAAATACTAAAATAGAAGAACTGGCACTCTGCAACCCTCTATAACAGGTCATTATGCAGAGACAGACGGCTTCCAATTTTTCTACAGGGTAAGGCTAACAATGTTTTGCTGAAGAAAAGACCAAACACGAAGTTCCTGAAATGTCTAAATAGGTTCTGTCTTTTCCACAATAAAACATTTCACATATTTTAAAGTTATTTGAAGTTTTGTGACTTTTTTTTTTTGCGTGTAATATGATGCAGTGCTAGATAGAATAGATAGAATTTCGATAGAATTTATTTATATCGATTTCTGATATAAATAATTTTTATTTTGATACAGAATTGATTTATAATATAGCACTATATTTTTTGCTATGGAAATTTGCGGGGCAATTTATACCGTTTCCCATGAGCCAGCACCTGGCATAGCATAGGCATGATCTCAGGTTGATCTTCCTTCTTGCTCTCCTGTTCATTAGCTACAGTAGAGAGAAAGTGCTTTAAATTGTTTGCGTATGGATTTCTGACTCCATAGCTGCTTGATTCCATATGAAATGTCCTTCTGATCTCTCAGGCTTCTGAGGTTTCAGACTTGTGAAGAATCTCACTTCAGCAGCTGCTCCCATAAACTGGCATATACAAGCAAATCAGTAGAGACCTGAATCTTTCCCTACTTACTCGTGAAAATACTGGAGCAAAAAGGGGCAGATTGATGTATTGCCATCATCCCACCATACCACCACCATAACAGAGTCAAAGGAACTGTGCTTAAAGATACCTATGGGTATTGTAGGGCAAATCTAGTAGGATAAACCACTTCCATGGCTGCTAGACTTGGTGTTGAAGTGGATTTGTGAGTGGATTTGTGCTTCTTCTATGGTACTCCTTTGGATGTCCTATTGCAGAGCTTTGGGCTGAGCAGCATTTCAGATGCCCAGGAATTCCCATAAGCCTCCAAACGGCTACTGCAGGAAAAACAAGCAGCAGACACAGGCTTCTTCTTCCTGACATGCTGGTATAAGCCTTGCAGTGTGAGCAAAGGCTGAACTGAGTTTTTTCCCTCCTGGTCTGAGTGTTCAGAAGTTAATTCACCGGGGACAGAGCTGTGAGAGTTCACAGTGTCAATTATACGGAGTCAAACACTCAAGTTCATAGCCCTTCCACCTAATGAGTAGGAGAGCAAACAAAGTGTCTTAGCTCATATTTAACTAGAAACTGTTAAGTAACCATTTAAAATTACCCCTTTGAATTTCATAGCAAGGACATAGCTAGAAAGTGTTAGCGGAGAATGTCTGCCTGTGTCCCCAGACTCTGACAGTTTATGGCTTTTTTTTTTTGCTTTTTTTTTTTGCTAAGTAGCAGCTCCATCCTGCCAGCATCCCTCTCATTTTCTTCGAGGTTTTGACAAAAGGTCTTTCCTTCTAGCTCAAGCTACAATTTTCCCAGCAAGTCAGTGCTGGTAAGAAGGTGTCTGACTTTAGTATTTCTTAACAGAAACGGCACTTCCAGGTTTACAAGACCCCAAAGGAGAAAAATCAGGCCTGCAGTAAAGGAAAATCTGGGTTTAACCAGGTCAGTCTCGCTTGTAGACAGAGTCTAACAGCAGAGCTGTGAAGTCTCACACGTTGAGCATGGGGCTTGCTCTCCTGGTTTCTCTCTGAGGTCCCCCGGGTTAGGGCTCTATCCACACAGCACACTGTCCCTGCTATTTCTCCTCCCAGATGCACCGAACAGAGCAGAGCCGAAATCTGCTAATGAACAATAATTGGCACAGGGTGATGGAGTGAGAACTCTGGGGCCAGAACAGCTGCCAGGGGCCTCATGTTCAAAGGAACCATGGAGGAGACACGTTCCTCAGCTCCAGCCATGCACTATATCCTTTTCCCTGCACCTGCCGGAATAAAATCCCTTTCTATGGCGCTTTTCTTAGGTCCATCCTAACACACAGTCTAGTGCCCCAGACAGATACTGCTCCTCATTGTTTGACTGGATATAGAGGATTAACCTATCTGTGGCTTATATAAATGTGGAAAATGGTGGCAGGGGCTACCCGTAGCTGTTGGTATCATTGAGACCATTCTGATGTGAAAACCATTTACATCCAGGAGAACACTGGGGTAAATGGTGGTAAATGGTTAACTGGTGCTCCTTGAGCACCAAAGCCTGAATTCACCATTGCTGGGACCCAAATACTGGCTAGGACAAAGTAGCACCACCATTACACAGCAACAATGTCCATTGACAAGGCAAGATGGGGTTTTGCTTTCCATCTCCATCCCTAGCATGATGACTTCCTTCTCTTCATCTCAGTCCACTGAATAAAGGCTTCCAAAGCTTTTACTGTTCATAAGCATGAGGACTTTTTCTCCATTAAAATTATGAAGATCTCCGATTTTAATGAGTTGTGTGTTGTGGCAGCAACTTGATGCTAATGAATTACAGAACAGAGGTTGGCAGTAGAGACCTTCCATAAGTTGCAGCATGCCCAATTATACTAATAGGCTGGGTACCAATGAGTGGATTATTCCAAAGGAACATAGACCAACATAATTCTTCTCCTGCAATTTTTATATCAAATATCACTTGTTTTTAAAAACACATTTCTTCTTTCCTTTACCATTGTCTTCTGTTGAGGAGAAGCTTGATCTGTGCCTGATCAGTTTGTTGTACATACTGGGAGCAAGCATTGCTTAAAGATGGATTGAGCTGTCTGTGTTAAAGACAGATTGAGCTGTCTGTGTTTCCTCGCTGTTTTTCTCCTCTTTGGGAAAGTGACTTGGAAGAGGGCCTTCTCACGGACACAGTCAGCAGCATTAACTTTCAGCGTGGTTAGGTTGCTGCAAGACTTGGGCTGATACAGCTTGGACCGGCTGACCTTTTGGGCTCACCTACGTTCTAAAACTCACAGTGGAGACACAGCACGTCACAGGAGAAAAAAAGGCTTCCTGATAGCACAGCTCCGGGGCTTCCTCACACAGGTAAGCTGCAGTGGCACCACCATGGGCCTCCGCCAGGGATTTCACTGCACAGCTATTTCAGTGATTGCGTATAGGTTCCTTTTCTCATGCTTGAAGGTTTTTTTTGTCCATGCTGTTAATCCATACTGCATAGTTTAAAAAATATATATCTACATATTCATGCTTGAGACCTGGTCTTTCACTGGGGCTCTTTACTCCAGCTCTGGGCAAGCTTAAGAAATCACAGTATATAAAATATAGCTTATAGCAATTTTGACTTTTTACAGTAGGGATTTGAATCAGATCAGCTTTATGATGCCGGATTTCTAATGATGGAGGTCCCCAGCAGAGACAGTCAAGGAAGAAAAATGAATTCACCAGTGCTAATTTGTACTTGGATAACATTTGGGGTGAAATTTTAAATAAAAGTCATCAAAGAACACAGAGGTAAAAGGAGTCTTTCAGTTTGCTCTCTTCCAAGGGCACAGGTTAAAAGGATATAACTGTTGCAGTGGAAAGACTTCCCACATTTCTCACTCCAGCAGCTTGTAAAAATAGTGGACTGGGGTTTATTTCATTTTATTTTATTTCATTTTATTTCATTTTATTTTATTTTATTTATTACCTTATTTTTGCAGACTTTGCTGAGCACAGAGCCGTCAAGTGTTCCAGCAGTATGTAATCACTCAAAGAGGCCAACGACTGTGGCCCTTTAGGAGTCCCAGTGATGCACTTCAGCATCCCCAAAGAGCCCCAGACCATGGCATCTGTCCATATGCCCCTCTAAGCAGCCAGGCCTGAGGTGAGCAATGCCTGCAGTACCAGGAACACATGGACCGTGCTTGACCCCATCTTGGGACCATGCAGTGCCATGACCTGAGAAGAACTCTAGAAGACCCTGGATTTTGGGCAACATTTTGTTCCTGTGTGTAGTAGGGCATTTTGCCACCATTACCACCACCACCACCTCTGTGTGCACCCGCCTCCCTCTGCCATGGTGGGAGCTCACTGCAGCAAAGAATGTGCAATCAAGGTCTGCAGTTCAGATCCAGGAGCAGATTGTTTTCTTTAATTTATAAAGCATATACACAAAAGGAATTCTAAATCTGATTTGTATTGTTTGTGCATATACTACTTTCCTAGTATCGACACAGGCTCATGCATATAATTTCATTTGGGTTGGGCTGGTTTTTTTTTAATTTTAAAAATTCTTTTCCGCTCCTACTCAACAACACCCTTCCTGTATCTTTCTTTCTCTTAGTAAATTCAACTGTGTGTGTGCACAGTTGTGCAGATGCACACCCACCCACACACAGAGCCTCCTTTCAGCCTCACTGTGTTGTACTGAGGTTCCCAAGCTGTGCATTTCTTGTTGCCCAGCTCCAGGGTCTCAGGAGCTGGAGCTCTCTTTCTATTTACATAAAAGTTACTTCTAAATAAGATTTTCTTCATCATATGAGAACTGAGTTATTTCTGATCACGTCCCCTGCAGCATTAGGAATGTCAGGTGAGATGGGACTTCAGGGGTGATGGCAGCAGTCATTACTACCACCACCATCACACAGCCACTTTCACAAACTCATGATATCCCGTCTTTAGGCTCTGCTGGTTACCAGAGAACTTAAAAAAATGTAACCAGCCAGATAATTTTTAAGAGGCAAAACAACTTGATACTAGCATCAAATTCAAGCAACACACTTTTTAAATATCCATATTAGTAAGGCAAAAGTCTTTCTGATTTTTACTGCATTTTTCCATGTTACACCATGTCCAAAATCTAGGAGATGCTGGTTCTACCTGACAGATGTTTGAACATTGAGGTTAGGCAATCCAAGAACTAAGTAATCCAAGTTACTAAGAAATGTAGAAGTTTTGTAGACAATATTATAACCAATAGGGAAAAAAGTTATTATTCCTAGCAAACAAACTAGAAGCAGAAACAAAATGGTCTATGCTTTATAAAATATGGTAAATTGTGGGTTATGCCATTTCCTATTTCCCTCCAATGAATTGACTAAGTGTAATCTGGATACTTTTATTACTGCTGTTTCATTACGTGACATATTGTTAAACAAGATTCCACTGTTGACTGAAGTGTGTCCTGCGAGAAATCTAATGACGAAGAGGTTGATCAATGCCATCTGCTTCCAGGACTGGAGAACTGGAGACACCTAAAGAATGCAACATGGGCACAAAGAAGTGCAGTTCAGCCACGAGACTGAGCGGTCAATGGTGAAGGGACAACTTGCAAAAGAAAGAGCCTTGAAGGGACACAGTTTCAAGGGTGGAACTTGGCAGGCAGGAACAGGAAGAAAGCTCCAAGGGTAGGAACAAGTAAGAAAAAAATTAAAAAGCCAATTGTGGGAAACTGAGACGCAGGAATCAATAACGAAGTGTGATCAGAAGTCTATGGCACCAGAGGCTCCAAAAAGAGGCGGAGAGACTTTACCAACTTGTTTGTGCAAAAGTTGGAAGAAATGTCTGCCATCCTGAGCCAGTGTCACTTCCCATCTGTTGTGTATTCTGGATGGTTGAAAACCCCTTGAAGTCTTCCAGCGTTTCACAGGAAAAGATTCTGGGATTTTCCTTGGGGGTGTCAGAGGGGGGAGGAGTCCTTTTTCATTTAGCATTTTTAGTATTCAAATTAGAAGACTTTCAGCATCCTGGGGTGAGACTCAAAAGCCTTTCCCTAGGAAGCCTGGGAGCATATCAGAAATCAATGGCATGGAGGATGGAAAAAGTTTCAAAAATGTGAGACTGGCAGGAAATACTGGCACATTTCTGTTTGATATTTACTTTCTTGGCATGCAGTGGCTCTTTTAGCGCCAATGGAAAATCCTTTAGTGCCAAGCCACTCTCAGATAAATCTGCACACAAAATACACTTTGAATTGGCATGTAGCTCTTGAGATTAAGGTTTAACCCTTGCCAAAATATGTATTTTTGGATTCTAGCATCTCTCTTAAGTAAATTAGGCAACCCATAATACTAAAATACTACACGTGACTGGTTTGAATTTGATGCATTTGAGCTCACCCAAACCAAATGAATGGGGAAGAATGAGGACACTGGACATGGAAGGAAAACCAACCAACTAAGGTTCTGAATTAGATGCCCATTTTTTTACAGACATGGAGAAAATCATGGTCTGCAACCTACACAAACTAAACCTAATCTCTGGGGGTGACTGAGTTCTACTACAAGAGTGGAGGTGATCTTTATGTAACTGGGGAATGTGGAGAGGTTGAGGACACATGAGTAGACCTTGCATCTGTTCTTGTTAATGAATTTTAAAGTCCCTTAGCCCTCCTTATGAAATCCAAGCTTGCACTATACTCTTGCGCAAAACACCGATTTTAAACTTCAGTCTTCAACTAGACAGTCTGTACAATCATGAAAAAAACCCTGGCCTTACATTATTCCAGCGTTCATGGGTTTCAGCTCAGCCCACTGGCAGTCCTGTCCCTAAGATGGTCAGTGGCTGGGTGCATCACTACAAAGCAATGATGTAAGATCTGCAATCAGGAGTGCTCCCAGCAGCAGGCTGGGAGCAATTCCTGGAGCTACAGGTCATGTAAAGTAAGTGCACTGCAATATAATATATAGTGAAGATGCTCATCTATATGGTAGCTCTATGGCACAAAAGGATGGCATGGACAGAGGTGTGGTATATGCATCACTTGAAGTATGGCCATGGTCATTGAATCAGGGGTATGGTGAAGATCAGGACATAAAGTCAGGTAGCACAAGGAAAGATCCAAGTGAACAAGACAGCTCTGGTTGTTAAACCCTTGGACTGAACCTTTTGCCCGTTTCCCATTTATTTCTTCTTTCTCATTTATCAGCATTATGCAGAACGTTTCTCAGAAAGGAAAGGTTCCTTACATCCTCTTTTTCCACTCAACTTTCCAAAACAGCACACATTCTGACAGAGTGCCTCTCTGTTGTCAGGGGTACAATGAGAACCCATTGCCTCCTTTGGGAAGCTGGAGAATATCTGCCTTTGATACGCCACATGGTTGTCTGGAATTCCTGAGATTGCACTCTCTTTCCTGCGAGTATGGGAAGACAATATAGCTAATTGAAAAGAAATGAAAGGTGTGAACAGGGATTAACCCAAGTAATTCTGCTGTTATTGTTTTTAGAGAGTTTAATTAGGCTGTTTTTTAAAGGCTAAACTCAGCATTAATCCGAGTTACCTGTATTCCATAATCCCATTATTATATCTCATCACAAAGCAATTATTTAAAATATCTCTTGCTCTAAACCAGTCCTTTTTGGCAGCAGTAGAACAAAAATCTTAAACCTCAGCCATGTTAGCTAAGACAAAACCTAACTTTGCTAAAAACTGTAGGAATACAGAGTCTTTCAGAGTAGGGCAATAGAGTAATACTAACTTTTAACAAAATACAATAGACAGTCTATTCAATAAGGTGCAACAAACCTTATTTACACATTTTCTTTCTTCTACTGTATTTCTCTGGCTTCAAAGCAGTTATGTCACATTTGTAAAGAGAATCCTCATACAAAGTCTCTAGCCCAGTATTTCTTGGTCTAACCAACAACTGACAATGTCAGACTCTAGATTAGTCTGACTGTCCCATTGTAAAAAGGCTTGAAATCATGGATTTATGAAAAGAGGAACATCAGCTGTCATCCCAGCTTTCCAGCATTTGGCCGACTCGCTTCTACCCTGTCAATAAAAATAGATTGTAATTAACAGAGAAGGAACTCAAAGGAATTGCTTGAAGCCTGTTTCTTGGATACACAATTTATGGTATTCAGACAAATTCACCAAAAATGTTGGGGGAGGAAAGGTTGTTTTATTTATTTTCAGATCAAAGATCTCATCATTTAAAATACTGTCAGGTTGTCTTTCATCTTCAGAGCTGGCAAGCATAGGAAAGCATGTTGCAAATAAAAGCAGCCTTCCAAAACATCATACTGATTATACATTCAGAACTCAGCTACTTGAGGCCCAGATAGATGACAAATATCACGCATCCACTATGTGGTTTAGCTGTTGTGGTTTGAGAGGCTGAACAACTGCCTTTTCTACACACATGGCAGACACAGCCATATCACAAATGGCATACCCAGAGACAATATTTCCCAACCTATAAATTTAAGTTTATGTTAATTTCTTTTGGTGGTTGATAAACTATGGTAAAGGCTGGCATGAAGCTGCTAGCTTCTTATCACATCTTTTATTTCACAGGACATATGTTGACATGTTCTGTTATTTTGTACATTTTTTCCCACTATTTCCCCATACTTTGACAGTGACAGGAGGCTATTACCATCTAACTCTAGGAACTTAGAAGAAATCATTGTAATAGATAGTTAGACACATTTTGTGCATGTAGAAACTTCTTCAAAGTTGTGAGATGGTCCCCGGCGTGTACTTTTCCAACATTAATGAGGTGTTGAGCAATAAAAGGAATGCATGTCAAATTGTAACTGATAACGGACAATGATTTACTTCTTCTGACTTTACCAGTTTTTCTGTCTCAGGAAAATATTTAGTGTATATTTTCATTAGTATGGTATTCTCAGAAGAACAGGGAAATTGAGACTATTTAATGTCTCTTGAAGGAATGCTTTCAACTGCAGAGAATGGAGGGGAAAAGCCATGGAAGTAATTTGCTACTGAATTTCTTCATAATTACAGGGTTACGACACATGCAAAAACAATGAGTCTCCTTTTGAAATTTTACGTGGGTGAAAGGTGAAGACCAAGCTGAATTGGGTCACTTGTTTATTCTGATGATGATGACAAGCTTGAATATATAATAATAAAGAGAAGCCAAGAGCTACGTTGACATAAATGAAAATTAACACACCCAAATTGCAGAAAAACCTAAAATAATTCAGAGTCTTTCTTATTCAGAAATAGTTTCTGCAGATTCCGGTAGCACCAGTAAAAACTGATAAAAAATAAATACAGCTTTAATTATGCCCATATTTATTATCATACATACAACTTGGGTTTATATTTGTGATTATAATGATAGAGCATTGTCTGTCTTGGAAAGCTAGCAGTAAATTAATGTTTGATAAAATGCAACAAATTAAGTTGAATTAGTGTTTGCTGGTACAGGAACAAGGTTTCTGAGGAAGCCATTCCAAGACGTACAACTGACTTCTTGGTCCACAGGTGTTCTTTACTGCACACAGAGAGACAATTTCAGCTGCAATTAGAATCTCTTTGTCACAGAGATGGTGAATGAAGCATGATGACCAGACCAAAGTCCTACACAGTCTGAAGTGTCACAGAAGGTGCCCACATATGGGTTTCTTTACAAATGTAAAGATGTTATTGATGGGATTTCCTCTTCCAAAGAATGAGAATCATGAATCTTTGTCAGCATACGACACACCATTATTTCACAACAACTGTTTTTCTAGCTTTTTAAAGACAAAATATTAGTTTCAGCCCACCTGATTCACCATAATTGCCATCATTTAATTTCCTCTTTGAGCACTCAAGGACTTGTATTATGTCTTCAACAAACATCTCAGCCAGAGATACCCTGCACCTTTGACTACAAATAAATGTGAAGAACAGGAGAACATAGCCATTGTCTTTTTCGTATGGACACATCACTACAGCGTTGCTTGAAAAAGCTGCTTCTAGGCTTGTTTTATACAAGGCCATGGAGTGAACTCAAGCACCAGACCACTGGTTGTCCATGCCGCTTAATTGTTAACATGGTCCCTGGCATGGCTGTTCCAGCTAACCTTCTCAGGCACAGCATGAAGACAGACAGGACTCTTCCTAATAGGTATAATGGAAAAAAAATTCCTCTGAAACACTCTTCACGCCACTCTGTGGGTGTGCAACACATACTCAGCTTCGTACTAAGAAGTACTTCTCTAATATCTGCAGCACATGATTTCAGGCACTGGGGACTTGAAAAAAGTCAGTATTTCTTTCACTACAAAATGAAATATCTGTTCTTGCATAGAGTATTATCGTTTAAATATGCCTACTCATTAAGGAATGTTCAACTACAACTACCTTGATTACTCCTATCCTCTATCTGCAGTTCAGATCCCATCACTTCGATATTTTGAAGGCACTAGATATGAGTCTCTAAAACACTGTGATTCAACAAACTCTTCTGCTTCCTTTGAGAAGATGATCTAGATTCACAGTGCTGCAAACAAGAACAAAACCTGGCTGCCTGAGTCTAAAGTATACACTGACTTCATATCATTAATTTTTTAGGACATAAGTGGGTTAAATTCATTCTTTTGTTTTTGATTTTGTAAAGCAGATTCAAGCTTTGATAAGGTAGAAAAAGAACTTCTCTATCTTCAGATAAGTGTAAATTGTAGGTGTCTTCCTCTTCAGGATGAAGAAGCAGATTTTACCAGTTTTTGTATAGCAAAGAATTAGATTCCCCATACAGCCAACAGGGAGAGGTCTCCAAAGGCCTCCATGGAGATTCTCTGCACTTGCATTAATCCCACTGACTCTTCAGTGAAGGTCAATAAAAATTTATTAATGACACTAGAGAACAGGGAAATTCAATGGGTGCTTCAAAGTCACACTGAGAGTTTGTAGCCAAACCTAATATTAAATCCAGACCTCTGGGAGCCAAAAGACTTCTGTACAAGATCTTCCTTTTTCATCAGCATGAAGATCAGAATCTTGATTAATAGGTAATGTAGGTAGGCCTATAAAGGTAATTAGGGGTAAGGAGGTCTTGAGAGCACCTTCCAGGTGATCAAATCAGACTGAGATATCATCAGCATTACTGACAGAAAACACCATTTGAGGCTGAAAAAAGGTACCTGTTGTGAATCAGTGAATTAGCATTTCCTTCTAGATAAAATATAATGGCATTGTGCCCAGTTTATCATGGTGAACAAAATGATCTAATAGGCTTCTTTCACCTCTAATTTTAAAAAGTCAGTTATCTACTTTAACAAGATACTTTTTTTGACAAGGGCCAACAATAATGATGATGGACATAAACTTTTCACTTACAAGGGGTTTTTTTGTAGTTTACACATATAACATTTTTTACAGCATTAATAGTACCCAGGAATATTTGAAAAGGTAATTAAAGCAAGTCTAGATTTGTCTCACATGTAAACATATGGAGTGCAAATATACATAGGATGATTATCAGTAGCTTAAGTGGTTTTTAACATAATAGCATTTAAGCTGTATTTCATGTGCTCTGAGGTCCTTTCTAAAAATCCATTGTCTAAGAAGACAAATTATTTCTTAGGAGTTTTTCAGCTATTTGATTAAGAACTACCCATCACTCCCAAAAGCCCTGCAGCTGTTCTAGCAGAAAACTTAAAGGCCAAGATATTATAAAAATCAGGAATAATATTGCAATTATTGGATTTAAAGTGTATTTATTTACGTGTTAGGATTCATTATATTTCCTAAAATGTAGTTCTTAAAAGCTATAATAGAAACTAATTTAAGTAGCAGTTCAAAAGGCAAAGAACTCAATTCTCTATTTCATTCAAAATATGTTTGTTTTTCATTTTGTGATATGCAGCTTGAAATGAAGCCCGAAGCACAAAGATTAAAACATCCAACTATAACAAAAATGTCACCTTTCTCAATATGTCGTTTCCTGTTTCTTCTGATCCCAGGACTCCTTTCTCACAGCAGTATCTGTGTTTCTCTGCACAGACATCTGGGCCAGAGGTTGATTTCTCAGCTACAGAAAACAATAGTGGTACAGAGTCTGAGTACATTCCTGCTGTAATTTGCCTTACTTACCTGCATATGCCTATACCCACTAGTCCTGCAATAGGATGGGCAAACAGCATGCAAAGAAATCCCTTTTTTCCGGAAAACTCAGCCTAGCAGTAATTGTGGGTTTGCGGGAATAACTCTGTCACAAGAATTGACCTAATCAAAGCCTAAAGCAAAGAGCAAACATTCCTTTTTGCTACCCGGCTCCCTCTCCTCCGGCTATCCTACGCACACCCTTGCACAACTCAGAAGCAGTAACGCCTCCTCCCAAAGGCAAATGCTATTCATGTAGTAAAGAAAAACCCAGAACCGGCAGAGTATGGCCGTACCAACCCACGACTGTAAGCACCATGTTCACAACACGATCGGAAGCAGGAGGACATGCGGGGAGGTCCTGCATCAGCAGGCTGAGAAGATGGTCGCTTGAAACGGGAAACTCACATAAGGTTTCAAAGAGTTCACAATTGCGTCGAAGTTATTGAAATACAAAAGCAAAGATGGTTCCTAAACTGGTAATGCCATGAGGCAATTTTGACGGTAATTTTTGCATTATGACCTCAGTTATTTAGAACAAGGTATGTGCCCTTCTCAAGATGTAAATCATGTGATGAAAACAGAAGATAAAATTCACTTTTCCATATTAGTCTGTTTGTGATTTTTGAGAACAGGCTTTCTACTAAGCCTGCCATTTGTCTCGCTAGATGTGAATAACAAGATTAAAACTTCAAGGACTCTACCCTCAGCCAGTATATATTTGCGTACAAGAGTTGAGGCTTTAGCCTAAACTATGCAAAAGCCCATTTGTGTTTTAAATATTCAAACAATTTTAATATTTTAATATTCCCCCTCGGGTTATTGAGAAAAATCAAATTTAATACTCACCAACCATCTGATTTATATAAATATCTTATAAACTTTAATACTGGTGCCTTTGCGCACTTAAGAGCCACATGGGATATGAGAACAGGGAAAAGTTGCATGGAAACTCAGTGGGAAAAGATCTGGTTTCTTAGTTATAAAGCAATAAAGGGCATGCATTTAAAATTACATATTTTAATATTTCACATACCCTGTACTGGATGCTGCAGAAAATGAGTACGTTGGATCAGAGCTCAGCATACGCTTATTGATCGTAACAAATCCAGGTGGGGGGCCTCAGCCGTGCGCTCAGGCACATGTGTGGTCACGCTGAGGACCAAGGAAAAATCCCCCTTCTGAACTCTAACCCCGCAGACCACTCCTGCTTCGTATATTATTCGTTATCCCTCATCTGCAGGTTTTAGCATCAAGGAAGGTAAACAGGCCGTTGGTCAGATCGATGGCAGTGAAGTTGCCGCTTGCTCTCTGGCACTGGAAAGACAGAATTCACTTGAATCCATCACCTGACCTGGACAAAATTCATCCCTGCACAGAAAGTTACTGTGAAGTGAATGTGCTGCACAAATTCCAGTTACATCTTCACGGATCTGACAGAGTTGGAAGGGACCTCTAGAGATCACCTAGTCCAACTTCCCTGCTAAAGCAGGATTGCCCAGAGCACATCACTCGGGACTGCATCCAGGCAGGTCTTGAAAATCTCCAGAGAAGGGGTCTCCGCGACCTCCCTGGTCAGCCTCTTCCAGTGCTCTGTCACCTTCACCGTAAAGAAGTTTTTCCTCATATTTGAATAGAACTTCCTATGATCCAGCTAATGCTCGTTCTCCCTCATCTTTTTGCTGGAAACCACTGAAAAGAGTCCGGCTCCATCATCCTTCAACCCACCCTTTAGGAACTTGTAAACATAGATAAGGTCTCCCCTCATTCCTCTCTTCTCCAGGCTAAAAAGCCCCAGCTCTTTGAGCTTTTCCTCGTAAGGGAGGTGCTCCAATCCCTTAATCATCTTCGTTGCCCTACGTTGGACTCTCTCTAGTAGTTCCCTGTCCCTCTTGAACTGGGGAACCCAGAACTGGATGCAGTATTCCAGTTGTGGCCTCACCAGTGCAGAGTAGAGGGGGAGAATGACATCCCTCCACCTGCTGGCCACACTTCTTCCTGTGCAGCCCAGGATTCCACTGGCCCTCTTGGCAACAAGGGCACATTGCTGGATCATTGAAAGCCTGCCATCCATCAGGACTCCCAGATCCTTTTCCTCAGTAGTACTTCCCAGAAGATCCACCCCTAACCTATATTGGTGCCTGGGGTTCTTCCTCCCCAGGTGCAGGACCTTACATTTGGCCTCGTTGAACCTCATTAGGTTCTTCTCTGCCCAGCCCTCTACCCTGTCCAGGTCACGCTGGATGGTGGCACAGCCCTCTGGAGTGTCAGCCAGCCCTGCCAGTTTGGTATCATCAGCAAACTTGCTGAGGATACACTCTGTCCCCTTGTCCAGGCCATTGATGAATATGTTGAACAGGACTGGGCCTGTTCAAAACAAGCTGCAGGCTGGGGAAGTTAGGAAGGATGCCATGGGGATGGAGGCAAGAGGAAGCAGAGAGTGGGGCAAGGTGAGAGCATGCTGGGCAGGGCTCACTGGCAGCCATCCTGTGTGAGTTCCTGAGGATGTCATTGTTCCTTTTGCTCCCCAGGAGTCAGAGAGGAAAATCTGGAGGTGCCAGAGGGGCTTTTGGCCTTTTGGCCAAGCCCTGGTAGAGCCTCTGTAATGGACTCGGTGGGCAGAGGGAGGGCAATGATGAGCTGACACAAGAGTTTGCTGCTGGGGAGAGCAACACAGCAAGAGCCGAGGAAGGAGATCCAACTTGTACCCTTATCTCATGTCATCCTTTACCGTACTATTTCATTTTATTGTAGAAGGGTCTTTTTAACAGGGTAGACCATGTTGTTTTATGCCGTGTGAACCGAGGGACAAACGCAGGGCCCTGTGCTGAAAGCTGCCATTCACCCAAGGGTGAGAAGGCAAAACGCTGACATCCACAAGACATGACGGGAGTCAAATCCCATAGCAGTGGTTCAACCCATGCAAACCCCTGGCTGTGCTCAGATCGACACTGCGCCCTGATGTCACTTTGGAAGCTAAATGCATTTAAAGTAAGCCAAAAGAAACCAACTCTTATCACAGAACAAGCGTATCCCCAGACGGCACTGTAGCGATCCAGCTACGCTGGAGCCGTGACACAGGAATAACTGGGGAAGCTTTCCCGTGATGACAAGCCCTCAGCTTGATGCTCCCTCTGGAGCTCTCATGGCTGGAGAGCCAAGGAGAGCCGGGGAGGGGAAAGGCAGGAGCGAGGGGCAGCCTCTGCACCGTGTCTTCCATCTCCTTCCATTCGTCTCAGACAATGCTGCCATAGCGTCTGGGGGTGTTTGGTGAGAGGATGGCAGTCCCCTGGGTCTGCCAGCTGCAAGGGCACCTTCAAAAGCAGTGTATCCAGAGCAGGGGAAAAGTTGTAGTAATCACAGTGGTAGTCACAGCTACAGAAGGGGGAAAAAAAAATAATCACGGAATCACCCAAAATGAAAAGGAGCTTAAAAAGTCATTTAGTTCCCCCTTCTCTCCCCCTTTCAAAGGTAGGATCACATTAAAATCTACTCATGATGCACGCTTGCCTCCCTGTCCTTAAGGAATTTCTAATTTTGGACACTACACAGTTTCCTTAGTCATTTATTTCTGTCTTTCTTCAGTCTTTACTGTTAGACATTTTTTCCCAATATTTCACCTAAATTGGGCAATTTAAGCTCATCATTTCTGATATTACCCACAGCAGACAAAGAAGCACTTTTCCCTTTCCTCGCTGAGGAGCCTCTGACGTGTTCAAGGCCTCTAGGACGTCTTCCAGGAACCTCCTCTGCTCGAGACTGGGAACGGCAGGCAGATGGCAAATGACTTACACAGAAAGCTTATGTAGTGGTCCTTTTCGTCCAAATCTGTGACTATAAGACAGATATAGCATCAGGATAATCCATCAGGCAGAAATCCATCTACTCATACTTGGTTACTAGGAGCAATGGTAAAATTAAGCAAATGGTAAAAATGAGAAGAATTCAATCATTTTCTTGAACTCTGTGCTACAAAATTTACCTTAATCTACTTTATAGAATTTCTCTGTTTGTTGCCAGTGAAATAGTGGTGTATGATCTGCAACTTCTTAACCCAAGTACTAATGAATATTTTCTGACAGATAAACTTATCGATTTCATCTTCAATAGCAGCAGGCATTGCACCAAGAGAAACTGTTTTAGTCTGAAAAGCATACCTGGGCATTATGATCAGTACTCAGCTATCTCAGCTTATCCCCAAATAATGTGGAAATTTCTTATTGACATTAATTATACCATATTTATTAATAAGCACTTGTAAAGAAGAATGCAGCAAAACATCTACAGCATTTTCCATTCTCCCCTGCTTCTAAATTTTTTATTCACGCTTTAGTATACTTCTCTCTTCAGCAATTTCAACCTTCTCTTTAAATTAGCTCATATTATAAGTGCTCCAACATATGCAGAAATGGCATGTATTTTCCCCAGACCAACAGCTAAAGGGACTGGGGATGGCAATGCTTAGTCCCAGGAAACTGTTGCTGTGTCCAGTTTTGGATGTGCCACTCCTGCTAGAGCCAAGCATGAAGATGGAAGAGGTGATTAGCACATTGGCCATGCCTTTTGTTCCTTTATAGTGTTTTATTGATAGAAAATGTCTAGATGATTCTCAAAAGCAGGCAAATTAACAATTTTCTATATCTTCTTAGGAGCTTGGGTGTGGCTATGTACACTGTGAACTGAGACTCAGATCCATCCCTGCTAACTGAATCATCAAATTGAGGTCTCCTATATAAGCACTAGAGAAAAAGAGGACCCTCCAGAGAGTAGCGTGAAAATCACTCACTAATTGCCCATTGGCTTAATTGAGGAATTAAAGGCAATTTCATTCCTAACTTTGTCACTTCAGCTAAACCAAAGCTCCAATTATGTAGCCCTAAGAGAAGAAGTTAAGGAATATGATCTCCTACAGACACTACTGAGGTCTTTAGTCTACATACAGTGGTACCACCAACAACCTTTTCCTGCATATCCTATTTCAATTTCTGGCTGTGGCTTTACTGTCCTGACTCAAACTGCAGCTGACCAGTTCCATTGATATCTCTACTACATTGCATTTATGACACAACAGGATAATCCAGCACTTTTCTTCTACAGTTGTGTTGGCATTTTGAGCAGCGTGAGCAGAAAAACAATTCTGAAACACAGGAAGACAGAAACTATTTTAAAGAAAATTTCCTTTTTTTTTTTTTTCTAGAAGGAAATGGAGGGAAGAAACACAGACATACCAATTATGTAAGCAACAAAACATTTTTTATAGATTGTTAACAGGTATAATTGGGCCTGACAATCTACCTTCAAAGCCTGGGACTAATTTAGTACAAGCAGGACATCTGTAAGGGAATATGGAGTTTCCTATAGCAAGGTCACCTCAGAAGCACTCCATGTTGACTGTAACCCAAAGTCATTACCACCTGGCAACCAATTTATGAAAAATAAGTGGACGGTCTTAGCGTGGTTTCCACTTGTAAGATGGCCACAGTGGGGAAATCTCCATTATAACTAACAGCAGTAGGCAGCTACACCAGCAAGACCTCAGATGCTTCCCTGAGAGCTAGACAGGGATGGGAAGAGCACGGTCAGTGAGCGGTTGCAGATAGATAGCTTCCACCCAGCTGCCTGTGCTGTGCTAGTCTTCTAGTAGACTAACCAGTAATGTCCATGCAATCTATTTGCAAATGCAAAATTTGGAGTGTTACTATTTATTTCCATTTGCAGCATTTATTTCTCAACACCCTGAGTACCTGCATGGCATTTTTACCAGAAAAGGAAAACATCAGCTTCATGAAGAAATCCTCATTTTATACATTCCCACCACATAAGGGCAAAAAAGACCAAATTCAATCAGCTGTCCTAGAGGGAATACAACACAGACTCACAAAGCTGACAGGGAATTTGGTTTGTAAAAGCATTACCAAGATAATACGAGTCACATTGTTTTTATAGCTAGGATATTGCATTCTGCTGCCGAGGCAGCTGCAGCCGGACTCCGCTTGGACAGCAGATGGTGTCCTACTGTAACGCTGAGCTGCACAGCTCAAAGAGGAATCTTAAACCAGCCTTTAAAATACTCTCCAATTTCCATTTAATTACTTTAATTGGCTTCATAGACGACAGAATAAAAGTGATGGATCTGTTTAAACACGAGGCTAAATTAAAAAGTTCAGTGTGTCAAAAAGAGTGACTTTGAAACATATGTCCCATTTCGGAGAGTATTTTCCAGTATTTAAAGGAACTTTTGCAAAATGTGATCATGCCACTCAGGTGCCTGAGCGATCTTTTTCATAGGCACCCCATGCAAATAACTATTAAGAATCCTTCTGAGGATGACAGTCATCAGATGCCTCACACTTACCTGTGCCTTTGAATATTTTCTCCATGCAGTATATGTCATCTTCATATAATAATGAGAAATCTAAACTTAAAGAGTTTTTCTGGTAAAGGCAGTGCAAAGACTTTTGAGCTCACATGGGAAAGGACCATTTTTTTTTCCTCCGTGTTGTACAACATCTTGTGCACTGGGCATCTGGTCCCCATTGGAGCTCTCAGATACCAACTTAGTGCAATTAAAAATCCACAAGTATTAAATTTATCCCTGATAAATGACATACTGCCGCTGAGATACTAAATCTAAAGGAAATAATTTAATGCTTTCCGTCTGCATCCAAAGCCATTTTTCCTTGTATGGTTGTTTTTTCCCTGATCTTTGGGATCTGCACAGGCTCCCAGCACTTTGTGACTAATGAGGTGAACTGGATGGTGAACAGAAATCTGTTACATTAAGAAGCTACAAGTCTGCTGATGACACTGGACTTCAGGAAGTATAAAGGTAAGGTAAAAGTGAGAGATCCTTACAGGCTTGGAGCCCATCGAAGTGTTGCACAGAACCTGACTCATGACTAAGCCTGGTCTAAAAACACTCTTCCAGTGATTCTCCTTTCACATCACTTACTGAATCCCAGCTGTGGCCACTGCGGGGTCTGATGCATTGCCCAGCACTGGCCGGTGTGACTCAGCTCAGGGTTATCTGGAGTTTGCGAGCCCAGATTTACTGTCACTGGGAGGGCAAAATTTGTTGGGAACAGTTTTGTCATTCATACTGGGAAGTGATGAAATCTTTGCCTGCTGGAGCAGATAATCATCATCTGGTACAGCCAAACCCAGGCTGGGGCAGAGGAGTCAGGAACGGTGTTATTCGCACAATCGTCACATTTTTCCTTTCTCACAGAGACCCTTGTAAAATTCTCCTCTCTGCTGCTTTCGTAAGAAAATAATTGTTCCTCTAGCCCCAGGTTATGGGAGTAATCTCACTGATTTGGGTGAGATTCTTCATACACGAAGGTGCTCTTGACCTCGTTCCTTAAAGGAATAGTGTAGTAGTAGTCAAATGAATGAGATACCTGGTTTTCAGGAAATGTTTTTATTTTCTTCATCCTCCCAGATAGGACAGAGGATGCAAAGGTCGATATTGTCCAAAAACATTTACATATCCTCTCCAAAAGCAATAAAATGATGAAACGCAGAATCCGCAAATTGTGGTGATTTGTAGTGCTTTGATTTATAGCCCTGTTGGGTTCAGAGTGAATGATTTCTACAGAGACCAGTCCCTCTAATCGGAATTTTACAAGAAACGGATGTGCTAAAAGAAACAGAAAGCTAACAGGGCTTCTGGTTACATTTTCAGCCTGATTTATAGAGCTGTAAAACTCTCTGTATCAGGGAGCTGACACCAATTTCTAGAGAGCTGTGAACATTTGTTTTCATCTGATTTTCCTGCAGCGTTTCTGGGCCCGCTTCGTTCACAAAAGACCCCAGTGAAATCCATGTCAGGTGTTAGAGGGTGTGGGACACTGGTGTCACAAGCGAACTGGAGGCAAAGGAGAAACAGTTTTGTAGCTGAGCAAAAAGAAGCTAGTCTGGGATTGTCTGTCTGGGGACAGAAGCATGCTTTTAAGGATGCAGGAATGGAAATGGAGCTGAGGTGCGAGCAGGTGTCACCAGGGCTGAAATAGTTAAGGGAGGTCTGGCATGGCTTGGCATGGCATGGCGAGGGATGCTGTAAAACTGAGGGGTCCCTAAGCTGAAGGCAAGCAGGTGGAGAGGACAAAAAGCCACGTCTGGTGCTGCAGCAACCATGTCACTGCAGTGTGACCACTGCCCTTGTACCCACTGACAGAGGCAAATGCCATCTTTGTGGGGACACATTCGCACAGCAGAAGAGCAAAGTTGTGAGAAGAGGAAGCTCTGGAGAGCAAGAATGGGGAACAAACCAGGGACAAGAGGTGCAGCCCAGTCAAGGCTGCAGACCTGATTTGTGCCCATGGCACAGGGACATGGTGCCATGGGCTGAGAAGCAATCAAGAACCTTGAACAGGGAGGGGGTGGCAGGAGAAGTGCCATGGTCAGGTTTCCCTGGAGACACCACCAGGACTGGGCTGCAGACAGGGATACACAGAGGCAGTGCCCAAGACCAGTGAAGTCCCCCAAGGAGAACCAAACCAAACCAAACCAGCACATCCACCAAGCCAAGAGAAATGCCCAAGATGGGGGAGAGAAAGCAGAGAGGAGAAGGAGAGGGCATGGGTCAGGCACAGGGACCAGGAGAGGAGAGACAGGAGCAAGCGCTCAGGATCCGAGTGGGTGGATCACCAGGAACCATCCTGCTGGAGGTGGGCTGTGATTCACAGTAAAACCTCCATCTGCCTATGTGAGGATGATAAACTATTTGACCTACAGCAGAGAAGAACTCCACAGCTCGGATCTTGTTAGTTCTGCTCTTTCTTGTAGCTAGAAATGTGTAGAAATGAAGACAATGTAAAAGTTAAAACAAAGTAATCTGAGACATCTTTTAAGAGGATAAGCTCTTCCCTTCCAGAAAACAAATCAAGTATCAGTCACAAGTTATTATGGGTGCTTGAACTAGTATCCTGCCCAAAGAGAGCTGCAGGAGACTCTAGTGGAAAGGAAAATAGAAAATTACTTTAAACCAGCACTTTTAAGCCAAATGGATCTTCAGATCTAAGGCCCTGATCCAACCACTTGTTACGTTCCAGGACACTTAGCGGGCTTGTGGGCAGGCACTACCATGCCCAATTGGCAAAGGTTTTAGGATCAAAGCCGGAGGTATTTATGTGTTGGCTAACAGGCTAGCATAAAATGTCAGCTTCTGCTGACATAGCATTCAAGAAAATGTTATTACCTTGTTATGCTGTTTAAAGAAACCCTATCGGTTACTTTATTATATCAAAGTATTAAATATTAAATATATCATTTTATAAAAGAGTTCAGTATGTCCATGTTATTTTGGTTTTAGACTGTCAAATTAAAAAACAGTTATTAATTAATAAACCAAGGTGTATTTTATTGCACTAATAAGTGCAGCTCTAAAAATTTATTACCACTTTCCAAGGATTTACTTCCTTTATTTAAAAAAAAAAATGTATTAGTATCTTAAATTAATTATAAAGATCAAACTTACATGGAGAGGCCCTGATCCAGCAAACACATATGCTTATGAGTCATTTAACTGCATGAGTAACTTCATAGAATTCAGCGGGTGAGAGAGAAGCTGTGACCCGTGGAGCTCCTGATGTGGGTAAACTTATTCATGGGCACAACTGTTTGCAGGACCGGAGCCAAATATAACACATATACAAATTCCCATCTAGAAGAAAAAGCAAATGAATAAATAGTAAAATTCAATTACACATTATTGAATGTTCTAACAACTATATATATAAAGTGCATGAACACAACTATGGGTTCAAAGATGCACAGGGCCTACCTATAATTGGCAGATAATGAATGGAGAGATAGAACGGAATGGAAAGGTGAACACAGTGTAGCTCTTTTCATGTCTGAGTTTCTCTCTGAGTTGTTTCTTAGATGCAATAAGTATACACAGGAAATATGCAAACAAAAAAAATATATGGAGTTGCATTCAACTACCACCTTTGGACACCAAATGTGGGTGTTATGCTGTCTAAAGAGCACTTGTTTTGGTCTCTCAGGATGTTTTAGAGCACCTGGGGTGGATGCTTAGATGCCCAGTGTGATCAGTAAATAAGAAGTAGATACCTCTAAAGATTAAAAAAACCCCAAACTTTGCACCACACTCAGGACCCTGAAATTACCCATGCACTTTGTATGAGATAACCACTAGCTATAACACTAAAAGAGAGCCAGGTTTCTCCTGTCACTCGTTCTCTCTGTGATCCCCTCATCTGCGTGCCATGTGCTGCAGAGGGACATGGCTCCAGGGGAGAGAAGAGGGACAATGCTTCAGACCTCAGCGGGGGAAGGAGGCACTGCCCTGAGAGGTTGGTACGTTGGCTTTGAACTCCTCAGGAGAGCACGGAGGGGAACCCTGTTTGCCCTGAGCTGGGCTTCTGTTTCAGAGAGTGATGCCGACTGTCCTGCCTGATGCTGAATTCAGCACTTGGCAACGGCTGAGAGGAGGCTGCAAGTCTCCGCACCCTCACGTGGAGCCGAGCTTCCTTGGGAGTGAGTTATGGAGCTGCTTAGTTTCTGGCTTTCAGGAGGTGGTGTCGTGCCTCTAGGAAACGGCCAAGTCCAGCACAGGAGCACCCGCTGGTTCTAGATGGCAGAGAGCGTGCCGAATTGCTCGTTGAGATTTGGACACCTGTAGTTTATCTGTGCTCTGGGACAAGCAGAATCCTGGTGGCCAACTGGTCTCCCACAACACTGGAACCCTGAGGATGAGAGAAAGGGGATAATTCCCTTTTTGGCCTGTCCTCCTTATTAAAATATGCGAGAATACCTCAGTGTCCCTGGGCTGGGCTGTGGATGCACTCTGCAAGTTCTCCTTATGAATTGCCACTAAATGGCACTAGATGGACTGCAAATGTTTATGTTCCTGTGCTTATTTTGCCCCAATGAAATAAAAGCTGCTTCCAGGCACAACAGAGTGCACCTGGTGCCTTCTGCAGTGTTCTTGCTGCTGCTGGTCATTCTAAACTGCATCTTTAGGGGGATGTTTCTCTCTCTTCACCTCCCTGTCCCCCCACCTGTGCCTTGGCAGTCTCTGCATAGAAGAATTTGTGACCGCCCACAAGGTGTTGACTTCAGCTCCTCTGCATCCTAGCTGGCTCTTTTTCCTTTGGATTTTTTTTTTTTTTCCCCAGAGTCATTTCTCCAAGGTTGCTCTCCCCTCTGGCTGTGCTTGGCTGTTGGACATCCTGCTCCTCTCCTGGAAGTACTTCTGCTCTGGGTGCTACCACAGTATGGTAGGAATATTACAAAAGGTGCATTTATTTTGACAGGACTTTCTTCCTGGTGCATGTTTGGGATGCACACTGCTGATGACTGAGTCTTTTGTTCATACACACAATATGAAAAGTATACAAATGCTTGCTTTGTGTTTACACAGGAGAAAAAGAACGTGAACAAACCTTAATAATCCCTTATTTCTCACTTGCGATTAGACTTTAACATAAAAGACCCTATTCATATCAACAAAGAGTTTTGTGAAAGGGCAAGAGCTACTCTTTTCTTGGTGGCATTGCACCTTACAGAGCTCAGTCTGACACAGCTTTCTAACCTCCCTCCTTTTGCAACCTCCATTTTGCCACTGCAACCATTAGCAAGGTCCTAGCTCTAAATCTCATCAGGCAACTGATGATGCAAGTTTAAAAATGCCATAAAATGTTCCGTGACACATAGCCAAGAGGGCCCTCTGTCACATACAGGGAGAAATGAGGAATGGGGATAATGAGGAGCAGATAAGCCAGCACCACCTCTAAATGCCTCCAAATGTGAAGCCACATCACCAGGCACCGCACAACTATTTCCCAGGTTCATCAGGTGCTCCTTATCTGCCTGAACATGCACATACCTGTGTAAGCAGTGGTGCTGCTGCCACTGAGTTTATATTCAGGCCAAACTCTCATGGAGGACGCAGGGAGCTCCGTCTGATGGGAGCAACCAGTAGAGGTAAGGGTTAATCATAACTGGAACAGGGAAGAGCTGTGTTGCTTTTGACTAGATCGTCCAAAATAGTACCCCTTCTGTTTTTTTTCCCCCTTTGTGCTAGGATTGCTTTAGTCTTTTTAGAATGTGAACTAACTTCGCTTATCAGTACCCAAAAAGCAAGTCCCTGCAGGGTCCCCACTGACAAATGCTGCCAGGCAGTCATGCCCTTTCCTCTGCTCTGAAAGCGGTAATTAGAGAGATGCAATTTTCCAGTAGTGCTTGACAGCCTACATCAAAGGCACAGAAACTGTTTCTGGACATTGAAAAGATAAAATTCTAATACTAACTGATGCCTCCTTCAGTTTTTATTGCGGTTCAATGTAAACAGATGCTGCTGGTTTTGAAAGTGTATGTTCGGATCTGTCAGGGTATATATATTGCAGCGGTGATATCTACTGTAGTAAATGCTGATATTTACCATCACGTGCGTATACTTGATTCAATCATCTCTTTGACATTAGCTGTACGTGTGCTTATACATTCGCAGATGTCTGTCTTTACATATACACGCATACAAACACAAACACATGCATATGAATTAAATGGAAACTGTAACCCGATCTTAACCAGAGTTTTAAATTAATCATAATACATGCACACACTTACAAACATCGGGCTATATTTAACTTTCACATAAGCAGCGTAGGACTATTATCTTCTGTGGAGCTCTACAGTTTATGAGTCAGACCCCAAGCCTGTTACTTACCCGGTGGAAAGACGCCACTGACTTTATTGGGCTTTGGACCAGACCCGAAGCCAATGGTTAATTGTCTCCTATAATATAACTTTCCCTTCCAGCAAACTTAAGATAAACTTAGATTCTAATTCCAATAACTCTCTATAATTTTTTCCAAACAAATTCCTTATGGAATGGAAATGCTCATTCTTGTTCTGGGCATTTTTCAATGCTTTCGCATTTCTTTGTTTTGAAAACCGATTCGGTCATGTTAAACATTATGCAAGCTTGAAAAAGATCACAGTCTCCAACTACCCAAAGTGAAGTTCTCATACATACACAGCTCAGAAATAAATGTCATTAGAAACTTCAAACTTGGCTGCTATTAAAGCCATCTTTGAGGAAGGGAAAACAATTCACATTTGAAGAAATTCAGCCAGTTGCTTTAGAAAGTAAGAACAGTTTAGGATTACATGTCCGTCTCAGCTTTCTCATTTTATTATATGTCCTGTACAACTTTCTATTTTCTTTCCAGGCTTTTTAACTTGGATTGATTTTGAATATGGATTTGAAAGATGTAATTATTTAGAGGGAAAACTAACATGCGTGCACTGAGCTTCTTGTATTAGAGGGAGAGCTGTCTAAAGGTCTTTATGTGAACTCCAAGATAATAAGGCTGTTAAATTCATTCTAATTCAGGTATCATAGCTGACAGAAATGCAGTTAAAGACATTTCATTTTTAAGAAATTACTCATGAAGAGTCTTTTGACTAAAGATACTACCACTCCTCTTTTTGAATAATGTCTAAATTAAAATTCTGAGTTAAAAGCTCATCTAAGCTTTCTGCATGTAGATACTGGATACTCAGTTAATACTTAGGTTGTCTATAAAAAGGATGTGGCTGAAGTTTCTTAGCTGTTCTAATCACTAAGGAAAGTTTGGATTACTATTTCTATTACATGTGGGTTACTATTTATAACGATACAGTCGTTATCTGATACAATCACTGTTGCGGAGACATCGTGCTGCCTTCTGGCACTACAGGCTCTCCCCTACTGGGGGTCTTGTGGGGGTACTCAAGGATAAGAGGCAGCCAGGAACATCTCTGTCCAGTAGCCTACAGTCTCTGAATAGTCAGGTAGGTGCTTCCAGAGGTGGCAATTAATTTAAGGCAATTAAAGTGCTAAAGCATTTTGGAAAACACTGACTCCTGTTTCTCTCTCTCTATTCCAGTCCCCTAGTCCCACAGCACATATATTGTATTTTGCAATCTTGGTTTTTGCTTTATAAATAGAATTTTGTGTGTATTGTTTATGTAGCCTCCTACCCAAAGAGAAGATTGACAATGTCACAGGAAGAAAAATCTTTGGTCAGACTGACAACATCTACAACATCCCACTGTCTCTTCTTGTGGTATACCACCGAGGCGGCTTTCACAGCAAGTCCAAAGCTCGTTATGAGGTTTTCAAAAGCACTTACAGCTTTTAGTGAGTAGAGTGTGAGGACCAGATGCTCCCCAAGAGTAATGCACACGAGCTTGGTATAATGTGAGGGCAGGTCTTAGACCCCCAGAAAAATCTCTTCCAGTCCTTTGCTGATGTAAATGGGGACAGGTCCATTGGCTCACATCTAAAGGCATTTACAGTGTAAGACAATCACCCCTTGAGTTTTAAAGCATCCCATCCTCACTTCTGTATTTGTGTTCGCTGATATTTGCATAATAATGCCCAATGCACACAAAACATTGCATCAAAAGAAAGTTGTTCCTTCCCTCCAGCTTGTCTTTTGGAAACAACTCTGAGAGAGAGTAATTCCCGAGAGTTTCCCGGTACTGCTTGCAGTCCTCCAGTTGACATAATACCATCATCCTTTGCTACCAGACCTCTTTCCAACCCGCTGCCACTTCCTTTCTCTCTGGCATGAGAAGGGAGCATGAGTCATAGTGAAAACCCTAAATATCACCTCCCCCGGGTGCTCTTTTCCTTTTTACCCCTACATGGGGCCAGTGACAGTGGCGGTCAGAGGCTCTTGAAGGTGTGTGTTGCTGTAGGGCACCTCTTTCTCCTACGTACATCAAGTGCACATCCTGCCCTGCCTGTTGCTGTGTGTCTGATACAAAAAACCTATGACAAGGGCATGGCTCAGTTCAGCTGAAAGAACATTTAGTTTGGGCTGTATCTTTTTATGCCTGGGTCCCTGCATCTCAGTCCCTGCATCTCAGTCCTGCCCAATGCTGGTCACACTGACCCTACTGCCCCATTGTCCACCGCAGCTTTGGTGGGAGTAGGCCACAGACACAAAATGACTCAAATTTTTAACATTGTTCCTACAAAACTGCCCCCCCAAGGTTTGTCTTACAGCTCACTAGCAAGGCCTGAGTCCATACTATTTAACAGAGTAGTTTTGATTGTTGTGGGACATTATAAAAGAAGTTTGTTTCTCTTCCAGGGGGTTAAGCAAGAAGAAACGCTAAGAGTGTTGTTCCCACCATCATGAGAACCAGTTGTTGGCTGAGGGGACTCTGTACCACACCGGGCAGCAGCACAGAGATGAGTTGGTGGAGGGCACTCACCTCCCACCTCCCAGTAGGAGCTTTGCTCTGAGCTGTGGTGGGTTCCTGGGCTGCAGCCACTTCCGGAGATGAAAAGGGCAGCTTTGCACGGTGGATTTATTGCACATTCCTGGTCACACGAGGGAGACTGTGTCCAGGTAGTTCCCTCTCTTGCTCTCCCTTTAATCACTGCAGGGTGGGAACCGGATCCAGCCTGGAGGGACAAAAGGTTTCGGAGCTGAAGAAGTACAATGGAGCAGAGTTAATGTCGACCGATTTGCTGCTGTAAGCAAATCGCTACCGAATCTCTCTTGAGCAGCGTGTTACAATTTACTACTCGCAGATAAATGAGCCAGAGCTGTTGCTTCTGGTTCTGCCTCCAGCTTCTCCTGCCACGGAGCTGGACAGACAATGGGTCCGTGTTGCAGAGGGGGCTCGGGCCAGCCCAAAGGAGCCGTGTGTTGCAATGCCCATTATTGCAATGCCTCATTTTTAGGCTCCCCGCTGTGGAACAGATTGCTCAGGCCAGGGACAGACAGCACTGTGCCTCAAACAAGGTGTGGAGAGTTAAAAGCTGATGAAAAGAAACTTCAGAAATCTACACACTCCTTAGGTTAATATATATATATTTTTTAAATAAATATCTATAGTCAGACCCAACCCTGTGATAGGCAGGAAGAAGGTGTCTCTTTCTGCCACAAACACCCTTGCAGTTAAGTGCCTAAGCCCCATCAGCCTGTTTTTGTGGAAAGCCAGGGAAAGAGAGAACCAGTTTATTGCACCCAACAGCTTATCGGGTACAGTATGTTATATCCCAAGCAATGGGGACCTTTCTTTGCCAGTCTCTGCTGGATTTAATTTGAACGGCTCTGGTGTACTTTAAGGCTCTACTGCTCTGAGGAGTGTCCTGGCCACGAGGCTATTTAAGCAGCCGCTCCTTCTTAACACTCTGTGGCCACCTCTGTGTCTCATATAAAATCAAATGTATCATTAGGAGTTATGAAGAGGAATTATCCCTGAGTTGGTGATTGGGATTTTCACTTTGCGTAAAAAATACCCGAGTTCAGCTGTTTACCTGAAACCAGGCAGGACCAGGAGGTAGTGCCAAGTATCCTGTTTCTCCGAGAAGGTGTCCAGCCAGTTTGTTCAACAGACCTTTCGCTCCTCAGATGTTTAGGAAGAAGGTTTGATGTGATTCGGGGGACTCACACAGGATGACGAGCCTGGATTTAAGCATAAGGGTACTACTGGGAAGCAGGCTCACTCCCTCCCCTCTGCCCGGCCTTTACAATGGGTAAGTTAGGCAGCTTCCTTGCTCTGCCTCTGATTTCCGAAGGTTGTGTTCTCAAGCACAATCCTGAGCAGCAGGAGGCTGCTGCTGCTGTGCCTAACTCGCTGAATTTATCCTGCCCTCACTTTTGAAAACAGGTTTTTGGCTCCTAATTCACTTAAGCCCAACGGAAAACCTTCGATGAAGCATTCATTCAGCAGGGCACCCTTTTCGTGTTTCGAGTTAAACAGCGAATTCAGGAAGAAACCCTGAAAACACCAGAAATTCGGAGCGGATGACCAACCCACGGTTTAAACGCAGATTTGCTCGGCGGATTTTCCCGGTGGCCGCCTTTTCCGGGGCTAAAACCGAAGGAGAACCTTTCCTTACTCTTTAACTGCTCAACCAGCAGCTTCCCACCCCTCTGCCCCAGCCCGAAGCCGGTCTGTGCTGTAGCCGTCGCCGGGCGCGATGCGGCGGCGTGTCCCCGCCGGGGCTCCGGGAGCCCGCACGGAGCCGGTGCCGGGCAAAGGCGCCCGGGAGGCTGCGTCCGTGTGCGGGTAACGCAGCCCTTCCCCTCGCTCGTGGCAATAAGAGTAGAAAAATGGCGTGTGTGTGTCCCCCATTCTTTGTTTTTTAAATTTTTTTAATTTATTTTGTGTGTAGTTCTGCGGGTGTTTGCCCTCTCTCGGAGCTCTGGCTGCCGTGGGCTTTATAGCCAACTCTCCGTGGAAAGGGTCTCGTCAAGGCGCTGTCGCTTTCCCACGGCAGAGGGGTTTGCCTGGTCTGCGAGTCCGTGGTGGGACGTGGATGTATGTGCTCGGGGCCCCTCTGCTTTCTCTCGCCTGTCTGCCGAGACTCTCTAGGAGTGCGGGTGGAGATATGCGGGGGGGGGGGGCTGGGGGGGGATACCGGAGTGACGGGGGAGGGGTGGCGGGGAAGAGGGGAGTTATTAGGAAACTTTGCTTTGGCTACTCTCTATCCTTGAGGCTGCGTGGCGCCAGCACCCTCAAGTTGAAAGGAAAACAGCCATTCTCACTTCCAACTGCCCACTGAGATCCTTAAGGCGACAAAGACACAAAAGTGAGTTTTATTTGCTGGTAAGCCAGAGGCAAGAAAAAAGAAAAGCCAATTCCCCCTTAAAAAGAGCCGACAAATCCTTTTTGCTCTTTTGTGTGAGCTTTTCCTATTCACATGGAGCGTTCATCCGTGTGATTCCCAACTTATTGTCATTACTTAGTTATTAATTGTTCTCATCTGGGTTTAATTGAGCAACGAAGGACTTTAGCCCAAGGGTCAGGGGGAAAACTTAAAGCAAAGACATGTTCAATAGGAATCCTGCGCTTCGAATATCCATCCCGAGTTGACATAATGTAAAAAAAAAAAAAAAGAAAAAAAAAAAAAATAAAATAGAGACAAAGCGGAGAGATGAAAGGGGAAAGGGGTCCCGGTTTGTCCGGAGCACAACGCCGCAGCGCCCAAGGGTGCCGGCGGAGGGGAGCGGGATTTGCGGGGAGTCAGCGCAACACTGTCCTCCCCGTTTAAAAATATCTCTCTCTCTCTCGGCTTCTTTACAGGATAAACCTGGCCTCCTGCGCGATTAGATCTCCTCCCCGAACCCGCGGTCTAATCGCGCAGAAGCTGAGTTTATCTCCAGCCTTTTTCTCCAGCCAAAGAGGCAACGTGGGAAAAAGCCGGCACCGCGCTCCCTCCGCCCGGCGCGGCGTTGAGCGCTGGGGTCAGGATCACAGGCGCTGTCACTTGCACAGAAAAAAAAAGGAATGATCAGAAAAGAAAGCCAGACCAAAAAGGAGGGGAAAAAAATATGTAACAACCGCAAAACCCCCAAAACTCACCCAGAAAGGACTGGGCGGCGAGAGCGGGGCGAGAGATGAGGAGAGGGGGATTAGTGAAGCGAGCTCTGGAGAAAGCGCCTGGGTTCAGGTATGTTGTTTCGTTGAGTTATTGAAAGCATCATTGATATTTAGGAGATGATAAAAGTCCCGCCTCGCCCCCAGCTACAGTCTCGCTGGAGCCACAGTGCCTGCAGAAGATTGCCTAGCCTCATTACAGCAATTATTTTCTTTCTAACTTTGCTTCAACCTTAACGTTTTAAATTGCTGGAAATGAAAGCAGCGGGGGGGGGGGGGGGGGANNNNAAGACAGAAAGAAAAAAAAAATATAGTCCCGATTTCTCAGCGCCCGTTCCTTGAGCGAAAAGATAAAGCACGAAATTAAAAGGGAGGGAAAAAAATAAAAAGGGTTACCCAACGCTCTCCCCTACAGGAGCGATCCGCACAAACGGAATCGGGAGGAGCGGAGGGGGCTGGGGGGCGCAGCCGGCGGGGGGACGCGGAGAAGCGGGGGCGCCGGTGCTGGGGGGGGGGTCAGCGGGCGAGGAGGGGAGCGGTGCGGAGCGGTGCGGGCCGGCCCATCGCCCTCCTCCGCGGACTTCCCTGGCCGTCGCCGGCGGTTTCCACGGGGCCGTGGCGACCGGGGCTGGTTTCCAGCGGAGCCGGCCGCTGAGGGCTTCGGGGCGCCCGGAGCCACGGGGATGGGCGGGAGACGGCGCCGAGCGGTCCCGACCGTCGGTCTCACGGGTCCCGCCGGCGGCCCCACGCCCGTCCCCAAACACCACCGTCCCCCGCATCCCATCCCCGCCGCCCCATACCTTACCACCACCGTCCCCATCACCCGATCTCTCGCCTTGAGCGACGGCGCTGCCTCTGCCCCGCTATTAACGCGCTTTTCCCCCTTCTCCCGCACCACCCGGACAGCGGCAGCCCCCTCTCCTGCGCACAACCCCCGGTGCTCCCCTCCCCCGAGCAGTGCGGGCTGCTGAAGGGAACTGCCGAGGAAGCCCTTGGTCTCTCTCTAGGCTTGGCACCGAGGCGGGGGAACAAGTCCCCTCGTCCCCAAAGCCTCTGGCAGCCGTCGGGGGCTGCGGCCGGCAGGGAGAAGAGGGCTGGGAAAGCCAGGCTGGGGTTGTCCCAGTCCAGGAGCCGCTGGGGAGAGCGCCCTCGGGCAGGGGATGCGGTGGGAGCTGCTGCCAATGGGTGGTGGGGGTAAAAGCAGGTAACCTCAGACGGCCGTGAGGACAGAGCAGCTCCAGGATACACAATGAAGGTGGAAACTCAGCCTTAGGCTTCGCTGTCAGAGGCTGAAGTCTCCTGGGAAGAAGGAAAACCAGCCGGTACAGCCAGTCCCTCTCTCCTATCCCCTTGACACACAGACAAATTTAATCTGTTCTGTCCCCCCAGCAGGGCAAGAAGGAAACAAACCGCATCACACAGTAGCTTAAAATTAATTTATTTAACAAATATAGCTATAATATAAATGATAATAAAATTTCAAATATACAGTATATTACATAGTACACAGATCCCCTTCCAAAGGGGCTGGTGGAGGAACAGACACAGGTAACGGATGGTGCCGTTACACAGGGACAGGAGGCGGCTCCACGCTCCTGCCTCTGGAACCTCGCTTTGCAGAAAGTAAGAGAAACGTCCTGTCTTTCAGCCCTCTTTTTTTTTTTTTTTGCCGTTTCACTTCCACAGTTCCTTCTTCTATGGCGGGGTCTCTCCCCAGGCTGCCAGACGGACCCGGGGGAAGCGGGGCATGGCTGACCCATCACTGCCCAGCACCAGGGAAGAGCTGGGGGCGATCGATGCCTCAGGTTTCTCCCAGCTGGAGTGTGGAGCGGCTCCCAGGACTGCTGAGGAGAGTGGAACAGTGCCGGACCGGCAGGCCAGCATCACAGGGGGAAGCAGAGAGGCTGAGCAGAGCCGGACTGGAGAAAGTCTCTGCCACGGGGCCCGTGGGGAAGTCCACAGCGAGGAGCAGGGAGGGAGTGCGTGCAGAGCCGGAAGGAACAGAGGGCCGGCGGGCTGGGCTCGGCTGGGCTCAGCTCTATGTGAGGTGGTACATGCTGTATCCCACATGCGCTGTGTACAGTCCCACAGGGCCCACGGGCAGCCCTGCCCGCTGGAAAGGGCTGGTAGCACCATAGAGGGAGGCACCGGCCACGGCCGGGCCGCCCAGCGGGAAGGAGATGCCGAAAGCGGCCGGTGGGAGCATGGGCTTGGCTGCCATCTTCAGCTTCTCCAGCTCGGCCTCCTGGAGCCGCTTGGCCTTGGCCCGGCGGTTCTGGAACCAGATCTTCACCTGGGTCTCGGTGAGGCTGAGGGAGCTGGAGAACTCGGCGCGCTCGGCGATGGACAGGTACTGCTTCTGCCGAAACTTCCTCTCCAGGGCCAGCAGCTGGGCCGTGGTGAAAGGCGTCCGGGGCTTCCTGTTGGTCTTGTGCTTGCGCAGGGTGCAGGCCGGGGGGCTCAGCCGCCCTGTGCCCAGGAACAGCCCGGGGAGGAGGAGAGAGACACCTCGGTTAGCAGCGCCCGAACCCGCACGCCCCGCAGAGCCCCCACCCGAGAGAAGCTGGAAGGAGAGAGAAAAAAAAAAAAAAAGGTCCTGAAGTGGCCCAAAAACTCCTGGGCTGGCTGGGGCACGCTTCAGACTGATGCTGTCTCCCCTTCCAGTGCAGAAAGCGGGTAATTTATGAAGGAATTAGGCTTTTCAGGACTCCCGGGACCGAAGTCACTCGTTCTGCTCTGGAGCTCTGCTCCCCGACTCCACGGAATAACTCGGCAAAGGGCAGGAGTGGGGGGGACAGACACCCACACCCGCTCCTAGAGAGGAGATGTAAATGAAAGGAGTAACCCTCAAAAAAAAAAAAAAGTCCTGTCCTTTTTATTGGATTAAGGAAAAAAAAATAAACAAAACGGGTTGGCTTCTCGGACTCACACCCTCTTCATTAGGCCCCTGGGAACCGGATTAAGCATGTAATTAATTACGAGCTCTGAATTCACACTCAGCTTCTATCTACCGCTCTTCACCGGTCTGCTCCTCTCCTCTTATTTAACATTTCTAAGGGTCCTCAACCTCGACCGGCCCCGGGTTTATTTGGCAACAGCGACTTTTCCTTTGCAATTGAAATAAATTAAGCCACCGCGATGCTCTACACAAGTCCTTTAGGGAAACCTGCCTTTCTCCAAGGGAGAAAGAAAGCAACCCCGTTCGCAGCTCTGCTAAGAGCACCCCAAACTCTCTCCGGAGAGCCTCAAGCCCAAGCTCGCCCCTTCCCACGGGAGCCCGGGCGGGGAGGGAGCGGGAGCCCGGTGGAGGGCCCCGGCCCGCCGCACCCCCGGAGAGGATTAACGGGCTTTTCTGATCTCGGCCCTCCCGCGGCTATTTTTATTATTTTAGAGCTCTCCGTAGTAAAGTGGAGGAAAAAAACATCAGCAATCGCGGCTCCTCGGACTCCAGGGATGCGAGACCGGAGGCAGCAGCCGGTGGGGCTGAAGCCCGCAAAGCCCGAAGGCTCCGCGCCCGGTCCCGAGGAAATTATTTGAGCCGCTTTCGGGAAACACCGCCGAGGCTGAGTCAGGCTTCAAGCGGCCAGTCCGAGCCGCGGGTTAAGCTAACAAGCAGGGCGGGCCGATTTTTCTTCTTTTGGCCTTTTTTAAAATTTTTTCTCCCCCTCCCCGGTTTGGCACAAGATCTCTCCCTGGCGCGGCCGCTCTCCGCCGCTGCTCCGGCTTCGCGCACACGCTTGAACCGGTTCCCTATTTCGAAGAGGCCGAAGAGCGGCCCGGCGGAGAGACGGAATAACATGCCCGGAGCCGGGGGAAAACGAGAGGAAATCCCCGCGCCGCGTCCGCGCTGCCCGGTCCCCGGTGGGGGCTCCCCGCCCGCTCCCGGACCCTACTTACTCGGGGGAGGCGGCGAGAACCGCGGGCTTTGCATCCAGGGGCTCCGCTCCTGCTTCTCGGGGCTCTCCGCCTTGACGAGGGCGTCCTTGACCAGCCCCCCGACGGAGAAGTGGCCGCCGAGGGGCAGCGGGGAGGCCGGCGCCTCCGCCGTCAGGGCGCCCAGGCGGGGGCTGAGGCTGGGGCGGGCGGCGGCACCGGCGGCGGGCGGCGGGGGCCCGGCGCCCTCGGGGCCTTCCCTGCCGCCGGGCTTCCTGTGGTCGGCCATGAGCGCCTCCACGCTGAACGGCAGCAGGGACGGGGAGACCTTGGGCTTGTCGCTCTCCTCCTCCCCGCCCATCGCCACCGCCGCCGCGACGGGGAGGCCGCCGCCGCCACCACCGGGCTTGCTGAAGGCGGAGGCGGGCAGCTCGTCGCTGCGGACCCCGGTGGGCGCGGCGGTCATATCCACAGCCGGGGCCATGCAGAGGCGGCCGGCCGCTGTCGCCACCGTCGCGCCGGGGGGGAGCGGTGGCCGCGGCTCATGGGGCCGGGGAGGGGTGGGAAAGGGGGAGTGGGTGGGGGGGTGGCAGCGGGAGGGGGTGCGGAGGTGGCGGGGGTGGAATGGATGCGCGTGCAGCCGTCGGCGCGCTCCGGTCCCGGCGGCAGCGGCGGCGCCGCCTGATAAAGCGGCGCGGGGGGAACCGGCGCCGCCCAACCCAGCGCGCGGGGGGCGGGACGGCGGCGCCCCATTGGCTGCGGCGGCGGGGCACCGGGAGCGCGCGCGGGGACGGGGAGGCGGCGGGGACGGGGACGGAGGGGGGGGGGGTGGGGGTGGTGGTGATGGTGGCCCCGGTTCGGCCCCGCCGTCGGGGCGTCCCGGCCCGCTCCTCCTCCCCCCCCCCCCCCCCAAATCCCGCATCGCCGGTGGCGGGGTTGAGGGAGGCCGGGGCTGCCTCCACCGTGGGGACGGGTCGGGACGGGGCGGGGGTGGGTCAAAAATTGGGGAGAAAAACTGTGTTAACGTCAGAAAAAAATAAAAAAAGCCGGAGTCTGTATTTGGGAGAAGCGAGGCCGAGCCGCCCCGCTCCTTCCGCAAAGCCCACAGGCAGCGGGGCTGTCCCGAGTGTGACCCCGCAGGGGGAACCCCCGCCTGTCCCGCAGCCCGGCCGCCCCTCGGAAAAGCGGGTTTAGGGGGTTGGTTTTGGTTTATTTGTTTGTTTTAAACGAAGGCGCGTCCCCGCGGTGTGTGTTCCACGAGACCTGCCGAGACCTGCGCGTCCAGCCGTCTATCCACGCACATACATAAAAGGTGCTACGTTTAGATGCGTGCGTGTCTCCAGATAATTCATTCGCGTAAAAAAAAAGAAAAAAAAAAAGGCGGGGTGTGTGTGGGGGATACATCTAAGCCCCAGACTCATTAAAGTCCCGGCTGTTTTGTTTTGTAAATTCGTTTTACGATCCCTTATCCCCGCGCCCAGGACGGATGTGCAGTAAAACGGAGCCGCTCTCTAATAACGTGATTGGCCGCTCGCTGGGAAAAGTTTATTGATAGCTGCAGGGCTCTAATCTCCTCGGAACACAAGAGGCTCTTGCAGTCATTTAAGGGTAATTATCTAAACGGGGAGGGACAGCGAATTCCCTCTCCTTTTAACTGGACCCAATAAAGATGGGCAGATTAGGAGCATATAGATTATGAAATGAATTGATATTATAGACATTTTATTAACCGATAAGCAACAGGACCTGATTGAAACGACCTGTCCTGCACGCAGCTACACACACACACACGTACCTTGCACACGCGTGAGTGTGTACCCTGGCGGTGTGCTTACTGTAGGCGCTGTCCCGCGTGTGTACACGCACATACCTACCCCGCACATGCCGTGCTGTGCTCACAGAGCATCCCTCCAGGCGAAGACGACTTGTTAGGAGACTTGCAGGCTACCCCCGCCCGCTCCTACCCTTGAGGGTGCAGGCACACCGCACAGCCCGACCCGCCGATGTATAGCTCGCATAGGTCCGCTCACACCGTACACAGGTACAATTCCCTTCCCGTTCCTAGTGAGCGCTCCTGCGAGGCGGGGGGGCAGCGGTGCCAACCCCCCCAGCCCAGCCCGGCTCCGCGTCCTGCCGCTACCGGTTCCCCCCCCCCCCCCGCCCCGTTTTCCCCGCAGCCTCCGCCGCGCCCCGTCGGGCCGGGAGAAAGGGGGGGATTTGGGGAGGGGGGGGGGGCGAGCCGGGCCGGGCCGCGCCGGGCGGGGGTGTGGAGGGGGTGCTCGGAGAAGCGGCTGCATTGCTAATTGCGAGAATAAACAATCTGTCACGATTAGTCAGTGCCTCTAATAGGCAGACAAGTGATGTTGTTTTTAGGCGCCAGCAGCGGTCTGATCAAAGGCTTCAGCTGGAGGGGGACTATTGAGGACGTTAACCCGCATCAAGGGAGCAAGGCGCCTTAGCCCTGGGACATCGGCACATTCAGCCTGACAAAATTAGTTTGCTCTACCAATCACACGACATTTTCCCAAAGCCCCGGTGCTCCACGCGAGGATGCACCCCCACCACCCCCACCACCCCCCGACTAAGAAAACGCGCACAAATAACGATGCGTCGCGTTTCACGGGGTCCCCTCCACCCGATCCCACAGGTAGGATATTTTTTTTTTTTTTTTCCTTTCCCCCCCCCCCCTCCTCGTCCCGAACGCAACCGCGCAAAAGAAAAAGTGATGTGTTTATTAGCCCTCCAGGCAGCCCCTGGGCTGCTTTCGATCTCATTGTTTCGATGGAAATATGAAAGCAAAAATAGAGCTGCTGGGTGTTTTGGTTTGTTTGTGTTTTTTTTTTCCCTCGTTTTTCTTTCGCAGAAGAGTTTGAACATTGGGATGTTGCTGAGGTTTGAGGAGCTGAGTGCGCGTCCCACACTGAGAGCGAGATCCTGCTCTCATTGAGAGCTGACAGAATGAGATAATTAGCTCTTTATTTATCTCTCAGCAATGAACGCTTTGTGTTTACGTTTCTGTCATACTCGGTGGTATTTTAATCACTGTCCCATAGCAAGGACTAGATTCTAATTCACACGCTGGCAAGTTCTTGGGCTGAAACCGGGAAGCCAGTAAAATTTCTTTCGTTTCTTGCGCCTTTTTTTCTTTCCTTCTTTTCTGTTTTAATGAAGCCCACAGGTTCTAAGTTAGGAATGGAGAAATCGTATTTACTAAACGAAATCTGCCCTGAAATGTATTTCTTTGTTTAGCTGGAAATTTTAGTATCCAAAGTCTTCTCGCCTTGCCCGCTGCGCTCCGGGTGACCAAAACACCACTGGATTTTGGGAGCTTTTCTATTATTATTATTGGTTCCGTTGTGCCGATACTCTGATTTGCTTTGAGGTGCCTCTCTCTTATTTTCCTCTCTGGGCTGTAAGGAAAACCGAAGTGAAAGGGCAGGGGAGAGGGGGGGAATAGGTGATTTTATTGGTGCTTGTTCCAGCCCAGTGTTTTTATTGGGAACCGTGGCGCTTCCCTGAAGGCACTTGTGCTAGATAACAATATTGGGCAATTAGCATCCTAAACAGTCCCGTTTCAATATAATGAATGTGCTAGGCAAAGCCATTACTCCATAGCATTTTATTTCGGTGGGAATACAACAACAAGGGCTGGGAGGAGTGCGTGGGGGGTGGGGAGGGAGGACAGGAGGCAGCCCTAAGCCGATTCAGGGCATTGTCTGCCTTTTGTAAACGTTATCTTTGACTTAAAGGCAGAACTCAGAAAGGAGAGGGGTGTTGTTGTTTCCCTTGTTTCTATTTTATTTCCCCCGGGACAGCAGCTCTTAGGAGACCAGACAGCCCCGCAGGACGCGGGGAGGCTTTGGGGACTGGAGGCTGCGGAGCAGCTCCGCCGCGCCGGGCACCGCCTGCGCGCTCCCTGCGCGCCCTTCAGCCAGCCCTGACTCCAGCTCTGAGCGGCTCCGGCCCTGAGGGGAAACTTCCCAAAGAGCACTTTATCTATGGCGAGTGATAAAAATGTCCCGCGGGCTTTACAAGCCCCCAGAGCCCCAAAGCCTCAACCCTCCCTGCTCCCGTCGCTGCTCCTTCTCGCTGAGCGTCGGATGATGCGAAAAGACCTCCGTTCTTTTATTATATTTTTTTCTGTCTTCTTTTTTATTTTTTCTTCTCCTCCCCACCCCCCTCCCCTTTCCCCCTTTTCCTTTCTGCCCAGATCAAACATAACCTAAACTACTTTTAAGGCTCCAGGCACCTGGGCTGGTCCTCGGGAGGTTACCAGGAGCGGTGATTTGGATGGCCAAACTCCAGCCGCTGAGGCGTCCCCCGGCTCTTTGAGGATCGGAGGAGCTGAGCTGAAAGGCAGGCACTATTTCAAGTGGCCCAAATTAATGTGATCGCGACATTATGATGCACTTGGAAAAGATGAAAGAAAAGGCTGGCCGTCTCCTCCAAGATCTCTATAATTATAGATAATATATCCTATTTCAAAGCAATTAGCTCAATCAGGCGTAACGAGGCACTTTGCTGCCAGGGAGTAACAATGCCTTACGGTTATTTAAGCTTCAAGATGTCAAGCAGACTTCGAGACTCTGCTCTGCCCAAGAGGGAACTTGGCTGTCTTGGTGAAAGCCCCATGGCTAAGGCAGTGCTTTTCCTTCAGTGACAACACGCCTGTTTCATTTAGATACTTTTTTTTTTTTTTTTTTTTTGTAAGCAAAGGTGCCGGCTCTCCCCGTGAAGAGCACCGCTTTTCCAGGGACCGGGAATTGTGTGGCATTATCTCTCTGCCCCTGCCCGCCGGCACTGTCCTGCCTCTCCTCGCCCTCTCGCTCCGAGATGCTTGTGCTCTCCGAGCCTTTCCCCTCCCGCCTCGGCCCGCTCCGTGCCTTTATTTTCCCTTCGTTCTTTGGGGGTGATTCCCCCCGTCTCTCCCGGGGGTCTCGTTGGACGGGGCGCACCGGCCGATGCGCGGTTCCCAGCCCCGGCGCAGACCTCCCTGCCGAAGCCAGCCGCCTCCTCCCCACCCCGAAAGCTTTACCCTGCCCTGGCCTCCGCTTTTACCCGAAACGCTCGCAGATGGCGAAGGTCCCGAGAGCTAAGGGAGCACCCGACCGCCGGTTGCATCCACGGCGAGGCGGCGGGATTGTTATATGTGCGCACCCGTACGCGGAGGGCTCTCTGCAATAACGTCTAGAAGGGGAGTGGGGTCTCCGGTGCCCAAATCTCCTCTTCCTGACCCAAACCCGCAGCAGGGGTGCACAGAGCGGGCTTCCCCCCCCCCCCCCGCCCCGAGGGGGCCGGTTGCGGAGTTAGGCCAAAATGCCATGAAAAGCAACTTTTTCCCCTTTCCCGGTGCAGCTGCGAGGCAGAGTGAAGGGCTGCTTCTCCTTCCCAGCCCCCCTCCCCTCCCCTCCCGCAGCCCCCCCCGGCCGAGGGAGCCGGGACCCCGGCGGGACGGGGGTGTCCGCCGCGACAGAGCCCCCGCCGGGGCGACACGGCACGGCCCCGAGAGGCAGCGCCAGCAGAGCCGTGCTGGGCTGAAACTGTACAACTGTACAATTAACCTGCCGGCTTGCCTTCCAGGGGTTTTTATTGCTAGGGGGTAATCGAAAGGGATGGGGGGAGACGACACACATAAAGAAAAAATAGCCGAAAAAAAGCATCGCCCCATGGGTGAGTCATTTGAACCGGACAGTTCAAGGGAAACAGGGGCCGGGGGCATGAATGCGAACTAAACAAAGTTTAACCACCCCTCCTCCTTCTTCTCCCCATGCGCAAAATGGAAACCTTATTATATGATTCACTGTGAATCAGGAGATTGAATGCGATCATTATGAGTAAATGATAGTCGGGGCTCCGCTGGTCTTTTCTTTCCTAGAGGCAAAACTATAAAATATGAAGGATATAAATGATCTTCTCTCCGTTCCCTCATAAAGGACATTCATTCAAAGCCGCACTCTGTCTCGCTCCCAATTCCTTTGGTCCCCCTTGAATTCCACAACGATCAAGGTAGATTATAGCGAGTCCCGGTTTATTTGTCTTCACGTGCTTGTTTATTGGCGAAATGTCACGAAATGTAATTTGTCCCAAATTCTTGAACATGAGAAAATACTTTGTGGTTGAAGGAATCCATGCTGGTACCGCCAAGGCGATCTCCGATGCTCAGAGCAAGTTCATTATCATGTTATTTTACAGCGTTTCCATGTTTACTCCTCATTTCTCAGGAGTCTTTTAGATATCGTTGCATAAGAAAAGGATTTCGCCAGCTCTAGTTATGAGATTTCCTAGATTTTTTACAGGCGGAGCCGTTTTACAAAAGCTGTATTGTTTGACTGCGGTCTGGGTTTCCATTTGGGGTAATTATTGTATTCCCAGTCTTCTTCTAATCATTTGCTCACAAGGACATAGTTTTTTTTTCCTCCCCTTTTGAAGAAGATGAAATACTCCAAACTTGCAAGACCATTGGAATAATCCCCCTGCTTCTTTGCCTATTGTGTAAAAGCTATTCCTTACATCTCTCTAAATTGCTGGAAAATATGTGATGGAAAGGATGGTAAGAAAACGTATAGAGCAGAAGAAACGTATGTCACCACATTTTGAAAAGACTCTGCAAACTGCAGAAGTCCCGCTCAAAGTCTGTTCCCCTTAGAGACGTCTGTGTGAATAGGGTGGGGAAAACCCAAACTCCAAACAAACCCACTTTTCAGAAGGAAGTATGTTCCAGCTAGATAATAATCAACTCCCGAGGAAAAAAAAAAAATAAAAAAAATATAAAGCTCACAGAAGGAAAAATCAAGGGAGAGCAAACGCCTATGTGCGGCAGGGCTGTGTCTGTGCAGAAGGGTTTCTCCTCCAGCTGCTGCCTCCAGCTGCACAGCTGGAAGAGGGCCGGGAGCCACGTTGCCGACGGCAGAGAGCGGCTCAACCTGCGGGAACAGGAGCTGAACTTGGCAGGTCTCCTCTTTGTGGACCTTCCTCCTGGTGTCACACAGTTTCCCAAGGCAAGATTTCCACCCCCAGACCCCCTTAAATTTTCATCTGTAAAACCCGAGGCCCCCAAATGTCCCTCTAAACTCGCAGGAAACAGAACTGGAGCAATGTTTCTTTTCTTCCTCGCTAAGTTGGTTAGAAAATGATTGCCTTAAACAAAAATCTGAGAGTCAAGAAAACGTACATTCATACATATGCATACATAGAGAAGGATTTTAAGTTCCCAGTGCAAAGGAAACTACAGTTGAACAGAGGAGTAATGGGTGTCAGGTATCTTCCAAACTCTCTCTGTGGAAAAACAAAACAACATCACTCTCCTGCAACTATCAAAGCCATCCGCAAATATTTGAAACTGTCCTGATGATATGCAACCTCCTGCTTAGGAACTCCAGCGCCTTATTATTTTGGCGATGTGATCTCACCACATCCTTTTGCTGAGTGGCAGCCGATGGCTAGATATGATACTAGGAGTTACGTCATTCTAATAAATCAATGTAACCAAACAATTTCACTGCCAGAAGAGGAGGGAAAAAAATCCCAAATATTTTGTAGGCGAACCGAATTTGTCTTTCAGAAAGCTTATGTTCCTCTCAGACTTTCCATCAACCACAAGCATAGACATAATCTAAAATGTTCCTGGCTTGCCTGCTTCTGGGCTGATTAGCTTTTGGAACAGAAGAGATAACATTTCTAGACATCGGTCTGCCTTGAGCTGCCTTCATGTTATTCCCTGCATATGTGGTTTTGACATTATTTATGTAGCAAGTGTGGGCTCTCTGTTGGTGTTGGGTCACTTTGCCTTTCAACAGCTGGGATTTTTTTCTATCAGTCAGAACTGATAGAAACATTCTTCTATCAGAAGAACATTTTTCAGCCTTTCAAACAGCATCAAACTTCTTCTTGCAATTCACAGCTCGAAGGTCCAACACCCTCCACCCAGCTGAGCATCCTCCACAAGGGTAAGCCCTCGCCTGGCCACCCCCACGGGTAGCTGTGGGATGCCTGGCCCAGGCACCTCTTCCCACATCAGCAGCGTGGACCACACTGTGGAAAGAGTGAGATCCTGCCACCAGGTGTTAACTGTACTGATTTTGGGTGGCACTAGATTCAGTCTGTCCTGCTGTTGCTAACGGTCCTGTTACACTTGGGCTGGATCCAGGTTGATTTGATTTTTACTTCTGAGACACCCTAAAGGATACCAACAAAGTGCTCCTACTTTTTTTCTTTTTCTATAAAATCACAGGAGAGATAGTGAGCTAATGGTGTGACATTAACAACGCAGAAACAGAAAGAGGAGGCTCAGTGACAGCAGGCAGAGCAGGGGCGCATTCAGGACACGGAGCTACCTCAGGCTGGTGGCCTTTTGCAAACCTTCTCACCTTTTACACTGACATCTCCCACCAGAGTCCACCCTTCACTAATTACTAGTGTAGCAGTAAGCTCTGGCTGCAGGTTACGTTTGCACATGCCCACCTCGCCTCCTGGCTCCCACACCGGTCGCTGTCTGTGGGGCTGGGACATGGGGGCAGATCGCTGTCTGCTTTACCCAGCAGTAGCTATTTACAGGGAAAAATCACGTGTGGCAACCTCACAGGTAAATTCAGGTCCTCCTCGCTTGCTGACACAAGTAATTAAATACTGGTGATATGTTAAACCAGGGACAGAAAAAGAAATGCCACAGGACTGGACACGGAGCTGACAAGGGAGGGGAGCTGTAAGTTCACTGGCGGTGACAGGAAGCACCTCTGTTCCAGATGAGATTTTGGAAAAGAAAGGGAGAAAAGGAGGGAGGGAGGGAGGAGAAGAGAAAAAAAAAAAAAAAGAGAGAGAGAGAAAGGAATACGATGAGCATCTTGGAAAGTCACCGGAAACTTTGTTCTTAGGAGTAAATCTGGCTTCTTGTGATCCTCTTTCAGCAGGGCTGGCTGGGAGCCAGCCGGGTCCCCTGGAGCCCCCCTGGCCTTTTTGTCTGGAGCCTGGGAATCTGTCTGGAGCACAAGGCTTGGGGGACCAGACTTGGGTTTGCAGGAGGGATTTGCTTAGGCAGTGGCCCTGTAGAGGAAAGGGGGGTTTGCAGCCCTTGGGCCTTTGGGAGTCCTCCCACCCTGGGGAGCTTCCTCCCACTTTGGGGGCAGCTGGGGGTAGGTTGGGGGGGAGATGAGGGAACAGGGGGGCAGGAGGAAGGGCAGAGAGCCTGTCCGCAGGCGCAAGATGCCAGAGCAAATGGGATCAGATGGAGGGGACTGAGCAGAGCTCTCTGTCCCTCACCCCACGAGCCTGGGAGGGGTCTCCCAGGGTGTCCCATCCTTCCAAGGTACTGCTACAAGTGGGCAAACCCCAAATAAAATGAAAAATTACCAATAAACAGAACAAACCCAAACCAAATTACTTCAGTGGAGCAATGGTGCATTATATTTGCCCCACCCCTTCAGCCCTGGCTTCCTGCAGACCTGTTTTAGGGTGATGAAAGTGTGGGCTCCCAAAGCTCCCTGTCAGATCCAGAAGTGTTAATCCGCCTCTTTCCAATATGGGTTTTCATGAGTGATTGAGCTCTTTCCAATGATTTTTTTTTCTCCTTATTCTTTCTGATTCAGTTATCCTGGTACATTATTCTGCCCTTTTTGTGTATTCCTCCCCACCCCCCGTTATAGCCTTTAAGGATAAAATTCAATTTATTTGGCTACCTCATAGACAAAATCTAAAGCCTGCCTTAATTTGTAGTTTACTAGCCCTCTGATGTGAGACTACATAGAGAGCTCCTATCTGATCAAACGCCCGGTACCTTGACACAGCCCAATTATGTGAAAATATATCCTCGCTTATCATTTCAAACATCATATAAGCAGAGAAACTGAAGTCGCTCCCTGTCTGTTTGATTTTCCTGTTCAGACACACTTGTTTAAACAGGCACCGTGAGACTTTTCAGTAATCTTACTCGGAGGAGTTCAAAAAGCGTTTTTGCCTTGAAAGCCCCGAGCCGCATGACAGTGGCCACCCCCAGCCCCTCTCCCAGCTGGCAAAGGCAAGGAAAGGGCGAGGGGGGGGGATGTCCCCTGCAGCTGAGCTCTTGGCCAGCTGGCCATGAAACGCACCTGTGGCCAGGTATCCCCTGGAACCTTAATCCTCCAGTTCTGCCCACCCTGATTGACCATGTTGCCAAGCCAGTACCCACTTGGCCCCACAGAAGTCACTCTCCCAAACTGGGTTCCCTGCATCCCTCTTTCCCACCCAGCCTCACATCTTCCCCACTCCCAATGCTGCTGCATCCATCTTCCCAGTCAGACTCCACGACAAACTCTCTTTTTATGTCAGCCCTGCTGCATCCCTGACTAGTTGACCAAGGGAAGCCCTTAGATGTGGTGCTTTTGGATTTTAGCAGAGGTTTCGGTACTCCTTCTCACTGTATCCTTCTGGACAAAATGTCCAGCACACAGGTACACAAGTCCATAACACATTGGGTGAACAACTGGCTGATGGGTCAGGCTCAAAGAGTTTTAGTAAATGGGGTCACATCAGGCTGGTAGACAGTCACCAGGGCTCAATTTTAGGGCCAGTGCTCTGGATGCAGGAATCAAATGTACATCAAGCAAGTTTGCCAATGATACTAAACTAGGAGGAGCTGTGGACTCCCTCGAGGATAAAGAGACCTTACTGAGAGATCTGGGTAGACTAGAGAGCTGGGCAATCACCAACCATGTGAAATTTAACAAGAGCAAGTGCCAGATTCTCCACCTGGGATGGACTAATCCTTGTTATACATACAAATTGGGGGAAGAGATGCTGGAGAGCAGCCCTACAGAAAGAGGTCTGGGGTGATGGCAGGTTGAATATGAGTCAACAACGTGCCCTGGTCTCCAACAGGGCCAGCCATGTCCTGGGGTGCATCAAGCGCAGAAGAGCTGTTCGAAGGAGGTGGTTTTCCCACTCTACACTGGTGTGGCCTCACCTCAAGTACTGTGTGCCCTTTTGGGTGCCTCAGTACAAGGACATCAAACTATTGACAGTGTATCCAGAGGAGGGCGACCAAGATGGTGAAGGTCTGGAAAGCAAGATTTATGAGGAGTGGCTGAGGCCACTTGGTCTGTTCATCTTGGAGAAGAGAAGGCACCAAGCCTGCCAGTAAAACCTGTCCTGGAGGCCTGCAATCCCACTTTTCCTTGTTGTGCCCTCCACTGTAAGGCCAAACATTTCCAGGGAGAAGAAGGTTAGTTTGGGGTCTCACCTCACAGCTCCCCTTGCTTTCCTTCATGAACAGCCATGACACACTCAGAGCCAACTACATTCCCGCATGAAGGAGCTGTCTGAATTCATGGACTATGCTTTTCCCAGACAGGACAAACCTTCAACCTCTTCCTGCTGTCCTTGTCTGGGCCAGCTTGAACCCATGAGGTAACAAGCCTGGCTTCTCCATCCCACTCTGCTTCCCAAAGGAATACCTGATGCAGGACAGCAGGATCAGTGGGCACTGCATTCATATTTGCTAAAACTGTGTGGAATGCAAAGAGCAAGAGCAAAGCCATTTGCCATCTTGAGATGAGATACAGAATCTGGACTAGCTATAGAAATCAGTGGAAAAGGAGGTCTATCAAAACAATGAACTATTCCACTTCTGTGCAGTGATCTAAACCCTTCCCTTCCCTTTCTCAGGTTTCAGATTGGTCCCTGGGTGCTTGTAAAGGATTTTTTTAAACTTTCTGGTAATTTCATGGGAGCAGGTCTTATTGAAATCCATGGCAACACTTAGAGTGGAGTATATAAAATAAACCTTGGGGATTTTAGGCATTCTTATGCTTTCCCTTTCTAAGAATCTGTAATAATCTTATCGTCAGTGATTTGACAAAATTAATTATCTGCTAAAGTATATGCAGAAGTAGTAAGGCATTGGAAAACCAAATTAAGTCCAATAGACAGTCACTGCTTTTGAAACATTAACCCTTCCCCCCCCAAGTGTAAGGATGCAATAAAACCTACCTTTTTCTGAATGAAAAGTAATCACAGAGAAAGAAATTTGTGAATGTGTTGGAGCAGACTGGAGAAGCAGAGATACTAACAGCAGAATCAGTCAGAGGCTTCTCCAGACACAGGGTTGTAGGAACCAGCTGGGACGCAGTCCCTGGCTCAACACCATACGGGCAGTGTGTTATTTAAAGATTAGCTTGTAATGACATTTTTCAGGTATCTTTATAGGAGTGGGTGAAATTGCTCAATTCAGTTGCTGAAGTAAAACGTAGTATAAGGCAAAACAAAAGCCCTCCTGCAAGGTGCAATCCTTGGACACAGAGTGCTCCGAATTCCTGCCTGGATCACTGGGAACCAAGTGAGCACTCGCCACTCTCTCTATATGGAACCAAGCCTTTATTCCAACCCAGAGCCCGGCTTCCCTTAAAGGAGGGTGGAGCTGGCAAAGCGCCAGGGCCTAAGGGCTGCTCTGAATTTGCATATAAGAGCCCAGCTTGCAGACGATGCTATCTTGCAGAAGGCAGTGAAACCATGCAACGGTCAGGCTTGCTTGATCGCAGCGTTCCGGTTGCATTGCTTGAAACGGAGGATTTCGCTCTGGGAGTTGCAGTCTCCACATCTATCATCACCCTGAGAAGTTTCTGGGTTCATTTATAATGTCTAAGGACTGATGGGAACATCAGATTGCTTAATATGACTTCCTATACACATTACAGGCCGTTTCATTTCATTCACTTACAATAGTATTGAGTTCAAAGAACTGTGCGTTTGGATGAAAGATAGCTTCCAAAAAGGTAGTTGCTCTTAAGCTGGAAATATTAAAACATGAAAAAGTCATCACTGAAATTCAGAGATTGTTTTAGTAGTTAATTACCCGTGCAGTAAGAAGCTTGTTTTAGTTCCAGCATAACTCTCTGTACTCACCTTCTGGCTGTTGTTCCCCATGACTATCTCTCCTAAATTAAGTGATGCATGATCTTTCCTCCTCTATGGAGATGAAGCCCTCTCTCATGCTTCCTTTTAGTACATGTAACCACCTGGAGCCATTTCTCCAGATGTCTGCCCTTGTCCTCAGTCACTAGACCCTTCTGTGTAGGTCTTGTTGACACCCACTCCAACGTCATCATATCTTTCCTAAAGTACAGACGTGAGACCTGGGTTTGCTATTACAGTGTGAACTGCACTTGGATGGTGTACAGTGATGCTGTTTGAGCCTGTTGCTACTCCATGCTTATGCTCCCCATGTCTCAATGTCAGTAAACTTCAGGTCTATCACTGAGCAGTCATCATGCTCCCCCAAAAAAGGACAGCATCCTAGGCGCATCCATGCAGGCTGCACTTATGAATTATTTAGGTATTCTTATGATTTGCTCAAGGACCTAGGCTTGCAGGGCTTCCTGCAGTCCCCTGTAGGGCTGGAGAGGTGGAGAGGCACACCAGTTCTCCACAGATGGGCCTTCCCTCTGCCCTTGACATCAGCCTTGAAGGGGAACACCCTGGAGCAATTGTAGGCCCTGTTTGGGTATAGAGTCACTTCTGCTCCTCATGCATGTCTAAAAAAAATCATGGGATGCACCATAACTCACAGATATATGAAAGGACTTTATTTTTGCAGATGTCCAAGCTAATCTATTATACTGTATTTCACAGCCTGCACTGAGTTATCCATCACTTTTCCTCTATGCTCAGCCACCTGGGTGGACAGTAGCCATTAAACAGCCTGTAATACCAGAGATTTTAATTAAAAAACACGCAGCACACAATGCACATTTTATCCACTTCTGTGGAAACATACATTTACTGCAGGCCTCATATTTTCCTTTTGTTTTTCTTCTCCCAGCATTTGACACCAGCAGTTTGTTTGGAGGCATAAGTCCCACAGCAGGGGAGGAACATGTCCTCACTCTGTCTCCATGGCCTCCCTTGCTGGAGGTTTGGTCCCAACCAGGCACAAAGCCATCGCGGGTTGCTGCAAACGTATGGGCTGGTGTCATCCGAGGCCAGGGTGCGTGTGCAGGATGGAAACAAAGCTGGGACTTGGTGCATGAAATATGGAATTGATTGCCTTTGATCCTCATCCTTATTTTTTTGCAGCTCAGAAACCAGTGTTGGGATGGTGGATCAGAAGGAAAAGATGGAGACTTCCAGACGGGAGAGGGTGGCCATACTGGGCAGTAGCAGAGACTGGTTTCCAACATCATGGGGAAAGTCCTGTTAAATTTTACTCCCCAATGTGCTCAGAAATCTCTGTTTAAGATGGAACTTCCCTGCAGCAGGGTGAACAAAACCCTAGAAATGGTCTAGTAGTAGCTGGTGGAAGGGCAGCAGGAAAGGTATAGAACTTCTAAACACATGCTTGGCTTCACTGAGGTTTTATTCAGCTTTGTGGGCTGGTCCATTGGGCTAATTCATATCACTGGAAGAATATCCAGGATCAGGGAAAGACATTGCTTTTCATTCTTGAGTGTGTAGTGGAAGGTAAACTCAGAGTTGGAATACAAAAAGACAGTTTACTATTTGTTTGTTTGTTTTGTTCTTGTTTATTTTATTTCAATTTCTGTTGAAACATCCCTGCCTTTCCTAGATTGAAAGGGGCAAATGAACCTTAGCCCAGGACTCATTTCTGAGGTAAAAAAATTCTTTTCCTAAATACTGAAGTCCATTGACTCCTACAAGAGGCTTGTTTTGGTCCTGTTCACTGTGATAGCAAAACCTCCCTGAAATTAGTAAATGCCAGCCTGGAGCAAAAATCAGCTCAGCACAGAGGAAATCATTTTATCTGAGTGGTACTTGGTACGGGCTTCAGTAACAGTTAAAGGAAAAAATATGGTAACACTTAAGAGTTCAACAACAAACAAGAGCCAGTCATTGACTTGTGGCAGTTAGTCTCTCCCCCTTGAAGTCTATGAGACGAGCGCATAGGAGCTAAGAATCTGGCCCTCTATCCTATGGGCAGTCTTGGATCAGATAACACAGATGTGTTAGATTAAGGACAGAACCTTATAAAATAAAGCACTAGGAATGTCCTTTTTATTTTTTTTAATTTTTTTTTTAATCCAACCATTAAAACATTAAAAAACAAAACAAAACAAAAATGGCATAAGGCAGAGCAGAGAGGTAAATCAAGAGAAGAAATTGATGTACTCCTCTAGATTTACACTCTTTAGACTGTTTTTGTGTGTGTGTGTGTCTCGTGCACCCGACTGGTTTAAGGGTCTATTCTCTTTGTGGTACATGCATGCACATAACTACCATTGATGTGGAGTCTCCAGGTGATTTGATGTGCATTCCACATAAGGCATGGTGTCAAGTATATGATCCCCAGACAAAAGAGCTGCCTGAGAACCACTCTTTGGGATATTTTTTTTGTTGTTGTTTTAGTTTCTTTTGCTCCACATCTAGATTTCAGCAGATCAGAGTGCCTAACCAAGCAGTGGAACCACCACTGCTACTCTTTCATCAGCTTTCATCTGTGTAAATTTGGGGAACGGAGGGGTGGGGTGATGGGAAGAAAGTTTTCAAGAATGGGTGCAATCTTGCAAAGTGTTGACTGTTACACAGCATAATCATAGGAAAGAAGTAAAGCGCCGTAAGGATTTTTAGCAAATTGAAAGAGGAAAACAGGAGTCAAAATGTGTATTTGTGGAACACACAAGCTGAAGAAATTATTTCGCGCATCACTCTATCATATCTAGTTAAGTGTTTTTAGGTCTATAGTGTGACTCGTGCTGGCTGCCAGGTCCAGAGCAAGTCTGCTCTTCTCTCTACCGGATACAACAAAACCAGCTACACAGGTAATTGCCTATTAATGTGAGATACAGAGGTTCAGCAAAAATAGCAGATGGATGTGGCTATGCCCAGCAGCTGATTTCACATAGGTGTCAGTCACAACACCATAAATCAGGATGCACCAAGACCTGCTTTAAGAGTGGACTAAAGCTGTATATCAGGCCTGGAACTTTCTGTTCTGGTTTGATATTGTATCTCTCCCCAGGAAATACAATTATTTTGGGGTGTGTGTAGGATTTTTGTGCGCTTAAGTGGTTGGTGGCTTTTTCAGGTAAAACTTAAAACCAGTGTTCCATGTTGACAATGACTTTTCAGAGAGAAAGAAAGACCAACAACCTTCATAGCTCCAGATTTTGTTTTTTTCTCTCGCACATGCAGTTTACATCACAAGTGTGAGCCAGTTTGAAATCATGATAGGAAAACTTACCATGTCAGAAGAATTACCCTGTTTTAAACCAAAAGAAAACTTGTCCCTCTTGGAGCAACATGTAAGCGTAAGTTATTTCAAGTTTTCCAAGCTTGCCTTGCTCTTTTCTGTTGTTCTGCTCCCCAAAAATGTCCCATTTAAACAGAGAAGAAGGGTGACCAGGAGGAGGAATGAAGTGTTTGAAGGCTTTGAAGGACTGAAAGGAGGACACAAATACAAAGAAAGTTTCTGGCAGGACTGGGATGGGCTGAGCACAACTTTGGAAAGAAAAAATGAGGAGATTAATATGGATATGCTGTTGGTTTGCTTTCATGGGGAAGAGGAAAAGGGAAATGTAAATGGTAGGGATTTTTTTTTTTTTTGGTAACAAAATTGAGCTGGAAAGAACTGCACATATGGTAATTGTCCTCTGAGTAGATCTAGCTGCTGTCTGAAACATTTTTGCACTGAAAAATGTACACTTGAATCAGCCAAAGTCAAATGCATCAGTCAAATGCTTCAATCAAACTTTTACCTTTCTAATTCAGAAAAGATAAAAATATTATTTTTCTACCCAAAACTACTTTTTATTTTAACAGCTGTCATTCTCTTTTACCATAAGAGGAGCTAGAAGACTAAACTTAATTTTATGTTTGAACGAATTGCAGATTTTAAATTTTTTGTATGCCAAGAGAAATTTTAAATTAAAATTCCCCCTTCTCTTCTGGGTTTTTTTTCAGGCAAAACATAAATTATTTTCACAACACCCTAGACACTTCCTCCTCTGGCATAACTGCCACTTCTCTCTGCATCTTTCACCATTCAAATAATTTAGGAGCACAACATTTTTGGATTTAAGTGCTGTCATTTCTATAATGAAACCCCAAGCGCTCGCTGTTAGCACGGTGCCTCTACCAGAGGTCACACGGACATTGATGTTTTCAGACGCTGAAACAGAAAACACATTTCAAAGCCACCTTTTGCCATCTGACCCTGTACCTCATGGTAGGTAGAAAGACAAAACTGCAAGCAGAGCTACCTACAGTATAATTTACAGAAGTCACAACATGACTTATCAGTTGCCAAAACACCCAGCCTTGTTATCCATAAACGCTGGCACAGGTCAAGGGACTCCTCTGGCTGTGAGGGATGAGGATGCTGAGATGTGGCTGGGGAGGGGGACCAGGCAATGACAGAGACTGGGAAAGGGAGCTGCTGAGTGGGAAGTAGGGAGAAATCAACTATCAAAGTGTTTATTACCTGTTCTCCATTTCCTTTTGCAGGACAGCTGTGCAGTGGGGCAATCTTAATCCAAGCAAATAAAGAGGCAAAGAGAGAAAAAATGTTTGCAGTTTCTGATTTAACTATGTCAGGATTTAAAGAATGCATGTAGATAAGAACTACAGCATTTCCTTAAATGTATTTCGAGTTGTAACTTTCCTATGTAAAGTACTGAAGCAATGCCTTCTCAAACTGAGGACTGAGTTTCTTTCCCACAGATTATTGCTATTTCTTTAATAATCCAACTGAGAATCCTTTTTACGACACAAATCCCTATCACACACTCACAGAAGGAGCAGTAAAAAATATTATTTCTTAGGTGCAAGTGCAGTGCAGAAGGATTTATATCTAGGTATCCCTAAGGACTATACTTTGCTTTTAGTGCTTTGATTTAGTGAAACCAGAAAATATACAGAAATGTAACTTCATTTGACAGGAGAATTATGCATTAGCTAGTCTGAATTACACAGACATTGAGGCAATGTTAGCCATTTTTTAAACAAACATTTTATTTTAAAAAGGCTGGTTTGGAAAGGAACACAGCAGAAGAACTTCTGATACTGTCAGGCATATGTTGACATTCATTTGTTGTTTTTTTTTAATCTCTCTCTTTAGTTTTAATACTAAGAATGCTTTTTTTCATGAAAAGACATGATAGATCTCTGCCTTGGAATGTTTCACTCAACTATTCTGTACTTGAAGATAGCTTGTCATTTATGATGGTACAGTTATGGGTTTTTTAGCAATGAATAGAATGGCAAGAAAACCATTATTTTGTGTGTGGGTAGAAGACAAGGGAATAGTAGAAGTTGTATGCAAACATCTAGTCTAGAATTTTCTTCCCTCCCCAAAAGATTATTTTGCAGAGAGATTTAACAACTCTTTTTATGCCCTGTAATAAAGGGCATGAAAATAATTTTTTACTTTTTCTCAGTATAAAAGGGTGAATTGTTTTGTCCTGCTTTTGGAGTTTCCATTTATTCTTGCAGCTACACATAGCAGGAGAGAAGTCTCCATCCTCCCCAGCTTTTAACTCCTGTAGGTTGGTCCTCTAAGAGGTATACCTATGCTGTAGCTGAGCAGTAAGCCAACTTTTCGCTTCTCAGAGAAAAGTATGTTAAATTCCGTCAAGCAATAGTGAGCATTTTAGGCCACCGTTGTCTTACATCCATGCCAGCATCTGCTTTCTCTGCTTTTCTTATTCTGACAACGCAGACAGCAGAAGACCTGCAAGTTTTCAGGTTCGCAGGTCAGCAGCAAGGCCATGGTCTGTGCCAGGTCTGTGCTGGGAAGTGGCTCAAACTCATGAAGTACCTTAACAAACATGAAGAGATTTGGACAAAGTATCTCCCTGAAAGAGTATCTAGAGTTTTAACAGTGGTGAGGCTCAGAAAACACCCACTATTTTGCCTTCTAATTGCCCTGAAGGTCAAAGGCAATGAACTTTTCCCTCTGTAAATGGGATATACCTATTCTGCTAGGAATCAGCATGGAGGGGAAGAATGTAGACATAAATAATCCGTCCACCCAGTTCCCTGGTATGAATTCACACAAATATGTTTCACCGAACATGGATGCTTCAGAGGGTGTTCTTGTGGTTACTCCAACTGCTTTCATTATACTTTTATATTAACAGTGTGTCTGCTCACCATGTGCAATAAAACAATTTCTGAGGCTCAGCCTCAGAACATGGGGATCATTCACCATCTTGGATAATAGCGTTGCTTGTTTGCACTGTTCTTATTGAACTTTCTAAATATATGTCATTTTCCCTTTCATTCTAGGAGTGATTGTACATTACAGCAATTACAGACAAACCCTTCCAGACAGTTTGAAGAACCAAAACTTTCTTTGTGTGGAAGTCCAAAGGCAATTATTGGCATTACAGTTTAAGAGAAGCATTCCATCTCCCTGATGCAACAGCAGTAGCTTTCTGTGGCATGTTAAATAAAGCAATTGCTCTGTAGGAGACTAATGCATGCAGAGTTGTGATGAAAAATAAAATAAAATCATACAGCTGCTCTGAAAGAAATAGCAACCTCCTCTTCAAAAAGATACAAAACTTATTCTGGCACTGTTTTAACTGAAAGACACCAAGCGTCTTTAACCTTTACATCCTTTGCCTTTACATCCTTGACATTTCATATATTGCTTCAAGACTGAGACTCTACAAAGACATAGGCGTGCTAATTAGCAGTCAAATAGTTGTGTTTTAACCAAAAATGGTTGATAAAAATGGAATATGACAGTGCTTTCATCACACATGCCAGAATATAAAAGTCAATTCGAGCCAAATTTTTGTTCTCATAGCAGTTCCCATTTGTAGAAAAGAAGGAAATGAGTAGACTTGAGGCTAGAATACAAAAGCTTGACCTCAAAAGGTCTGGTAGTCATATTTTCCTATTTTGGGGAGTATTAAATGTTAGGCAAATAATAAAAACCAAGTTATTCTCTCCCTTCACATACACTATTGGCAATATTTAAACAATTAATTAAATGATTTACCTAACATAACCGTGAATTATTTGCTCCACACAGTAAGTTGTGTGAGTAACACAGGGGGATTACCAAATATGCTTACACTTCAGTATCTCAGAAAAAGCTGGAATATTTCTTCAGCAAAACCAGTGAACATTTTTCCAGAACTTTGAAATCCTTGGATTTGAAGCACCAGGGGCTTGATCTTAAGATATTATTATTATCTCACCTTAGATGTATTTACACCAGCTGAGAATTAATCTGGAATAACAATCATAGAATCATAGAATGGTTTGGGTTGGAAAGGAACTTAAGGATCATCTAGTTCCAACCCCCCTGCCATGGGCAGGGACACCTCCCACCAGACCAGGCTGCTCAAAGCCCCATCCAGCCTGGCCTTGAACACCTCCAGGGATGGGGCATCCACAACTTCCCTGGGCAACCTGTTCCAGTGTCTCCCCATCCTCACAGTAGAGAATTTCTTTCGAATATTTGATCTAAATCTACCCTCTTTCAGGTTATAACCATTGCCCCTTGTCCTGTCCTATCACTACACTCCTTGACCAAGTGTCCCTCCCCATCTTTCCTGTAGGCCCTCTTTAGGTACTGGAAGGCCACTATAATGTCTTTCTGGAGCCTTCTCTTCTCAAGGCTGAACAACCCCTACTCTCTCAGCCTGTCTTCACAGGAGAGCTGTTTCAGCTTTATGAAGCTTTGTCATCTTTGCGGCCCTTCTCTGGACTGGCTCCAGGAGGTCCATGTCTTCCTTATGTTGGGGGATCCAGAGTTGGTAACAGCTGGTGGAGGTCTCACCAGACCAGAATAAAAGGGTAGAATCATCTCCTTTGACCTGCTAGCCACACTTCTTTCGATGAAGCCCAGGATGTGGTTAGCTTTCTGTGAGCACAACATTGCTGGTTCATGTTGAGCTTCTCATCAACCAGATGGAGCAGAAAGAGGTGCCTTGCTCATAATCATAAGACGATGAAGAGGCCACTATTAATGGTGGCCTATTCCTATAAATGTATAGAAAGTAATTGTCAGTTGAGAGTAAGAAAAAATGTGTCTTCAGGATAATGTATGTGATTGAAATAAATGTATCAAACATTACAGCGGCTCATTGGCATCTATAAATGGAGTTGTAACAAAACTTTTTTCCAGACAAATTTCAGCTCTAGAAGATGGAGAAAGGTTTGAACAGAAGGGAAAGAAAATGCTTTAGTATCTGTATTATAGTAATGAAAAGTAAAAGTACCTGATTTCACCAGCTGTCACACACACTGTTCCTTTGAATGGTGAATGTGATGAGGTTTGCAAAGTAGGGAACACTAGAGGTGGAGACAGGTTTACTAGAACAGGCCCAAAACATGAGGAAATTCCCCATTTTTAAGAACAAATTAAGCCACGTAACTTTCCCTGCCATCAGAATGAACTCTAATCTAACAAGTTGATGGAAAAGCTGAACTGGGCAAAGAGGATTCTTAGAGGAGAAGAAAACGTAGAAAAGATTAGCCAGAATCTGATGCTTCCTTAAAGCATCAAGGGGTAAGGCAAAGAGCAGCCTTTTCATAAGCCTTCAGCGTGCAAAAGCGTGGGCTTGGTTGTACTGTATCAATGCTCTGACAAACACCCTTTTTTAAATGGAAACTTGTTTAAGGGTGGCTAGTTAAAGCTGTGTGATCATTAATTTGGGATTTAATGCGCCATACGTGCTTTGGAAGGAATCAGTTTGTATCGTCAGCCAGAGCCCCACACGAAGTTTGATTATACACGGCATCAGCTGACTAGAAACACTATCACACCAGCTGCAAGGCCAGATAAAACTGATTAGGAGTGAACACTGGTGAAGTACTCTCCCGTTAGTCCCCGAGAATTGCATCATGAAAATCTTTCATCATCTAGTGTCGAGCTTCTTCTGGGGTTAGATATAATGGTGACTCTTCAGAAAGCAAAAGAGAGTATTCAAAGAAACTGTGTTTCTGAAGTTGGAAGAAACAGCCTGGCTATTGTTTATCCTCTAACCACACAAATACCTTGTGGCAATTATGTCTTTTAAAACTGTAGCTCTCTCTCCCCCCTTACATCTGAACAGCTCTGCAACAACAAACAACAAACAACAAAAACTCACAACAGAATGTCGGCTTTCATTTGGGGTTGAGAGGAATTACAACATTCGGCAATAAAGGGATAAAATCAGCGAAATAAAGGGATAAACTCAGCGAAACAAAGGGATAAAATCAGTGAAACGGGAACTCTCCCGTTGTGTTTGTGTCGTGCAAGCTGCTCGCACCATGGTCCTGTGTGTCTGGTAAGCACCTTCACAGCAAAGAACCATAGGATGGTGGAATCATAAATGTTTTGGGTTGGAAGGGAACTTTAAGATCATTTACTCCAACCACCAACCTAACTCTGATAAAAAAACATCACTAAACTGTGTCACTAAGCTATAAGCACTGCAGCAAAAACTCCTTGCCTATGGCAGGGATCTTGGACTAGATCATCTTTAAAGGTCCCTTCCAACCCAAACCGTACTATGATTCTATGATAAATAAATAGTCTTCATGTTCAGAACTATGGAAATAAATCAGGTCCCACCCTCGGAAGAAGCTTGCTTGATGAACATAACAGCAGCAAGGGAGAAAACTTACTATCTGAGAACTTCCACCAAAGAAGCCAACCTGGCCTTTTCCCACCCTGAGCATTTTTAAAAATGCAACGAACTGAAATAATACATAAGGTTTGGGAGCATTTTGCAGTGTAATTAAAGTAGGTCAGGAGGAAAACAAAAGCTTACTCTCTTCAGCAAAACGATCACAACGAACCGACAAGAACAGAGCCCGACTCCTTAATAAATGTGTTGGAATTACCCTCCTTCCCAGGAGCAGGCTCGCGGGTGGTCACAGAAGAGCTGGGAAACTCCCGATGTTTACGAGTTTGCTGCCATGAGAAAGGGTTGCGGGACCCAGTCTTCTGCGGTTTAACATGATCCATCAGCTGATGGCTTGTGCTGCTGCGAGGCGGATCATTGACACGGCTGCGACTTCACCCGCTGCCTCAAAGCCAATTTTCCCTGCATATAAGCGCTCCATTCAGGGCGCAGAAAAAATACATTAGGGAAACAATATAGCGTACTGTACAACAAGGATTTCCCTGCACTGTAACTCTACAGCTCACCAGGCAAAACCCACTTCTTTTTATTCTAGTTCCCCAGGGTGCTACATGGAGACACCAATCCTGAGAGGGATTAACTGTGGCGCTTTCATCAAGAGGAACTTGTCTTCACTCTGACTTTGGAATAGAAAGGACGTGCTATTACCCTCTGACTTTGAAAGAGAAAAGCTTTCTACCTACATTCCTCGCTCACTTCCAAAGTTTAGCTAATAGGGATTAGAATTTGCTAGATATAGGATAAGCCTCTTTCAAAATACTCATTTAAGGAAAGACAGAGAGAACTTTCAGATATCTTTATTGGATGCTTATTTGTCTTAAAAATAGGTAAATTAGAGCCAAGGGTGAGCAGAATGTTAAATCTTCACATGAAATACATGAGAGTAGTCAGGAAAAAATGGCATTTTATTTTTCTGTCTGTGGCTTTTATATAGGATTTACTGTTTGTTGTTCAAAACCAACCTTTTCTTTTCCTTAATCCACAGGTGATTTTGGAGGTACTTTGGTTTTGGGAACCTGACTTGATCCTTACCAAAGAACAAGATTTTGGGCAGCAGGTGCTTAATATCTCCTGAGTATGGAGGTTTCTGTAAGGTATTCCAACACCCAGCCACAAAGTGTTCAGAAAGCCCGAATCACTGCCTGTCTCAGGCCAGCATCCCAGCCCTACCTGAGAATAAGGGTGTTTTGGGGTCACTAACTTCAAAGGAGGCTGAAAATGCTAAATATTGGGTAAGATCTGATATCATATGATGGTTTTGTAACTATCAGCTTTGTAAACTCTCCCTGAGGCTTGAGAAGCAAGACTCTTTCTGGGTTTGATTTGGATTTCATCTAGACGTGTTTCAAACCCTGCATTGATTTTAGCTGATTTCAGCTGGTTTCACTGCCAGTGAGCAAGCCTGCACCTTGAGACATTGCCCACAGCTTCCTGGCCACGGGCAAGGAAGAACAGAGCCTAGTTTGCTCTCTGTCACAAAAAACACGGGGCTGGCTTTGAAATAAGTAGCTAGGTCAATTTGGGAGAGGATATTCTTCACGACTGATGCCTGACAGTATTACTTCTGAAACTGGTGGCTTTAGGTTTAGGCAAAACAGGGAATTTAGTTAAGGGAGCAGCATGCAGAGGACAGTCAGACACCAGCTTTGCTCATGCTGCTGTGTGAGCGAGCCAGGCTGGCCCCGCTGATGCTCCTGCCATGGACACGGGTCATCCCACACGGCAAGGACAGTCACTTACCATGGGAAGGGCTGTCCCGTGCCATGAAACCAGCTGCCCACACTGACACAGAAACACTCTTCATGCCCCGCCCCCCCCCCCCATCTCTTCCCAGCATCTGATGGCAGCAGATCAAATGTCTCGGATGCTACAGGAGAGCAGCGCTAAAGCGTTTTGGCAGTCCCAAATCTTCGCAAAAGAAGGGAGCCTGTGAAAACACTGCCTGATCCTGGTTAGCAGACAGCATCTTCACTGTTTTAGTAATCCCCATTATTTCTAGTTTACACATCTGGTAGGGACCAGCAGGCAGAGACCTAATGCTTCCCAGCTTCCCTGTGCTCTCGGGGAACAGGTTTGTGCAGCTCTGTGTCAGGAAGAGGATTAGTGAACCTGACCTAGCAGAGCAAGATCCCATGGGATAAGGGATATTTTTCATCCCGATGTGTTAGCCAGCCTGCTTCTCCCCTTGCCTGCTTGGCTGGATGAGCACCTCCATGCATGGGCAGCAGCGGGAGCTGGAAATGCTCAGATGGGGAAGAAAGAGAAGTCAGGAGGTGGATTGCTTTCTTGAGTGTCAATATAAATGCTTATCAAATGGCAGCTTCAGCCCCATGAGTGTATCTCCAGTGGTACAAAGAGCTTAGGGGAGCAGCTTTTGGCTCACCCATCCTGCTGTCCCTCAGCTGCCCCAGCCCAGCTCTCCGTGCCTGTCCCACCAACCGGATCAGGGACTTGGTCTGGCTGGGAGAAAAAAAAAAAAAAAAAGAGAAAAAAAAAAAGAAGTTAAAACACCCTGCAAAAAGCAAAGTGTTTTTCTTTCCAGCCAGAATCCCTTCTCCCATCTGGCAGGCTGTGCAGCTGCACAAACAGCTGTGCCAGCGCGGCGGCAGGGCTGACCAGGACGGGGGGAAAGGGAAACCCCCTCCTGAGCCCCACCAGGTACAGGTCTCCTGCAAGGGCCTCGTCATGGTCGCACTCACCAGTCGCCCAGCCTGCTGTCCTGCTGTCCTGTCCTGCTGTCCTGCTTTCACCCTGCATGCTGAGGGCCACGAGCAATGAGCATCCTGGCTGTCCCTGGGAGGGGACGGCTGCTCTGCCCTGGGGGGAAGCAGGGTCTTCGGGTTGGTTTGCCTCCCCTGAATATTTGAATTTATCTTTGTGATGATCTCTTTCTATTTTCCATAAGTCTTTCTTCACATGTCTGAGGAGTAAAATCTCCAGCAAGTGGTATTTACTTCTTTTACTCAAATTTTCCTCACCAAAGAGGCACTGATCTATTTTATTTAAAGCCACAGCCCCACTTCAATCCCCTCGTGATTTGAATACTGTCAGTGAGGTTTCTGATGGCACCCTGTACCGGAATCGCTGAGTGGTTTTCTATGATCATTGTCTCTATATAATTAAACAGTGCCACAAGAGTACAGGGACCAGCTGATGCTATGTAGTGGATTGGGAAAATATTCATAGAGGACGGAACAGAAAGTAATATAATTCAACAGATACTGCAGCTAAATATGGTCAAGAGAATTTTATTATTAATACAATGACTAAAAATAAAACAAGTAACTCATACAGATTTTGACATCAATTGCATATGTTTGTGCAGATCTGCATATATGCATACATCAAAAATACCAGCTTCATTTTTTCTGTATCCATATCATTTCCACATGCAGTATTTAGCAGACACTATTTTTTAAGTAATTCTGAATCTACAGCTTTGTGTAGCAATTTTAAAGAATATTATCCCTGTAAGGATACACATTCAATCAGACATGAAGTAAAATGTCACGTTTTTCTTGCAATGGAATTTTTCTGTCTGTAGCCATCTCATTGAGAGATTCTCCCCACTCTAATGAGAAATATGTTTGAATGAATAAATGACAAGATAATTAACAAGGAACCTGTTTCTGTTTAACAGAAACATTTTTTTGCATTGTGTTATTATTATTATTATTAAACATTTACATTGTGGTACCATGTACAGAACATGATGAAAAAGAAGCAGCATACACCAATTATTTTTTTTTCCTGCTTTGCAGTTCTGGACCTTTATGAACTGTTTCAGTAGAAATATCACTATATTACTTCCAATTGCCAAGAACAGTGCATTAGACAGTTATACAGGTTATCCTGCTCTTTGAATTTGCTCCTAAGTGTTTTTTTTCTTTTTTTGCATAACTGAAATATTAAGGTTTTCTCCTCTTGGTTTGGGGAGGACCCGTGCTGATGACACTCTACCTTTTCACAACAACAAAAGTAAGCTTGCTCTAAAAGTTGAACTTGCTCCTTAAACTCTGCAATTAGTTAGCTGAGTTGGCTATTTTCAGAGGATCCTAGACAACTTAGAAGAAAAAATGCTTTTAAAAACCATTTGTTTATTCTTCCATTTATCCGAGGCAGCAAACTTTAAAATAAAACCTTTTCAAATTGAGTATACTTAAAAGTTTCACTCTGATAGCAGACAGAAAACAGTTTGCAGCTTATTGAAAATATCAGTTGTCTGAAATACACACCAAAAAGTATACAAGTATGCCTGTATTTTTCCTGTAACTTACAATGCATGATTTTCATAATAACTATATAGATTTTACAAGAGGCGCTTTGGTTATTTTTTGTCTAGGAATTCAGGATGCATAAATATTGCAGTAACAAAAAGGAAATTCTTGGGGCCAATTTATCTGCTGAAAAAAAGTCTACATGTCTTAAAATATGGAAATGGCAGAGTATCAAGGGGAATTTGTTTACCTTCTCTACTGGAAACTTCATTGAACTATGGCTAAAGATTCAAGAATAAACCCAGTCTTTTAAGTGCACAGGTGCATAACCAGGATCATTCATTTTACAACAGCAGAAGCGAGATGAGAATCTGGCCCCGGAGCCAGCAGGAATGCCATATGATATCTGAATGGTAATTTTCTCTGTATGTGCCACAATAATGCCTCAGACTTGACCTTTGGCTTTGTTGTCACCAAGTATTATCATATGTATAATTTGACCTTTCTCAGTTGTATGAATGCTTGGCCTTGAACTCCATCTAACCTTCTAGGAGCTGTAAAGATAATTTCTATACGTTTGCAATAAGGTCTCTGGTTTGACCTATGACTTAAATGAACAATAATTTCTTAATATTCCCATTCCTCCTAAGACTATTTCCAGTAATAGTATAATAATAAGGCAATAAAATGTCCTTCAGTGTGAACTCATGTTATTCTAAATTTTGAAGGTCTGTGCTTCAGGGCATTCACAGTTCATTACATTTCTGTGTTGTCAAAAGATACTATCAGGGCATCAAAAGTTTCTAGAATTTAAATCAAAATGAATGAAAGGACAAGAGTGGCATGATTTAACTGTGTCTCTATGCAGACAAAACTAAAGACAATAACAAGCCTAAATTAGGGACAGTAAAACAAAAGCCTATCTTAGCAATAACAGGAGATCATTAATAATCCTGCCATTTCTATTTAGCAATTTCAAAGCAGAAAAGTAAGAAATATACAAAAAGTGCTTCAATTCTGCTTTTTGAAAAAGGAAAATAGTGTCTTCCAAGGTTATGCAACAAAAAAAAAAAAAAGAATAATCAAACATCATGGTACTCTGTAGAAAAATACAGTAATTGTGATTTCTTTTCAGAAAAAAAAATCTGGCAAAATGATATACTGGAGCATTCTGTTCTTGCTGACGTAATTAATGAAATATTTAATTTTGCAGCACTGGTTTTGTTACCTCGCTAGACAACCAGTGCAAGAGTCCAGTCATAGTCCCAAACTCCAAGACACCTTGCCAGGGCACATCTGGGCACATCTTCATCTGTTTGACAGCCAAGGTGCCACAAGAAAAGACCAACACTCACAGCTTCCCTCCTGCCAGACGCCCCTCTGCTCCCATGGCAGAGCTGAGGGGGTGTCACAGCACCCAGCACAGAGCTGAGGACCCTGGCAGCTCGTCATGACTCTCCCCAGAAAGCTGAGGACCATCAGGCAGCCCGTGCTTGACCAGTGACTAATTGCAGTGGCGCATTTTAAATGCATTCCCTGACCCTACCTCTTCTGTCCTACTGCAATCTTCAGGGTTTCAGGAGGTGAAGCAAAGAGTCTCCTGTACTCTGAGGGTCTACAGGACTGGTACCTGTCTTGTTTGATGCTCCATTTGATACCTTGGGACAACTCTGGCGGGAAATGGAAAGTACTAAAAGACATTTTAAGGTGCTAACAACTTTAACGTGGTACCAGCTTTGTTAAGCTGGTAATAAAGCTGTGGTTTATGAAAGACTGGAAATTTTATAAAAACCCATCAAATCTGAAAATTACCAAATTGCCTAGAATGCATGTGTCATACATGGCTTGGATGATGCTGGACTTCTTGCTCCATTTGGAGCCAGGAGGATGTTAAGTACAGACCAGCTTCTCAAATGAGCAGTCCCTAATAATGCACTCAACAATCTTAGAATTGCTTGAAGGTTTCTGGCCCAGTGACATTAATTTTTAATAATGTTGAAACACAAGAAAAATGCAAAATATTAGAAGTGTGCAAAGGAGTTGTGACTGTTTAAAATGGATTCAGCTTGACAACATACAATGTGTGTAACATGCAAGTACCTTTTTCAGCTGCAATATCACCCTTCCAACTGCATTATGTTATATCAGCACCTAAAACTGTATTTCAAGCCAAATTTTTCTTGGAGTGGTAATGGGTTTGGGTTTTTTCTTGGAATGGTAATGAGTTTGATGATCAGGCCCAGTAGAGCTGTACCACAAACTTGAATAGATTCAAATGCTGAGTGAAAATAGAAAACTCTGATTTGAATGTCAATAATTCAGTAACTTGGTCCTGTTCAAGAAGAACATAAACCATATATACTTAGGCTGCAACCTCATGGGTAAGATAAATACAACAGCCAACATGGGGTGATAGAAGTTGGTACTGGTAAACAGGAGCTGAGGCACCAGCTGCCAGCCACTGTTTGGGTTTTGCTGGTGTCAAGGCAGAGAAGAGGTTTTGGGACTGTGAAGCGACAGCCAGCCAGGGTAGTTATGCAAGGGGACGTGCAGCAATACACTTGCATTCGCTTTAGTGCCATGACCTGGATCTAAAGTCCTCACTCTTTCAACCATCCAGGAAAGCCATCCCTATATATGCTATGTAAAAGATTTTCCGTGCACCCTTTTAAAGAGATTTTATTCCTCTATTTTATTTTTTTTTGAGATCATACTTCTCATAAACTACTTTCCGTGGCTTGTGCTCTCTACAGCTATTCAAACCAAAGCTCTTTTGTGAAAATTAGAATCTTTTATGCCTGTTACTGGTAGTAATGCTATGACATGATCAATGCGGCTCTCCTCCTTATACAAATTGCTCCTTCCGAGTTATCTGTCATGCTATCTTAGTTTTCTTCCCCACGGCAAAGGCTGGTGACACAAGAATAGTTCAGACACATCACTCGAGATTAATCAGAAGCTTCAGAGTACAGAGAACAATACAGGACATAAAGGCCAAATTATTAGTAGAATATGCAAACTGAGATTCATTTCAAAACCTTTATGCTGCTTTTCTCTTTTGTTTTCAATTAGGTGGTTTATGTATTCTGATCCCAGTGGCAAGGGCCACCCTCCGTGGTCATTTGGAGGTCAGCTACCATGGGACAGAATGAGGGCTGAAAACTGAATGATGAAGGTGCCTGTAGCTAATCAGATCTCTCCTAAACATAAAGTGTTTCTTTGGCAACAAGTAAATACTTTGGGTTCTTTAAGATTAGGGAGATACAGTATGGTTGGCCAAAAATAACAGAACGTTCAGAAAAGTTTGGCTCCAGAGCGTATGTCTATCTTGAATAAGCAGATTAAGAATCACTTATTCTAAACTGTTTTCCCAATGAGAGTGAGCTTTGAATGCTTGGCTTGCTACAGATGTGCTGGACAGGAGAAACAAAAAGCACAAAATCTCAAGGACAAAGCTTTTAAATTTCTGTTATGTCAGCTCAGACCTTCCAGAAGAATGCAAAATTGACACTGTTCTCCAATCTGAGCATTGAGACTTCTGCTAACTTCACAAGTCCTTCCAGAAGTATACAGCAGCCTCCTCTCCCCGATTAAAGTACTTTCGTTGTGTCCAAAGGACTGGGCTTCTCACTGTCTTCAAGGGAAGAGGTGGCTGAGATCAATCAGGGACATGTGGGTTCAGTGCAGCTGGGGACAAATTGCGTTGGGGCACAGGACACGCTCCTTCAGCCCTTTCCACCAAGCCTCAGAGAACCTGTCCCCTTGCAGAGGGAGGGAGTTGGGTAACAGCCCCTGGTGAGCGCAGCAGCTCCTCGCCCTCCTCCCATGCGTTACGTCGGTGTGCCAAAAGCTCTATCTCCCACGTGTCCTGCCTGGGTCAATTGTTTTTTGGGCAGGAAAACTCTACTGGCTTCCAGCCTCATTAACGCTGGGAAGACAAGGGGTTGTGCTGGCTTCGTTTGCTCCCCCTCACTCCGCAGCCCGCGGGCATCCCACCAGCAGCCCCTTCAGCAAAGGGGTCAGCTACCTCACACCCACCACGCAGTACGGTGGGGCCACAGCATCTGTGGGAGCACAGATGTGATGAGGAAAGGGTGGTAAAAAGAAAGTTAAACAAGGAGAAGACAGAAAATGGTGAGAACCCTGAGGAACGGGATGAGGCCAGCTGGGTGTGCTTCAGGCAGCAGCCAGATGACCCATCCAGCTGGCCAAAAAACCAGTACTGCCATGGAGGGTGAAGGAGACACCCAAGCAGGATCTGCGCTTCGACGAGGGTGAGCAGCCCCCTCGGCTGTCAGGCCACTGGAAAAAGTCCACTCTGCTGTCCTCCTAGAGCTGCAGCCACAGCTCTCGCAGAGTACGTGAGAAGTTTCTGCTCCATTTCACCCTCTGGGATGTCCCTTTTGCTCTGGGAGCTCTTTTCTCCCTTCATAACCCAGCGATGTTACAGAAACATCACAGGCAAAAAGGCCCTTCATCCTGTCTTTGGGGAGAGCTGAGGGTAAAGGCATTGGTTACTGCTGACACTCTTACTGATATTTTTTTACTAATATTATTTTACAAATAATATTTGTAAATATTGTTATTAACTGTATGTTAATATATTGTTATTAACTGTTGTATATATTGTTATATAACAAATATAATTTGTTATTACTTGATGCTGTCACTAAAAGGCGGGTAGTTTTCAAAGGCAGAGATTGCACCAGCCCCTACAGATTTTTATGGGGAGTTTGGCATCTATCTGACCCCTACAGTGTTATAACTCTCCACTAATAATAATGGAAACAATACACAGTGCTTAGAACATAAAAAGGTCGGGTTTATTTTTAGTTTAACTCAAAGGAAAAAAGGGGAAAAGGGAAAGGAGGGGGGTGGAATGGGAAGGAGAAGGGAAGGAGAAGGAAAAGGAAAAAAGGAAAAGGAAAAAAAAAAGGAAATGGAAAAGGAGAATAAGGAAAAGTTGGGGTGAGACATTTCCAAAAATCCAAATGCAACCTCTCCTCCCACCCCTTGCAAACTGCTTTCTTCCGCGCTGGATTACAAAGTTTTCAAGGCTGGATTAAAGAGGCTGCTATAAAACAGTTTGCCTGACACAGAACCATATTTAAATTAGCGATGCCATAAACCGCACTGCGAGGGAGGGCTTCCTCGTGATTCAAGGACACCGTCTTTTGTATCATTTTTCCAGTATCATAAATTTCTGCCCGAGCTCCCAGCAGAATAGCAATGCTCCAAAATATATTGAATAGGTGTCTTTCGTAAAATGTTATACATGGAACAGAATTACAGTATCTGGCTCACATTTCTTTAAGATTAGCCTAATTTATATATATATGAAGCTCAACAGCATGATTTAAACCCTTAGGTTTTTAGGTGCAATGTTACATTTTACCTTTCCGAGACCTCTGTGCTTAGCTGGAGGGTGTTTACTGTGATTGAGGTATTTTTCTAAACAGGGAGGCGGATTATTTAAACCCTTTTGGTATGGAAAAACTCACATTTTGCCCACCTCCAACAATCTCTTCTCTCCCCCAGTTGTCACAGCAACAACTTCAGCATTTGAAAGGAATCTACTTCAATAATCTAAGCCTCTGATCTTTGACAGGCTCATAATGAAGGAACAGTTTGTTAATGCTGACATAAACATTTTGAAAACGTAGAGGTGCAATTATTTCTTGTTGTTTAGGAAGTCAGCGCTACACGGTCAAGAGAAGAGCATTCTGCAAAAATATTTACTCATGTAATTTCCTAGCGAGAAAAACAACTGCTGACTGTACAGCTGAACTCAGATTCCAGCCTGTGGTTTCAGCAACAGGAATTTTTCTTTGTCTCCTGTCCATTTATAGCTCGTTTTTCCCCCTCTTAGAATCCCATGACGATCTTCCAGATAATTCTAGGGTGCCTCAACCCAATCTCTTTTCATTTTTAAAAGACAAAAACCTAAAAACCCGGCCCGAGTTAGACCCGATTCCGAGTGGATGCCCCGGCTACGCTGCTTGTAATAGAAGGAGAGTGGGAAGTGCCTCCCAGCCAGCCGGCTCTGATGGAAGTCCTGTGCCTCTTTAGCAAACAAAACTGTTATTTTTTTGCCGGGAGGAGGGCAGGAAGCTGACACGGTGACAAAGTTCCCGGGGCCGAAGCTGACACGGTGACAAAGTTCCCGGGGCCGAGCTCTCTCGGCAGAGTAACCCCAGCGCCTTCCAGGCTTAGGAAAAGCAGGAGCAGGCGACAAACTCCGGGCTGCACTTTGGAGCCAGAGCCCCAGTTGCGCCAGGGAGAGCATGGCTCCTGGAGCCAATGTTCTCCAGTAGCGCGAGGGCTGGGGCGGTCCTCGGGGGTGACATCCATCACCCCGCACTCTGCGCTCTCTCAAGCGGGGCTCCCAGAAAGGGTCAAGTGGTCCGCTGCCATGCTGTTTGAGCTCATCAGAGACATATTTAATTTAATTAAGGTTGTCAGCACTATTGATTTTGGCAGTTTCAATTACCGTGCTGTTATGGCTTCTGGATCTACTGATCTGTGATGAGCCCTATCAGCACTGGCACACATTGAGGAAAAAGCCCTTTGTCTCCTTTAAAACCTGACACATCCTGCCATAGGCCATAACTTATTGCTTTTATCCAGCCCAGCTCCTCTTCTGTTCCTCATAATTAATTTCTCATTAGACAGCTCTTTATTGTTTAATTTGTGCAGTTTATAATCAAATTGGGCACATTAATTGTAGCTGAATTTAAGGCTAATGAAAAATAAAGGTTTTCAATAACTTACTCTTCAATTATTTCAGACAAGATAAAATAAAACACTTTAAGAGTTGTCAGCTTTTTAAATTATAAATTAGGTTGTTTAAAGAGCATGGGCATTTAGGAAGCAGTTATCACACATTTAGTAATTATAAATCCTATGCTGCAATACAATTATTAGGATATATTTACAATTCCTCTTAGTTTTTTTTCACCCTGTTGTTAGTTAACTGCATAGCATCTAATTGTTGTTGGTTAAAAATAGTGTAATCCGAAGTCTCTGGGCCTGATTCCTCTTCCTCCACAGACTGAGCTGTAAATCAGAGGTAGGTCGGAGGAAGTCCATGTCCATAACGCTGGAACAGGAGAAGTGTCTGGGTAAGAGAAAGAAGATCCCATTTGGTAAAGATCTTATAAAATGCTGGTCCTTCTTCTAGGCATTGTCAGAGTCAGGCCCTTTCCTTCAAGAAAACTGCAATACGTGATTTACATTTTACACATATTAAGACCAGGACACCACCTAGCAAAAATTACCAAATTGCTCTGGATGTAGTCTACAATTTCTCCTATGATGTGCTCAATCTTCATTTCATTTTCCCAAGGCAGAGAAGCAGTTTATTTGAGAGGGCACATGGGAGCTGAGGCCAGACTGCTGGAGCAGGGCTTGCTTGGGCTTGCTTTTCAGTTTACAGTGAACAGGGAGGGGGAAGGAGGGTAAAAAAGACGATGGGATGAAGAATTCGAGCGGCACCTCCATTCTTCCTTGCCAAAATGAAAACCAGGAAAACTGAGTTTCCTTTTATTGCTAAATGGCTGCATTTTCAGGAGTGAGCAAGAAAAGCAAAGGAACAACGGGCAAGTTTCACACCATCACTGAGGGGAAAGTCGAGGTGCTGTAGGTAGGTGAAGTCCGTGCTTCGGATGTGAGGGGATGCAGAGAGAATTTGATTTCTTGCATCCTCTAAGATGTTTCCTTGCATCCTCTAAGACATCTCCTTGCCCAGAATGCTATGCTGTGTTTGAGTACGTATTTAACCTGATATTTGAGGAGAGGCCGGGTATCCTAGCTGCTGGAGAAGCATCCTCATTGCTTTGCAAGACTGTTCTTCACCCTCTCCTTCTTAAACAGCAAGTAGGATAACTCCAGTTGGGCAGTGAGAGCTGACTTGTGCTTTGTGTCTGAGATCTCATTTCAAATATCCACCCTTAAAGAGGGCTGGGAGGGATCTGAAATCAGCATTGCACCTCTCATCTCAGCAGTTTAGCCCCACACACTCCGGGTGCTATAAACCAAGCACAGAGAGAAACGGAGAACAGCTCTCCGACCGGTGGTCAGGATGCCCAGGGCAGACCCTCCCTCCAGTACATGTGTGAGATGCTTCACGGCCCCTGCCCAAGTGCCCAAACAGCCACCCCAGCGAGAGCTACTGCTGCTTTTGACAACGTTCCTGCACCAGGGAAGGATGGGGCAGAGCTGAAATTACACCCACTACATACCTACCAGAAAATATATAAACCAAAATACTGCGTTCCATCCACAGCTGCAAAAGTGCAAGGCTGCTGCTTTGATCTTTAGTTGATTGATACTTGGTTTCTTTTTAATAAAAAAAAAAAAATTAAAAAAAGTTTGTATTGTTTGAAGAGGATAAAATTCACCCACATCCTCACAAGGCCTGTTTACTAACTAAATCCTGTATATAATGAGAAGGCAATGTCAGAGATTTTCTTCACATACCCCAGTTCAATTTGGGATAATTTTCTAATTCCAGCAAAGTATCTTTGTCCAAAATTCCTTGGTGGGGATCCTGCCCTTGTGGATTTGTAGGAATCTACTAATTTACGTATGGCTTCCTGTCTGGAACGAAGGGCTCATCAATATTGCTAAATATTTCAGCATCATGTAGATGCGCTCGCATATACAGGATTATTTGGGAGAGAGGGAGGAGATTGTGTTTTCCCAACAGGCCCTACATCAGTCACGAACTGAATGTGACAACCTCTTCCTGCCCAGCTTTTTGGAAGAGGAAGAGAGCACGCTTTTCTTCCACAAGTGTATGAGAAATGCTGGATGTAGGAGCTCTGTCACCGGTGTACACAGCCAGGAGCCGGGAGCCAGGGAACCAGGGAGCCAGGAGCCAGGGAACCAGGGAGCCAGGGAGCCGGGGAGCTGGGAGCCGGGAGTCGGGAGCTGGGCTGACTTCACCCTGTGCTGGGCGTCAGGGGGAGGAGAGGAAATCTGTGCTGGCGGGAGAAGGGGGCTGCTGGAAACTCAGCGCCTGATAAGGCTACGTGGGAACAGCAGGGGGAAAACAGACCAGCAAACCCTGAGTAATGCGTGATAAGAAGGCAGGACGCGCTTTGTCCTCAGCCTTGTTTGATACTACCCATTGAGTGAAAGCATGGGTGCACCTGGTGGGCACCACATGCAAAGGTTACACTCTTCAGGCTGCTTTAAGTCGCTCTCTTCTAGCAACTTAGTGCCCACAACTCCAGTTCTGAGAGGGAGAACCTGTTGCCGTTGTGCTCTTCCTTCACTTAATGTCCCGGATCTACTTATTTCCAAAAGGTCTGGATTCTTGCGAGGAACTGCTGTCATCCAAGTAGGCAGGAGCAACAGACGTTCCACACAGCTTGCAGTCTGCCATCACCCCTTTCTTCAGCTGACAGCAGTTCAGTCAGTTCTGTGCCATGTCACCCACAGGGTAATCCCATCCCTTAATTTCTAGCAGGCATCTAACCGCAAATGGGGCCACCAGACCTGGTCGCATATGCATGGAGTAGGCATCTGAACCCTGTAAACCTTTCTCTCTTTTAATTTAAAATCAACAGAACGATTTTTAAAAGGAAATTTATATTAAAAAAATATTAATCATAATTGTTCCCAGGAAAAGCCACTCTCAGCCAAGTTTCAGCTGCGAGGAAACTTTTATTAGCCAAGAAATGAACTCATGAAAAGAGAGGTTTATAATGGAAACAGTGAGAGACTGCGGCAGCGCTGCTAACAGGTGCCACTGTTAGAGCAGTGATAGGGTGAATAAGACCTTTAAAGATGCAATTGCTAGAGCTGCGCCCACCCATGCAGCTACAGATCTATCAGGATTTCTGTTATGGACTCTGCTTTGTAGGGTTTGGATACTTTGGTCATAAAAGCATACCTCGGGCTGAGAGTTAGAAAATAGAGACACAGCATTCCAGGGCAGTTGAAAATAATAAAATAAAATAAAATCCATACAGGTTTTTTTGAAGGATCTCTTTGGGATTTTGTAATTAAAAAACCCACACTTCTTTTACAATTAAATTTGGCAGATTATCTGTCAATAGCATTAACTGGGGAGGGTTCTTTTTCAGTTTGTTGCATTTTAATTTAGAGCCCTTAAAAAGCCTGTGGCACTTTTTAAGCTTAAAAAAATCTTATAGCTCAATTAAGGGATAACAGAAATAAACCGGGATTACCCGTGTGTAATTACACAAAGCTAAATCCAAGAAAACACTATACTATCACAACCCTCTTGGGTAATTTGAGCAGTCTCTGTAGGATCTCCAGGGGCAAGAAAAGGAAGGTTAAATTGCATCTTATACCTGAGCATTTACTGCAAGATAGCAAAAGACTCCCAAGTCCAAAAGACCACAGAAGTAGATGGAAAGACACCTCCTTTTTTTTTGTTTTTTAATCAAGCTTTTAATAGTCTTAAAGTCTATGTTACAAAACTAAGCAAACCCTGGATTTGTGCACAAATGGGATTAAATTCTCAACTCTGTTCCTCGAGGTTTCTTAGTGCTTTGGCCACTCTGCTCCCAGTGTCTTCCTCATGCATACCAATATGCAGTACTGCAGTCCAGTTTGAGCTTAATTACACCTACCAGGCTGTCAGTAAGTAAAATCAGCTCGTATACCTAAATCTGAAGGCAGAAACTAGTATTTAGTATTTCCTCACCAAGGAAGAGTACAGGTTTTCTATATATGCCAAATTAATCCTCAAACAGCTTTAAGAGGTAAAAAGACATCTTCATTGCAACTATTTGAAAATATCAAAGTCAATCAAATATTCTATCACACTCCTAAAAGAACAGGAAATTGTCACAGATATGACAGAAGAGTTAGCTGGTAAGGAAAACGGCTGGATCCTTCTCCCTATATTCTGAGTGTGACTACCTAAAAGCAAGGCACTTTTTGACTGACTAACAATATACCTGCAGCCACAGTGACACACTAGATGATGGACTTGGATCTTCGTGTTTGGACGTTGTATACCTGGCTCAGATGAAGTCTGTTTAGATTCAAGTTTTTTACTCCTGAATCTTTTACTCAGGCTTCAGTGTTCTCAGTGTAACATGTACGCAGCAGTGGGTAATGGGATCCACACCCTGACGGCTTAAGAAAATTGGCCATAAAACCAGTGCCAAACACTTTCTTCCATCAAGAAGGGAAGAGGTTGACTCCATCTGCAATTACAGTTTTAATTTTATTATAACCATCCCAACCTAGATTTGAACGTATACGAGTAGCAGCACAGACACATACGTACGGGTACATGCCATTTCACTAACTCGAAACACATGTCGCGTGTTTAGTCAGGTAGAGCGTAGCTATCCCCTTATCACTGCTGGAGCTCCCTACCTGGACCAAGCCTACATATATATTGGTATTAGACGTGGAGTGGACCTGCCCTCAGCTGTGTTTGGTTAAATTTGGTATAAGCGGTACCTTTCAGTCTCGAGGTCCTTTACCAGCCTGGTGATAAGACACCCATTCTGCAGTATATCACAGCCTGCGAGCTGGGTTAATTTGCAACAGCTGAACTAGTCCTGTATGGACTGGGCAGACACAACACCGGGACCCTGGGAGGCTCCTTGCATGTTACAGAAATCCCTGACCTCCCCTTTCCAGCAACCTTTCCACCCTCGGCACCGTGGAGACAGTACAAAGCATCCGAGGCTCGGGACCTAACCTTTTCTCTTTGAACTTTTCCTATTTATTTTTCTATGCCTGAACTATTTGCTTATAAAACTAATATGGCCAGCGGAATAAAAATGAGCAGTGACTCCTGGCTCACTCTTTTGGACTCTGCTCGACACGACACGTTCTGAGCACTCCGAGAGGGAGTGCACAAGGAGCACCGAAGGTGAGAGGTTTGAAACTGAAGCCATAGGCTGCCTCTGTTCATTAGGGGACAGAATCTATTTTCAGGCCCGGGAGCGCAGATGTATATTTATTTTATTTTGTTGCTTAATTTTAAGATACTTATTGCCATTTCCCTGGCAGCAGGGTGTCAGTGAGGATGAGATTGCAAACTCAAAGGAATGACTCTTTCCATTCCTTCTGCCCTTATTTAGAAGTGATGGCCTCCATTTCTTTTTTTTTTTTTTAATAGAAAAAAACCCCTCTTTATTCTGTCCTTCAGGCAAGTTCACTGAGTCCACTGTATTTCAACAGGAGCTAAAGACATGGTTCTACTTACCCTCCCCCAAAAGGTCTCTATTAATTGTTTTCAAATGTTGGCAGCCATGTGAAACCCTGCCTAGCAAGTCTGGCTCCTTATATGATTTTTATTAAAATTCACTTTGCACACAAGGCACATGAGATTTATGGCTGAAACTAATAGGTTGGTTCTCACTAAGACATAAATCCATGGGCTGTTTATTGAGGCTCATGGACATTGAGAACGCAGGTAATTGTTACTGTGAGTGTTCAGCTTAAAAATAGTCAATCATGTCTCTGAGGGAATTTGTTTAACTAAACACACCACATAAGCTTCTGAAGAATTATTTTATCTGTGATGGTGCATGGAAGGACTGTGCAGGGTAACTTCTGTGTCTCATCTGTACAATTTAATTTCACTCATAACACTTTTCAAATTTTCCTCTCACATGGTGTCTTTATTATAAAGAGAAAACACAAAAAGAATCCCATTCATTTTCTTTCCACATATCTGTCTCAGCCACTCTTGACTTATACATCAGAATTTCTGCTTTCTTGCTACCAACCCTTATGAAGTCCAGCTGAGTTTGGGCAAGTCCAGCTCCTCCTGGCTCACTCGCGATCACAACCTGCCACGTGAGCTCACTGAACCATTCTGATGGCAAAGCACAAGGTGGAGCACAGCCTGGACCGTTCTTTCCCTCTTAGGGCCCGGCCACATTGCCACGTGCAAACAATTGCCAGCTGGACTCTGGAGAGCCAGCTGGACTCTGGAAGCCATTTACATGCGTTAGCTCAGCACCCTGTGCCCAAGCGAGTAAGTCCTGCTTCTCAACATTACGTTACCTGTCAGCAAGACCCAAACCTGTCTAAATGGCTTCCAGCTCACATCTGCTTTGCAGCATGTCAGCTCACAGGGGAGAGAGAGGTAGCTCATGCCACCTGAGTGGATCTTCTACTCTCAGTTGTGCTGGCAATACCGTACCGAAGAGAAGAGACAGACAACCTTCCTGCCCTGGTGATTAGGTTACCCAAAACAGTCTCCTAATATCACCCGAAAGGACACAGGGCATCCTTTCTGGCTTTCAGTCACCCTCCAGAAGGATGCAGGTCTCACACAGGTCCGTGTCATGTCTGCCAGCCTCATGTGAATGTCTCAGGTATCCTAGGATGTCTCGCATAGCCCTTGACACTTTTATTTATACACAGTACACATCAGTAAAATATATCAGATGGCTCCTAAAACACAAAGAAGAAGTTGTCATTGCTTTCTACCACTTTTTGACTGTAGTGAGCTTTAGAGATCAGATATATTCATCACTGTGGTCATATCAGAACCAGCCCAAAGAGGTGAACATTTCACTGACTGTTGCACAAACACACGGGAAGGCACAGACTCCAAGGTTACTGAAGCCTGAAGGAGCGTTTACGCTAAGCACAAGTGTTATACCAAAAGACACTGCATCCATATCAGTGCTATTTTGGGTTTAAAATAACTAAGCATTCTGACCATTCTGACAGATGGAGCTTAGTAGCTTGGCCCAGTGCTATCCTGATAGAGCTATACTGCTTCAGCAACCTAAGCTGGTATCTCTGCGTAACCTCTGCTTGGAGGCAGATTTTGTCTCTTCTGCACTGTGCTACGAAATGCAAAGCACACCAGCCCTACAAAATAAGGGTAAAAGGGTGGAAGAGTCCCTACAGTGCAGCTGACTATATTTTTAGGTTGATACTTCATTTATTTTAAAATGGTATGTAAATACTGAACCCCCCCAGACAGCTAAAGAAATACCTAAAATGCCATAAATTCTTCAGCAGATGAAGAATTAACATGAATACAGACTTCACCAATTTTCAGGAGTTTGGGTACCTTTATGTCAGTGGTATTTACCTTGAGTTTCTCATACATCCCGGAACTGCTGTTCCGACGCAGAAGTAGACATTTTCTGAACAATTTTTTCCCTTCTCTCCCCTCTTGACGAGCTGCTTCTCCTTCACTCCTTTTCAAAGCATTTCCTTAGTGGTCTATCAGTTATCTAAATCTCTTAGGTTGTTGTTTGCTGACGAAGTCTCAACGCTCTTGTCTGATCTAGTGACTAGGTCAGCGGGGTTGTGTGTCCCGGGGACTCCGGGAACTGTATGGAGATGACCTCTGACACTCACCAAAGGCTCCACGGCGCTGTTTGCCTCCTATCAGTTTAATCAGCTGGCTCATTCCCGCTCCTTCACCATTCATGACATTACTCCTGGCCCTCACCGCCTGCCTTTCAGAGCACACAGCCCCGCTCAAACGCTGCCCCCTCACACCGAGCTTGGCTGCTCTGCACGGGCCTCGTGCAACCCACCGTTCACTCTCTGCACCGCTCTACGTTTTACTGAGAACTTCCTCCGCGCTGAAAGGAAAGGCAACAAATAGGAAGCTTTCTTTCATTTCAGAGACACAGGGGTCAGCAGTATTCCTGAATTTTCTGTGACAGCTTAAGGGGATGCTGAAGCCCATGATTGTGTTACTTGCTTTTCAAGAATTAGAAGTGCTTTCAAAAAAAAAACCCCTAAAACTACAAACTCAATAATATTTCCATGAGACCATGACGAAAAACATACTTAAAATGCTAGATAAATCTTTCCACTCCTACCTAGTGAAAATAAAAGAAAATTAAAATTTTCTCAAAGTGTTTTCTCAAAGTTACTCATTTAAAAAAAAAAAAAAAAGCATAAAATATTTTTTCTATTTTTTTTTTCTGCTGTTACTTATCATCAAAGCTAAAGAAGCTGTCCCCAGTCCCTCACTGCCCCCTGGTTAGCTCACCATATGGGGAACAAGTACTTTGGGTTACTTGATGCAGAGGCAATGAAACCTGTCTTCGTAGCTTCTGCACATACATTGTGGCTGCATCCGGGCCTGTCAGCAGAGGACATCAAACATCAAAGAAATGAAGGCTGCACAAAAATTTAAAATGTGGCAGCACTGCCCCTTAAACCCTACTAGGGGCTTTGTACAGGAGAGCTTCTCTTCTGTGATTTTTCAGCTAGATTACAACATAAAGACGGTCTCATGTCATGGATTACTTCATTTTATCCAGCTGTAAATCTTCTCCCCAATACTATTAGAACCTAAAGACGGATTGAGAATAAGGTTATCCAGAAACACTGCAGCCTTCTCATGAAGCGTCTTGTTCTCCTGTTAGATAAAGGATATGTATCGTGGTGCTGTATGTTTTCAACCACGCAGGTCAAGAACAACTTGGAAACAGGATAACATTCCAAGTGAATTGAGATCAGGAAGTGGCCACTGCAGCCGCTGCTCCTTCAGCCGCTGAGAGGCATCCCAGAGTATATCATAAAAACTACCCCCAACACAATGAGCTCCCAACAATGCCAGCAAGGCTCAGACACCTTGTCTGCAATGGAAAGATTATAGCATAATGCTGTGTGGACATCAACTCAACAGCATGAATGCACTTAATTGGAGCAATATCAAGTCAGCGAAAGCAATGTAAGTTGTGCTGACAATACTTCTCTGTGCAAAGAAATGCTTAAATAGTCTTAGCTGAATGCATTTCTTTTGCAACACAAGAGAGGTAGAAGATTATAGAAATTACAGCAGTTAATAGCCTTTTGATTCATCGCTGAGTCTTGCAGAAAGAGAGAGTCTGAAGTGATTCCCGAGGTGGATAAATTCTGTTGTACAATGTGAGGATCAGTCTTGTAATCCTTGCTAAATCAACAGCTCTTTGCTCCCATTGAGCTCAAAACCTGTCCTGGGAGAACAGGAAGAAAAGCAGTCTTTCACCATAGAAAACAAAACTATTTCTAAATATTTATTACTTTTTTTTTCCTGTAAATTATATTCATTGAGAAATCTTCATTTTCTGTAATACATTTCAGAGCTTTTTCTTTACTTCCTAATCCTTACTATTCACTCTAAATTCTGAAGTGGCAAGTTAGACTAGCAATCTCATTATCAATTGAATTTGTTTGTCTGCTGTGATATGCTTGGCAATGACCTGGTACAGAATCACAGAATTCTGTTAGTATTAACTGTTAAGTTTCCTTCTATTTACTGAATACTTTTACCCACTCAGCCTGTTTATTATACTACACTGTTTAAACTATGTGGTTATACATTTTCTTTAATAACAAAGTATATAGAAAGCAAATATGATATGTTACTTCAACATTTTTGTGTTGATGCTTTAGCAAACTATCAAATTGAGAAATATACACCCTTGCAACAAAGTTAATCACAGTATTTTTTTTTAAACTTGTATTTCTGAGGTGTTAGCTCTTCAACTGCTGCAGATTATGAAGCTTCTCAAGAGGAGGATCTACCTCCTTCAGTGTGTAAACTAAGTGGAGTTTTTCTGCTTTTTCATTCCCTCCCCTGAGCTGATGAGATTTCTGCAATTAAATTCAAATCCTTCATGTGAATCATCAAAATAACTGACTGTCCACAGTGAGTTAACAAATGGACTGACTCCCTTGAAGGCTCGATAAGATAAAATCAAATGCTTATTTAATCATAGAATAGTTTGGGTTGGAAGGGATCATGAAAGGTCATCTAGCCCAACCCCTCTGCCACGGGCAGGGACATCTTCAGCTACATCAGGTTGCTCAGAGCCCTGGCCAACCTCACCTTGAATGTTTCCAGGGACCACCACCTCTACCACCTTTCTGGGCAACCTGTTCCAGTGTTTCACCACCCTCATCGTAAAAAATTTCTTCCTTTTATCTAGACTAAATCTATCCTCTTTGAGTTTAAAGCCATTACACCTTGTCCTATTGCAATAGGCCCTGCTAAAAAGTTTGGCCCCATCTTTCTTATAAGCCACCTTTAGGTACTGAAAGGCCACAATAAGGTCTCTCCGGAGCCTTCTCTCCTCCAGGCTGAACAACCCCAACCCTCTCAGCCTGTCCTCATAGGAGAGGTGCTCCATGCTTTTGTCAGCATACATCAACATCACCGTTACACAGGAAGCAAGTGTAAGTATATATTTAGGAAACTGAGGCACAAAATTGAAACCTCAGGTCAAGAGCAGAGCTAAGATATGAACAAGAGTCTATCATGTTCCAGACTTTGGCTCCATCCTCTGGTTCACCCTATCGTAGGAAAGGAGGGAATGCTTCTTTAATTCTGTCATATATTTTAACTTAATAACATAGATTAAACCAATTCACTGTGATTATAGGTGAATTCCTTAAAAGCTGGCTTAAAGCCACTTATATTTTCTGTATTACTTTTCCAGAAGTAGCTGGGTTGGGAGCCCCTGGCTTTGTGGACCTGCAATGCCATGGAAATGAATAGGGTTCCTCCTGAGCACAGCCTTACAGCTGTGCAGGGCAGGTACAGGGAAAACCAGGAGTGTTTTCTGCTTTATCAGAGAAGATGAAGGAGAACAAGACCACCACAAAGAGCATTTAACTTTGCATCCCATTTTTTTTTTCCACTGGCATACGAGTAAAGGACTAGAACACCACCCCATGCCACCTTTTCCAACTATAGTGTGCCTTTAAAAAGGCAGATGGAAATCAGTTACCTTGTCTACCTCTTTTGTGGGGGAAAATCCTCCTCCACCTGCACAACAGGCTGGCCTCAGCTTTATTTAGTTAGTTAATTACCACCAAAATGTTACATGATACAAATGTACATACCTCAGTTAGTATAATAAGCTACACAAAAAGAAATATTATACTTTAACAGCTCAATTAAAGTCATATATAAATACTTTGGCTCTACCGTCCATAGTTTACCTTTCTAAAGGATGTGGATTTCAATGGATTTTTCCATAAAGTTGTAAACTCTTAAAAAAAAGAGGAAAGGCTTTTAAAAATTAATATTACTTTGCATTGTTTTTAGGAGCTTTGCATTCATGGGGGAATTTTGGTTCTATTTCTCTTAAAATGAACGGAATGCTTAAAACTAAAGATGTCTCAACAGACACTTGTGCTTTTGTTTTTATTGGGGATTGATGGAGGCTACTATCAGGCATTCTGTGCTTTTAAAAGGACTTCAAATTAAAGAGATGATGCAGTAGTATAATAATTACTTTTCATGTCCACATTATTGCAGCTTCTTTGTTTATTAGAACATGACCCATGTGCCAAGAAGTAATATTTTGTACCAGTGTTATAGTGCATAAGACTTCATAGAAAGTGCCCTTTGATCTAAATTACATGCCCTTTGTACATTGAAACAATTAACACTGAAGTACTTTATGAAGTATATGAGTAGTTACAGTTGTATGGAGTGTCAGAGACACTAAGTCATTAAATGGTGCCATACAGCCTCCACAGAAATCAGAAAAAAATTAACAATTTAGGAGGAGAACTTCCAGAATCACAAGTCTGTTCACAAAGGCCGGCAACGACAGAACAAGGGCTAATGGGTATAAACTGGAGAAGAGCAGATTCAGACTAGA
>JAOQGH010000032.1:53032955-53066352 GCA_025769975.1 Gallinago jamesoni
GGGGGTCGGACTAGATGGCCTTTGGAGGTCCCTTCCGGCCCAGATGATTCTATGATTCTATGATTCTATGATTCTAAGTATGAATTTTAGGGGCTAGCTTCTAGTTAATTTACCAATAAGATAATGGTAAACGTTAGTTGCTATTTTTGTTTAGTGACCAAATACAGCTTCTGGGACTAAAAATCAGAAGGGATAGGCAGGTCATTTTATTAAACTACTGATAACACATTGATGATGGTGATAATAAAGTGCTACCAGTATCCCCATGGGTCAATGGCACACAGGCTGTGGAGGTAACGCCTTCCTGGAAGCCAACGTGTTTGATTGTAGTGCGATGGGCTCAGCATTACAGTCACTGTGCTATGTTCTTTAAGAACAGTGAGTTAACAAAACGGCACATTAAATAGGGAGAAACAGCTGTATTTATCACCTTTCTTTGGATGTTGCATTAGCTGTTTAGATAAACCTCAGCCCCACATCCAGATAAAGGCAACAAATCCGTGAAAGCAGCTTCGAGGGATGTCTGGTTAGAAATGGGTCAGAGACACTAATCCTGTTTTTAAGCATTTGCCTTCAGCAGTTACACACTTCAGATTTTAAGAGAAATGGGACAAAGTGTAGTGATACCTGGAATACTCTTGCTTGAAGCAGGTACATTTGGCATCTGGAAGCTAAGGCAAAGACTGAGAACCTTCCATCACAAGCCTTCCTTCATCCTGGAGATGACTGGAGAATCATGCAAGTTCTCTGATGGGAACTCTTCTTGGTCACCACCTAAAAGTAGTACCAAATGACTTGGAGGTTCCTTTCAACATAATCTAATATATTCCTTACAAGTAGGTATGCAGATAAATTCTATCAACCAAGAGTAAAAAAGGAAATACATCCAGTTCCACAGAGACTCTGTAGCATTTGCTGTACTGCACTGTGTTGGAGTAAACATCAGCCATGACAGCTAACAACTGTGGCAAATACTGATGCTTGGGACATGGAGGAAGAAAGGGGGAGAGAATCAGAGAACGTTAAAGTTATCTAATTAAATTTCTAATCCAGGTTTACATAATTAAGCAATAATGACCATGGGGAAGGGCATTTCCTGGCAGTTAATGACCGGCTGGAGGATTTGAGGGCTTGAGGTAAAGCCAAGTGTTCTTAACACTGTCAGTCATTAATTGCCAGGAAATGCCCAACTCAGGAGGTTATTACTGCTGTTATAAACTAAGAATAGAAAAATATAAAGAAAAAAGACAGTAATTACCTTTTTAAAGTGTTGAAAACTGAGCACTGAACTGCCTGTCACTATGGCGACAGAGTTTTATTTATAGTATCAGTCCTTTGCTAGCATTTAAAGACTGCCCCAGTACCCAAAGGAGGGCAGGAGTTAGTTCTCAGGGCTCCATTAGGTATATAATTGGTAATTCAGAACATCAGCTTTGTGCCACGGGCCACATAACATCTGCAGACATCAAGAGTATCACAAAACTTTACAACACTGATTACAAAATACTGGCAGCCACTCAAAACATTTTATAGTTACACATACCTTCAGAAAGCATTTCCAGTAGTCCCTGCTTTGATCTGCAGAGTGTGTGTCTCTAAATAGGATCCTTGTAATGTCACATTGTGCTGTTTCCTAGAAATTAAGTACTTAGGGACAAGATCTTTAAAACTGATTAATGCCACAGGTCTACTCAGCCAGACTGTGATCACTAACCAATTTTACAATTCTGTAACTATTGATTTCATTGGAATGGCTCCTGATTTACACCAGTTATTATAAAGAAGGAATTCAATCCATAGTGTGTAACAAACATAAAGCCCCAAACCTCCTTCTTACCTTCTTTGAATCCTCTGAAAGAAATTATTCAGTATCTGATTCCTAGAGCAGCTAAAAATAAAAGTAACTTTGTTCCTTTTAACATCCCTTGCCTAAAAGATTTTGTTACTTTTTATGGGATACAGTATTTGCAAATTGACCAATGCTTCAATGAACACAGCCTCCCAAATGAATTGGTCAAAAAAAAAAGCGATTTCTACCACTTGACTAATTTGGAACAATTCTTTTTTTTTTAAAAAAAAAGGTCCAATAAAAGACTTTGGTACCTATACCAGGACAGAAGTAGGACTGAGGTGCCTGACAATAAAGTTGTAATCCCAAAAAATTATTGCTGCATTTCAACAATCTGCTAAATTAACTGATTCTCCATTTTATAAATTCTGGTTCTGTGCACACGCAGGGCCTGATCTCTTAGATATTCTCACAGCAGATGAACCAGACATCAATAGAATAATTTCACTTAAAACAAAATGGGTTGAGGATAGGTGTTTTCTGCTCTTGAGTAGCAGCCTAGTAGTATGAGTATTTAGCCAGGAATACAAGTACTATACAACATCAAACACTGAATCGAGGTCTCTCTAATCCCTGCTGAGTGTCCAAACCATTATTACAGGGTAAGAATTCCTTTTGTCCTTGATTTCCAGCTCCATTAATCTTGCATCCTTTGCTGATTGCAGTAGAGATCAGCAGAGGGGTGCTTGTGCTTCTTTTATTTGGCCACATTTTAAAACAGAGGCCTGGGACTTCTAAAACAAAACAAGCTCTTATGTCATGACTGATTTCTGAAACATCTTTAGTTACCTCTCTATAGATGCAAACATAAAACTCTACCCTTAGGAAAATTAATACACTTAGTGCGGCATTTACACTTCAGAGAAGGGTGAAAATAATGCCTCTCTCTTCTCTCTCCTCCTTCACCTCATAATTGTCCTTTAGTGGGCCATCAATTCGGAGGTTGAGCCACACAACTGGCAGTAGGTAGATGTGATCTTGCTTTGCCTGTTCTCTGAGATGGCTGGATTTGAGCCAGATGCTGCCTAGAAGCTGTATTAGTTCAAAACACCGTGCCGTGCTGATGTGTCTGTGCAGCTCCTGGACTGAGGTGACACATATCAGCCAGAGTCACATAACGACAGAAGGAACATATTTTGAGTCTGATGACTACAGTAGGAGCTGTCTAATTCTCCCCAGAGGCTTTACAGGCAACTTATATATTAAGTATATGAAATCTAGATTCCAGCCTGGGCACCTAACGCCTAGCATGTAGAGGCTACAAAGCTTTCATTAGGTTTAGGTGATATTAAATGCAATATCTGCTATACTTTTTCAACTAGTCCTCAGTCTTCAAGACAGATGCTGCAGCACCTTCCCTGTAAGCTGCAACCCACCAGAAGCTGGATAGTTCTTCCTAATTCCTGAGTTTAGTGCCTCAGCCTTGTGAAATTAATAACTACTTGGAACTGACATTTCTTCTGCCCTGGTGCATGAGCCAACAATGTACTATATGATGTACCAGGAGACACACCAGGATGCAAGGACATGGCAGAGGCCTCAGGGATGTGCTGCGGGGAGGAATGCTTCGGGATGGGATTCCGTTTTGAACATGATGCTGTGGCTTCTCTCCTGCTCAGTGATCTCACGCGGCTGACACAGCTGGCTGGCAGATGTGGCCAACCAACCTTATCTTGTGCAAGAGGTTGTGGAGTAATGAAGAGGCTGTGGTGCTGCCCTGTGAGTGCAGAAGGCACAGGCTGAGATGGGGAAGAGAGGGAGGTGAAGATAGAGCCACTGGCTTTATCCCAGGAGAATCAGTGCGTCTGCATTTGCAGGAGGGGGGAAAGAAAGGGTGACTTTTTTCCTTAGGTCAATGTAAACTCTTGGCCTTTGGGTCACAGTGTCAAGTTTTTCTTTTACATTATTAAAACGTGATAGTTTCCAGATTTCTTGCTGAAGTATAATCCATATAAATTTTTCTCTTTTTTCTTGCACAGCACGTAACAAAACTGTACCACTCTGCAACACCGTTTTATCTCCAATAGTTCAATAGTTACATCCTTTTCTCTTGACTAGAAAAAGGTCTACTCTACACCTAAATACCTAAAATCCTTCTATATAGACCATTTTCCTAGCTGTTACTTTGACTGTTTCGCTCTGGACTCTTTCACTGTCCCCTCTTCTCTGTTTCATAAAATACAGGAAGTGAAATAGAGCGAAAAGATTGGAACAGATTTACATTCTCACAAACACTGCTACACGATCTCCTTTGTAGACGTATTTAGGAACACAGCGTTGCTCAGAAGAATGAGAACTACCCAGTGTGTTCACCAAAGCAACTCGTCAACAATGTGTTTTTACCTTGTTTTCTCCCGGTGCTTATTCTAACGACCAAACAGGGTTGTGAATGCTAAAAAGCATTAGAGGAGCTCATGGCCAAAAGCAGTACGGCTTCAGCCATATGTGTCCTTTCATGAGAAACAGGAAGGAAAAACTGGACTCGGCGTTTTCCCGCTCGAATCAGGAATGTCAGACTGTCAGCAATGATCCCACACTCTCTGCAGATTCCAGATTCCCCGGCACACATCAGGTAGTCTGTTTCACGTCTTTTCGGAAAACTTCTGCAAAATGACAGCTGTATTATTAGTTTTTGTACATACTTAGATTAGTTTAGCTCCACTGCCTAGATTGGAGAAGCAAACGTACAGTTACAAGGGAGGGTATAAGGCATATGCAAAGGACTAGGGAAAACTTTCAGGGAGCCTGAAACCAAAAGATGCTTATGCACAGAAAAAAAGAAGCCCAGAAAGTTGTAGTTGAGCTCTTCTCTGCTTTGCAGGTTCGGGGATTGGCAACACACAGCTCCTTCACGTTCTACTTTCAAAAAAGCTAGCTTTTAGATACATGCTGAAGTTCACTCAGTGTGGCTTAGATCTGAGTACGGAGAACTTTCTAACCGTGGAGATTACTACAGATACTCTATTTATCTAGTAAATATTTTAGAAGTAACAAATTACAAGAAACTGAAAATAGCACCTTAGGAAATTGGCATTGTGCTGTTTATGACACTTTCTTATTCTGTGGCATAGTTCATAGGGGAAACAATAACCCAATATTGCAAAACATGATTAATTTATGATCTACTATATACAGCTAGAGCACGTTATCCCATAGCCTAAGGGTCAGCATGTTTCTTGACACTTACAATAAGCTTTACCATTTTAAAACTAATTGGATGCCCATCATGAACTTTTTCAACACAGATAAACCCAGTAACAATCATAACTGTACAGAGCAATAGAGATTATCCTCAAGCTTGGCCCAATGGCTAAAAAAATGCGTTTTCTCTAAAACTATGATAAGCTGCTTACTCATAAAAGGAAGAACATTCAACTGTCACGCAACTTTTTATATTAACGAGCTGTTTTATCAGAAAATTTCTACATGTCTGGGTCCCTACATACAATTATTACTGGCAGAGAAAATGGGGATATATGGGTAGCTATTGAAGCCTGTATATTATCAACTCCAAACCTGAAATGCTGCAACTGCACCAGCCTGACTGATTATGCAGGCTTTGGCAGACCCCTGAGCTTTGTGTTACCATGAAAAAATAAGTATTAGGATTGAGGAGAAGCTAGAATTTTTATTTCACAAGGTTTTCAGTTTACTCACTACGTGGCTGGCCAGAAAGTCCTCCAAATTAAAACAAAATGCATAAAAGACAATGCCAGAAACAAAAAAATTATGATGGTCAAAACATTAATTTAAAAATAAGTAATTTTGTTCATTTTAATTTTGACTTTTGAGATATATATTATATAGCACCAACTAAAAGAGGAATAAAGTATTTTCATGATCAAAACATTTCATATTTTCACTCAAGAGCTGTTGAACTGGCACATTTCATATTTTCAGACTAAAATTTTTCTTTTCTCAAAAATATATTAAATAAACACAGTCTTGTACGAGTTTCACTTTGGCAAATATATTGCATACAACTATGATTTCTTTCATTTAAATATTAGTAAGTGCTTTCAGCAAAAATAATATTTTTTTAATGTATTATTTTTTTTTAAAGTGGAAAGGCTTTCATACTGGACATAAATTGTTTCTTACCTTTCTCCTTTCATCAGTGTAAAACAAACCCAACAAAAACGATCTTTTTTATGAATTTTTTTTCCACCAAAGTGAACCTCTTTCAGAAAAATATGTATTTGAGTCCAAAACACATAAAATATTTTCCCAAACCATACATTCTAATGAAAAATTTTATGTGGTGGAAAAGACATCTTCTGTTTGAAAACAAAAATAAATGCTTTATGATAGATTACCAAGTTACAGATCACCACTAAATTAAAGAATATGAATGGTATTGATTTTGTGTGTGTGCGTGATAAAAGGACAGAGTCTACAGTAAGGCTTTACTTGGAATTCCTAAAATGTACTTTGGGGAGAGCATTAACTCACCAGCTGATTATTAGACATCAGGGAGCCAACATTAGAATCACAGAGTGAAAGAGTGGATATCTGTTATTATTTTCTGGCAGCATAATACACAAATATTACAAAGCCAATACTCTGACTCTAGCTTGGATTTTGCTGATGTTCAGATCTCACTATAATTCATTTATGAGGGGGTACCATCACACTACAAAGTCAGATGGGCCTCACCACAAAAAAGAAAGGATCTGTAGTGCTTGTTGTAGATCAACATAAATCTGCAATGGAGTCTGCTGCTCAAGACGTGACTGGTAACATGGACCATACTATCTATTTATAATAAGATCAGGACACATGACTATTCCTCAAGCTAAAAGTCTTAAAGAAGTTGCCTCCTGAAAGTATAAGAAATGATGCTGATACTGAAGTACAAGTGCAGTAAATCCAGGGGCCACTGAAAGAATGGAGTGGGCTTTGGAACCTGTCTCCTAGACCCAAACGGAGCCCAAGTTACTTCTTGCATGTCTCCTCACATTCAGCTTGACAGGTCAATACACTGGTTGGTTGTGTCCTGTCTTCTGCTTGTGCTGCTTAATACTGCACAAAGCTCATGTTTGACAGCTCCAAAGGCTGTGACAGAGCTCTGCAAAACTGTCAGAACTTTCTTGAAAGGTCTGACTCACTTGTGATGGGATCTCCTGTGACATGGCACGACTTCTTCTTCATAGTGTCAGTGCTCTGTACCTCTCGCTGCTGGATCTCTGCTTTGTGTCTCAGCCCACAAGCTCAACAGCTTAGGAAAAGAACTCCCAGTTGAAAAAGAGAATTTGAAAATAACCTTTTTTGCTCAGAGAGCAGGAAAATGTACATAGGGCCAAAACACGGTCTGACATGATACGTCCAGCAGAAAATGGGTAGGAAGCACTCATGTTTGTGTTTAACTGGAAACATTGAGCATACACAGGTTATTCAGAAAAAAAACCCATAATCACTCTTTCAGATGCATCATGAAGTATAATAATGTAAGATGTATTTAGTGACGCACAAAAATTTCCTTACCAGATAATTTCTACCAGTACTCTCGGACACGCTACTCAACGACCAGCAGCAGGCAGCATTTTGATAGTATGCAGTGAAGTTTTCTCAGAGGACAATTTCAGTAGGGATTAAAGTCACCTCTTCAGCACAAACGGCTGGTTTTAATGACTTTGTGTTTTCAATATACAATAACCAATCTACAATCAGATGTTGTTTGGTATTCCAAATACCTGTTGACATTTATCACTTCATACAACCTCAAAAGAAACAGAGAACCCAACGAAAAAAAAGGCACAATAAAATAGAAGTTGGACAATGATTGCTTGTACCTCTCAATTCTGGATACTACCTACAAACAGAATAGTATGTGTTGCTTTTCTGAACCTTTCCAGTGGGGGCTTCTTAGTCCTAGATTCTGCAACTCTTCTATTAAATTTGGGGGTCCCAAGCCACAGGATGCAGGTCCTTTAGAGGAGGCTATTGCTCACACAGCTGAATGCTTCCTTCTGAACTCATGCAGGTGCGGTGCAGAGCCAAAAGGAGATGCCTTTACCAATACCAAAGCAGCCCTAGAACAATGTGAAACTAAGGAGAAACTCATAACAAAACACAGGCCACCTTTTCAGCTGCATGAAGCTGGGGAAAGCCAGCACTGCTGCTGACGCTGCTGTTTTTGCTGTGGAGCATCCCCCTTCTCTGGCCCTGGCAGGCCACTCCATGCCTTTGTCATTCCTTCCATTGTACCAGCACGAGAGTTTGTACAGCTGAACAATGACTCAGAGCGAGGAACTGATCCAACTGAAAATTAATTTTTTTCTTTTTTCTTTTTTTTTTCTTTTTTTCCTGGCTGTGTTACTTCTGCTTTCTCCCAGTTCTGGTTCACTGTGTGGCCGCAAGAAAACTTGTTTCAGCAAAAGGAAAGGCTCAGCAAAAAGAAAGAAACAAGTACCACTACACTAGAAGTGCTGGATTTTATTAACTGAAAATGATCCTATGGAGCTGTAGAAGTAAAGACTACTCCCAGCTACAAAACTAACTTGCCATACGCTGCATGGCAAGTTGCTCCAAGTCTCTCTTCCCAATTTCACTCTATTTAGATTATATGTTCTTCAAAGCAAAAATGTTTTGTTTATTATGTACTCATGTAGTTAATTCCTAGTCTAGGTTGGGGAACTGCAGTGATAAAAGAAATAAACATAATGATTTCTGAGGGCAAAAGCAGCTTACCAAAGGGATTCATTTTAGCTAATGGAAATGTGAAGCAATCATCACCTCATGCAATACTGCCCTATACTGAAAACTGTAGAACATGATATTCTGTTTATCAGTGAGATCAAATTTCATCATGAAGTCAAGAAACTCACGTGAAAGACATCTGCCTAATAAAGGAATTTCTATTGTATAAAATCTCTTTAAAATTAACATTATATTTGGCATTTGAAATGCTACAGATTTTTTTCTCTTTTAGAGGGTAAAGTCTTCTAAACCTTTTTATCTGTATTTTAATTTTTTAGTCTATTCGGACATATATTTAGTCATAAAATTACTGAAACTGTTCTTTGGTGTGATCTGGGGGGAGGAAGAGGTAAATACAATTTTCAGATTATTTTTATAATGTTTACATCAGCATATTGGAGCAGCGTGAATGGGTTACACCCACTAGAAGGAAGTTGTTTCATTGTCCTGGTTTGAGGTAAAACAGAATATTTTCTTTTCAGTAATTTTATTTTTCAGCTAAGCCTCTTCTAACTCAAATTAACAGCATATTCTTCAGACGGCGTCTGCTACCAGAGTGACAAGGCCTGATGTTTAAAATGAATACCAAGGAACGGTATGCAGAGAGGCTCGTGCTTATTCTTATTGCTATAACACCCAAGGTCAGGTAAATTCGTTATTTGCCCCGTTGGAGGGTCAGAAGTGGAAAAGTGTAGAGGTGTCACAGCTGCAGGGAGCAGCAGACAGGACAGGTGACCCAAAACTGACCAACAGGGTGTTCCATCCCATCCACATCATGCTCAGTATAAAAGCTGAGGGATCACAGAGTCGGCCTCTTTCTTCAATGGCCGGTGTTTGCGGAGGAGACTGTTGTTCATCTGCCTTTGATCCCAATCCAGATCCTTTGATTCCAGATCCAGAGACCAGTTCCTTCCACCACTGAGTCCAGTCTGGGACTTTCCCAGTGCCTGCTGGTGCCATGATGGTCACCCTGGGAGTTTTGTAGGTATTGTATATATGTCATTATTTTTTCATATTATTATATTTTCTTTTTATTATTAATATTTCATTAAAGTAGCTCAGTTTCTTTTCAATCCATAATTCTCGCTTTCTTTCATTCTTATTTTCTCTCTGAAGGGAAAGAGGTTAAAGAGAGCATCTGTTGTTCATTTGCTGGCCAGCCCAGCCCAAACCACGACACCCATACATGAAGATGTTTCAACGAGGGGTTCCTAGGACCTCCTGTGGGTCCTCTGTAGCACTTCATGACCTTAGAGACTTCAGTGGGGCTGTTAGTGCTTCTACACCAAGACTTTTCACTGGGTTTGTGTTTCTGTTTCCCTTTGCTACAAAAGAGGCTGAAGGAGAAACATTGAAATAGTTAATTTTCCCCTTGAAAATGCACAAGGTTATCTATTCTAGCTTTTTCTCCATAATTTTCTGATTACTGGTACACATTTCACAAAAGGGAGGGTCTCTGAGTACTAGCAGATGGTTACCCTGGTGATGGACACACTATTCGACCAGCATCTCTAACCTCACAATCACTGATGGAGTTAAGCAGAGATGGCATTAGTAGGACATATCACTACAGGACAAACTAAGGAGAGAACACTATTCTCTCACTTTCCCTGATTTAAACTAGTAGTAACAGTGCTGAGTATGATGTAAATTCCATAAGCAAGAGAAGATTCCTTTCTTCAGGGACCCTGTAGGCTACACTTTTCATGCTATTTCCAAGTGCTGATGCTTTTTAAAAATCATTTTTGCTTTGGTAGTGTCCCAGTAGGAGTTTAAGAAGTCAGTTGCAGCCAATTGTACTTTCTCCTTTCTCTCAAAAGGGGATAAAGCTTTCAAATGATTTGAATAAACTGTGATTACATCTTCATTTGTCAGTAACGGGATTACCACGCTGATAAAAGAGACTTCAGACAAACATACATGTTTAAGATTGGTGTAAATTACCCAAGAGGGTCGGGAAAATCCTTTGGGCTCCTTAGAGCCCACCCCTCCCTCTTTGAAAGCTGGCTGGCACCAAGAACCCTGAATAGGCTGGGACCAGCTGACCGTTCCCTGCTGGGGGTTGTGGCTGTTTTCCTGTGCACATGCTCACTGAACTGGAAAATACAATTATACACGTCCAAGCTCACAGTTAGTTTTTTGACTATAGCTAACAAGCTGAAGATTTTTCAACTAATTGATTTTATCTCTGGATGAAGAAGATGTCATAAATCTCAGTCAGCTAATAATGATTAAGAGATAAGGGCAATCTGAGAAAAATATAAGTGCTGCTGTTGCTAAGTGCCGATGGACTCCATGGTGAGATAATCTTTTTAACATGGCGACCCATCCCACATACAAAATGTTTGTCCAAAGATCCATTTGTGAAGGAGAACAAATGGGGAAATTTGAAAGCAAGCAGGAAAGATATGAGTGAGAAATGAAACGCAAATTCAAATCCTGTTAGGGCTAAAGAAAAAGAAAAGCTTGAAAATAATCCCACTTTGAGTCTCTATAATGAATTGCATATTACAATAAGGAGGGATTGCTCAGGAGGGTTCTAAACCTCAGTAGAGAGCAAGCACAGGGATTAGTCAACTCTATAGTTGTTTGAACTTTATGAGGTCTTGATTCTGCCATCCATATACCTTTTCAGTGGGTTTTACTTGTATTGGCATCAGTGGGATTCCTTGTTCAGCTAAATACTACCCAGAAATGTATGGGCTGCAAAGCAGCGTGTTTATATTGGAAACTGAGAAATATAATTTGAGTATGTGGGTTAATCTAGTGGGGAATAACTTCAGTGAAGTGAACAGAATTACATCAGTATTACACATGCAATACTCAGGAAAAAAAGGAAACAAAAAGTATGGTTTGGACAATTGCTATATATAATACACAGCTTTGAGTAGCTAGCCAAAAAATATGTTGTGGTAAGATTGGTCAAAGATTTGCTGATGGCACTTTTTACATCTGACATCTTTTCTTGAATACATTACAATTTTTTGTGGGAATTCATTGAAGCAGTCAAAATTTCCTACTAGAATGAAGCAAAGCTTTTGTTGTGTTGTTATTATGTTGCAGGATATAATATAATAAACTTTTGATTAAGTTGCAGTATTTAAAGAACATTTCACTCTAGAGAAAGAAAGTATGGGCTGAACTTTTTCTCTCAAAGTTTCAGAATCTTCTGGAGCATGGATTTCCATTACTTTGATCTCACACTCAAAAGCACAATATATTTGTAGATTAATAAACTAAACGTGTAAGAATTAAAGCTAGATATTGCTGATCAGGGAAAGTTTATTCTTTCTAAAGGCTTAATTCAAGGACTATACTGCATGCATGTGGAAGAAAAAAAAGCAGTGACATCCATTTTCTACTTCTCCAAAGACGCCTGCAAAGGTCCTATAGTTAGAACCTTAATTTGAATATTAGTTTCAACTTGCCACAATTTAACCCTGTTGTTGATGAACATTCTTCATTTCCAACAAAGTGAAGTGAGTGACTTTTGGGCAGCTTATTTCTGATCCCTATGGAGAAGCCCATATATTAAGGAAAAAGGAGGGTTGATATTAGGATAGCTCCTGTGTTTATTATTCAGGAAAAGGATACTCATCATGCAAAGATGCAAGTAAAACTAAATAAATGAAAGACCTTGTGCCAAAGATCCCAGTATCTATCAAGGCAAGATTCAACAACTATCTAGAATAACTAAGTAGGAGTAGCATGAGTAAAATAAATCTCTTAAGTTTCTCCTGAGGATTTCTTTAGTTACCACTCATAAGTTTCCCTATGATCCTGCCAGAAGGATCACAGAAGCAAGTTTTGAGGATCCAATGGCTTTATGGAGCAGTTCAACATGCTCTGTGCATAATGATGGTATGGAAGAAAAGAAGCCCATGCAATACTAAGAGGTAGCTGAGCTGCCCAAGGCGCTGATCAATAACTGGTATAATAAAGTTACATGTAACACACTGGAGGAAAAGAAGGATTCAAAGAGAGAGACAATATGATCAGAATATAATGGTAAATATATTTACAGTTATAAAGAAACTATTTGGACTGATATGTGAGCACATTGTGGACACCGAGTAAGACATAGATGAGAAAATTACAGTTGTCAAGTTCTTCTGGTTTACTTTGGAAGAAGAAAATTCAAGAAAGCAGAGAAAGCAAAATAGTAAGGTTTTTGATATGGGAAGGGTGAAAAACTGAAGTCAAGAATGGCTTTCCAGAAAGGAATCAGAATCACAGTTGACATCCATTTTTATACTGACAACTATAATACAGTACTCATCATCTGTGACAGAGGAGGAAGGAAAAGAAAACCCCTTGACATTCTGACAAGCATTAACAACTTGACAACTGAAAACTGATATATGATATTTAAATGGGCAGGTAGATAAGACTCAGTATAGATGAAAGGTGATAGAAGATACAGGAGAAAGTAACAGATATAAACGGAAAAACAGATTTTTGAGTGTTTACTGCAGGAAGGGTGGTAGAAACCACCTAAGTGGATAAGGCTGTGAAATCAAAAAGTTGAGAGAAAGAGAAAAAGAACTCTGGCAGATGGTATAAAAAATAAACCACCTATTTAAAGAAAAAGAACCACATTGTGAAAGACAGAAGAATAGAAAGGGATAGAGCAGACAAGGGAGTTAGTCACAACTGAAGTATGCAGTGAGTCTGACAGAAAAGTAATAGAAGGCTATTGTCAATGGCTCAGTAAGAAGGTGAGAGCCAGGCGAACAGTGAGTTGGCAGGAAAATTAATTAGCAAGTGTTCAATAACACAACAAGCCAAGCTATAAAATAAGGTAATATAACTGTTGGAAGGATTACCAAGCAACAGGGGCAGTGAGCTAATGAGAGTCAGTAGGTGAAAGAAGCAGAGAGGCTTCTTGAACAGTGAATTTTAGAGCTCTAGAGTTTTCAAATTATGTCAGAACTTGTGGGTGCCAGTAGTGATCCAAAGCTGTGATGTGAATAGAGGGTGGTCTCCTTCCCAAAACATTCTTCTCTCACATGTTGGTAGTCCTGCCTGATATCTGCCTTTGATTCTAAGCACTAAAATTGGTCAAAGATCACAAAGAAATCTTCTTTACTATTCAAGCCATTCTTTTTCTCTTCATGATCCCATTTCTAATCTATTCAGTCCCAAGAGAAAAGCCCCAATGAGGTATTACTCTGATTATCTTCTAATCCAGTATGCACAAGTTATAAAATCAGGACTCATTTGCCTAGTATTCTCTCATTAGCTACATGCCATCTATACAAATTTATACATTTATATTTTTTACCCTTCTTACCCTATTTTCCCATTCACAATTGAACTATATCCTTCTGAAAAATTCAGCAATTGTTTGCTGGAGAGAGGATTAATCAGGTATTTGAAACCTGTAGTTCAAGGTGCATTGTTTTATAAGAGTAGTTAATCATAAATCATCATGGTGCCATGTTAGAAAAGACACTAAGAATATCAACTATATAGAGAAATTCTTTTAGGCATCTATGCAATGGCCTGAGTTGCATATGTGCTGAACACCCATCAGCTTCTTAATAAATATAATAACTTAAATAAATTATTACAAACTGCAAAACACTCAAATCTTTTGGAAATTCTATTCTAAGGAGTAACCTAAGAGAGTTAAAAGCCTAAGACTCATGGTTTTCAATTAGACGTATACTCCTAATTCCTTTGTGTACTTTTAGAAATCCTATTCATGGACGCTTTGATAAAAAAAATTGGCCCCGATCCTCAAATATATTTCTAAATTCTTGTGGTTTCAAAGGGAGTTAGGCACAAAGAACCTTCGGAGGATTAGGCACTTGGTATATATGACCAGCCCAAGTCAAAGTTACACCAGGCTTTACTGGAAAAACACAAAGTTTAAAACTTGAGAGCTGATAGAGATCACAGCAAGTAGTAGCAGCAAAATTTGTGTGAAGCTGCACTTAATAACTGGACACTGCTAACAGCTGCAATTTCTGGGTAGTTTGAAAGTTTAACATCAAAGCATTGAACACAAGGTCCATTGTGGAGAGGTATGTATTGGGAAAAAAAAAAAAAAAAAAAGCTAGTAAATATCTTATGAAGTACACAAGCTGGGAAATGCTACACATTACCTACCCAAAAGCGGTAGGATATCACAAAAGCATTTTTGAATGTTAATTGGAAATGGCAGGTGTGGCCACTCAATCAAGGGCAGTAACACAATCTTTGCTTTTTCATTCAATTATTTCTCACAGTCTAAAGGACTTCTCAGTCATCATCAATTCTCTGTGGGGAATGAAACATTGTCCCTGAAGATGTAAAACACAGGATCTAATTCCTTATTCTCTTATACTTGTTTTCAGTGACTTCTGTTAAAACTGTTTGGATGATCCCCGTTATAACAATCTGCAAGAATAGCACTAAATATTCCTATGTAAAAATCATGGAACTGAAGTGAAGGTATGCTAAGCCAGATATCTCACATCATAATGAGGAGTCTTTGGAACAGCAAGAATCAGCATCCAAGCCTCCAAATTCAAGATAAGTGCTCTAACCTATTGAGACTTAACTCTTTCACAAGACCAAGAAGGCAGCATGCGTGTTGGGCATACATCCATTAAATAGCCCATGTCCCTGATTTTGCTGCAGGACTGTGCATACTGTCATCAAGCCACAACGAAAGGCATACTTTTGCATCAGTCATGCCATGACCTGTCATATGACCATGGATGCCTCCTTGAGATAATCAAAATGCAAACTGTTGTAACGGAGCACATCTGTATCATTCAGGCACCCTGCAGTCAGTGCAAAGCACTGCAGATACAAAGATTGCTGTGTGACTTGGTCTGGGCCCAGCACACAATGGTGTGGCTGCAGTTTGGCAGATTATCATACTTCTTCCCATATGTGTAGGATACAGCCATGAAAAACTGTGTCGGCAAGAAGACAGTATTACCATTCTTTCTTACTTGCTTCCTGCCTAAGTCTAAGATGCCTTCAGGAAATAGGACAGTAAGGAATAAAATACCGGAATAAAATTAGGGCAGGTTCTCTGCCCTAATCATTGAAACACTGGTATTTCTCTCAGCTTGGTGAAGTTTCTCTTCATCGATATACATGAATATAAAACAGAACAAAGTTCTCTATGTCAGACGGAAAGACTCACAAACCTTCAGCTTTTGGTACAAACACAAACAAATTGTAGAAGTAGCTGTGGGGCTTTATGAGAACTGGTACATCTACATGTTCTCCCACAGCATGGATCGGCTCAGATTCAATGGGTTCTAGAACTAGAATCTAGTCCAGGTTTTTAATTTCAAATGATACCAGGTTTTGAATTCATAACAAAGAACTTTGCAGAACTCAGATGTAAATGTCAAAGACTAAATAGTTTGTTGATAAGTTTGTTATTATAAAGCCAATGGTTGGAAAATCTTCATGGGTAGTGAGGTAGAGATATTCAGAAAAAAGGTTTCAGAATGACAGGATCTAGTGAGACTTGAAAAAACTATGCACAGTTTTCTTAAAGAACAATAAAAGTAAAGTGATCCCAACAGAAGACAGCTAACCACCAGCCTTGTTAGAGAAGAGAAAATGAGTGACGTTCAGTATCTTCACACAATGGGAATGTAGCCAAGACTTGTTTTATGTGTTTGTTCAAATATATATATTTTAGTCTATCAGGTTTCTTTGTCCCATATCCATTGTCCCCCAGTTATATATATCATATCACAAGATTTTATTCTCATCTGTAAACATCAAGGTCACCCCGAGGCCAAGCCTAGATAGTCTATAAGACATAAATTTGCTTTGGCTAAGAGAATACTTGTGGCTGGGTCATGTGATACTGCCCTTTCCTTTTATTTGGAATCTCAGGAATTAGAGAAAGATGGCCTTAAAAACTCACACAATACTCTGCAAATTAGTCCATCAGTCTATCAGTCATTCCATTGCTTCTGCAGCCCAGTGTGGTGATTGTGAAAAGGACAGTAGTCCCTGGGGTGACCTCAACAAGGAATTTGCAAAATAAGTCTTTTCATAGGACGCCTGAAAGGAGTTAGTATGTTTTTTCTAAAATGTTTTTCTTTAATTTATGATAAAATTTCTCTATAAAGGTTATGTTTCTTTTTAAAATATCCTTGCATATGTATATGCACAAGTACTGAACATATGTGACTGTGTGAGTGGGTTAACATTTCTAACCCTAATACGTGTGAATCTATGTATTTCTCTGGAAATATATTAAGGTTGGTACTATGAAAGGCAGATCCAAATCCACAAACTGTTTATACAAGCTGAACAACTGTGGTCAAATAAAATATAAAGAAAATATCCGAGCTAGAAATCATTTCTGAGAAATAAATCATGGAATTGGAAGAAAGTTTAACTTCAAATGGTTTGATTTTATTGACCAGTTCCATAATGTGGAATGTTTCAACACACTCCTAAAACTGCCTCTTCACAATGAGGGTAGAACACGTTGATTTGCATCTTTTGGATCTAGATTTGCTTTATATTTCCAAATATGTTTTCCCACCCTCATATGACTCCCAGTTGTAAAATGCTATGCCAGTGGAAGGAAAAAGAAAAATAGAATATGAATCAGAGTTCACATTTTGGATGTTGACTAATGGTGATTAAACTTATCTAGACTCAGTTACTGCCTCGAGGAATAATACTTCAAATGCCATTCAAAAATTTTTGGAGCTGTCTGCAGAAATCAGGATAAAGACCACAGCTTTTAAACTGCAGGGGTAAACACAGGCTTTAGAATTTAGAAAAGACTGGCCAGAAACTAATGGGGCACCTGCAGATCTGATCACTTCAGACATCTTGTCTGGGCTTTAGAAGCCTCCTTGCATGTCCCTTGCTGGCAGTCGTCACTAACCTTCTTGCACAACGCTACCAAATTGTTCCATAACACTCAAAAGTCAGCATTTTTTACCTGCCTGATAATTTGATAGGTACTGAATTTAAACTTGATGAAATTTAGGGTGCCAAATTCCCTTCATTTATACAGCTGAAGAAAGTCACTAAGCTCATTTTCAGAAGCAAGGAGTTTAAACTACTGTTATCTGTATCGTAAGCATAAACACAGATCAAAAGGCAACGAAAGGTGTTTGCAACCACATATGTGGGAGAAACAGTGTTATATGGAGATACATTGAAAAGGTGTGAGACTCACAGCAGATTGGCTGGAGAAGATGAGAGAAAAGGCAGGAAGAATGTTCCAGATGTAACCACAGAAGTAGTGCAAAAATATGAGAGAACTTTTTAGCCAGAGGCTGGATTTAAAGAGGTTTGGAGCTATCTGTGAAGAATTTGTCTCCTCTTTGATTTCTTCTGTGCTTAGGGAAACAGGGCTTTGTATGTTGTAAATGAGCAGGATTGCATCAGAGATGCCAGACTCAATTATCACTCCCTCTAATGAGAACAGTTTGTGAAGCTCTGCACTTTGGCTAACTGCTCTGTTTAAAGAACAGTAATAATACTGTTGCTAACCTGATGCTATGCTGATTCTTCATCCAGAGAGAAATTACAAATAATATAACATGGCAGATGGATGTACCAAAAAAAAATATTAGGGACAAAACGGTCACTCTATGCTACATTAGCAGTTTGATAAAATATGAGGGGCCTGCTTCCTGATTTCTTTGTAAATGTGAATTTCTGCAGCATTAAAATCATATACATTATACGAGGAAATTAAATGAAGCCCTGTGATTTCAGCAAGTTGCTGCTTGGATTTTCTCCTGACATAGGAGTAAAATTTTTTGCAAATGCATGAACAGGGAGTGACGTTTCTGAGCTGAATCCAGCTGTAGAAACTTGACAACTGTAAAGAGTAAGGGGGATTTTCCACTTGCTGGGCCGATCTGCTGCTGGTATCACTGATGAGCACTGGATTGAAGTATGTCTCTAGCAAAGAAGAAGACAGTGACACATTGTTTGTGTTTCCACAGATAATCACTCTACAGTTAATCAAGACTGCAGGCCTCTGAAATAATAAACAATCTCTTGAAGTGAGAGGCAATCTTCATGCTCACAACAGAAATTGCTGTCCTCTGGAGCTAGGCTCTTATACTTGGAAGAAGAAAAAGCCACAGGTTAGGCATCAAACAGAATATGTTGCTTCTCATAAAACCCTGTGTGTCAACATTATTGTTCTACCTGCAAATAATTCATAGAGTAATTATTTAATAGCAGAAGCTGACTGCTATACACAGCCACTCAGTAGGCATGGTTTGGCACTTGACACAGGCTTGTCTGGACCTCAGCAGAGCCTCAAACCTAAGTTTCTTGGAGAAATGTTTTATAATCAATGGCACTTTTTGTAACAATAGTTTCAGAAGACAATATTAAGGTACAATGCCAGTCATCCTTTAACCCCAAATATTACTGAGGTAATATATATATTACCACCACAGTCCCAACCTCATTTGTGACCATTAATTTTCAGTAAATATTTTTTAAAAGCAAGACTATGCCTTTCACCATTGATTAGCATGTTGGTTGATAACTAATAAGTGAACCCACAGATAGCCTCCAATTAAACAAACTGTATCTGCATACACCAAATATTGTTATTATTTTTGCAATTTAAATGAGAATCTCAAGAGAAATTCAGTTGTTTGCCAAGATTTGGATATTTGAAACTCCCTTGAACTATTCAGATTTCTTAAAAGATGGTGCCAGACAAAGTGCAAATCACGTGTTTTACATCAGTCTGTTCTGTAAAATGTACCTTATAAGCCTGAAAACAACACTAGTAAGGAAGGATGAACTGCAATGGGCTACACTGCTGCACGAGATCTGCCAGGGGGCAACACCACTTGACACTCTACAAGTGAAGGTAACAAGGTGGAAATTTGGAACAAAAAAGGGAAACAAATTCATGCCATATACTTGAATCGTGCTGGTGGTTAGTGTGTATCCCTTTTTCATCACTAACTATGTTAGACAGTTCAGCAAATATCTAGTCATAATATTATAGTGAGTAAGTTATTGATATAGTCATGAGATAAAGAGAATAAAATGTTTAACACCTGCTCCTAATAAGTCTCTGGAATGTCGCATTTGAAGGACTGGTGGAACAGAAATGTAGTCCTAGTCTCTATGTTACATTGCAGATAACAGAAGGTTGGAAACACAAAACAACACAGCGGAAACTAAAATTAATATTTTAGTTCTCTGTTCATGGCTGAATACATGCTTATATTCAGACCATAATTCCAACAATTTTATATTACAGCTCCATGTCTTAAAAACTTCAGGGCTTAAAATCCCAGGATTTCAAGTTAAACAGCACAAACACTGAAAGAGTGTTTTTCAGCAGGACACTGAATTATTGATGCTCTGTGGACATCTGTTGCAAAGCCTATATTTAGAATGGAGGTAGGTGTTGCCAGGCCAAAAGTAACTACGTCAGGCCTTCACCTATGGAAACTAACACTTTTAGCAGTATCTTAATTCTTGAACAGAGTTAATAAACCACTCACAAACAAAATTAGATACCAAAGAAGGAGATTTGTATAACCTGCCAGCTAACATACCAGTAGAAAATGATATACTGTGGTGTGTGAAATCTGTCCTAGATTTAAGGACATGTATTAGGTGGCTAGTCAGAGTTTGATGGACTTGATGGATAAAGGTATATAAATTACCCCTATGAATCTGGATGGCGTGAGAGATGCCTATCTATTTATTATATAAATGTCCTTACAGTTGGACAGCTTCTTCAGGCAACAGCTAACAGGAGTAATAACATACAGCTAAGCCTGAGCTAAGTATAGTACATCTCCATCACAGCTATAGGCAAACTGGGGACGAGGACACCTTCTACTGCTTCCTCGTGAAGGCTGAGGACACCTTCCACTGTGCTTCCCGCTGAAGGTGGGAAGCAGGAAGGTACATAAAATGTATGTGGTCAAAGAAAGAAACAGACAACGTAACTATGTAGCAGTGGTGAGGGTATGCTAAAAAACTGGGGATACTTGGTTCTGGGACTTTTCCCAGTCACCTTTCTAACCATTAGGAGGCAGTTAAACATTAAAACAAATGTTTGAACCAAAGAAAGGCTGAGAATGGTCAAAGTCTTACCAGGAAGTCCCAAGCCACTGGGCTATTACATAAAGGTGGAGATCAGTATTCTCCTCATCCCAGTGTTCTTGAATTAAAATTATTTTTGTGGCATTTGTACTTGACACCAGAACTACCCGTTGAACATATTTACCGGATCAGATACTTCAAGATTTAATGTCAGGCTTCTTAACTTATGAATTCTCAACCTGCTTCAAGCAGGAGGTAGCTGAGCTAGGTGTCTTTGCATTTAAAACACATTTATAGCCACAAACACCCAAGAACTAAAGCAAAACATCACATGCCCGAGAGACATGTGGCTCATGGCCAATAGGCCTGAGCTCTTTTGAAACATATTTTAAGCTCACTGAAAATGAGGCAACACCAACCTGAAAGCTGTGAATCTATTGCAGTGTTGTGATGTATCCCAAAAAATAGACCCTAGCAGAAAATAATATCCTAAAGAAGATCACACTTCCTTTCTTTAATGGCTTTGTTTTTGTATATTGAATAGAATAGATCCAGTAAACCAGCAAAGACAGAGTTAGTCTAGAAGCTTAGGTTCATCAAATGTTCAACTGACACAAAATGAAGAGGCCAGTACACTCAAATTCTGTGTATGAGGAAAGATCCACTTCTTATCATTCCGTGATACATGGGGGCCAATGTCTGCTCTAAATATTCCCTATACACAGTCCAAGGCTGACACAATCATGTGCCCCTAACTTAGACGCTTGAGACATGATGCTATGTAGCTGTTATTGATAAGAAACAAAACAGCAGAAGTGGGGCCAAGTATAGCTGCAGTAGATGATAGGCCAAGCTACTATCCTTCTCTAAATAATAATTCTTGGCCAATATGAGATGTTTCTACAAATAGATCATGTCAGAAAATAATTTGTCCACCCAACTTAATATTATAAAGGTTTTTCTGTGGTTCTGTCTTGTGCAGCCATCTAAGGAATTAAGTTTCTTTCCCATGAGCAATCTGTCTGCATTTTCGTTCCCAGCACAATGGCCAGATGGATACAACAAACAAAGAGGGGACAAAACATTGATTCAGATTTGTCCTGCCTCCCAAACAAAAAATGCTAAGAAACTGCTCCTGCAAAGAAGCAGCAAGAGATTATGGCACTCTCTTACTTTCTCCTTCTCCTTCACCTTTCTAACAACAAGTCTGGTGCATGTGAAACAGGTAACAGAGACAACAACCTTCCTTGCATAAAACTTTTCTGGCAGAAACAGTCTAACCTATAATGCTTACCTGGCTGAGAATCAGAAAGCAAACTGACATTGAGTTAGCTTTTTCTTTAGCTTTAACGACCAATTCATTTGTCCCAGCTAAATCTCTTAATCTCAAGAAAGACAATTTCTGGCAGAAATCAGGGGTTATCCACAGTCTTGAGAAGATACAGGTGCAGGATTGCATTTGTGTGGGATTCCCTGGAGAAGTGGTGTGGGGAGGGATGGAGTTAGGGTTCCGCTTCATCATCACCCACTGCTGGAGCTCAAAGGGAGAGACAGATACAACCTCTATTGCAGGCACTGAGAATTCCCACTTTCCCAAATTTGCGGGTGATGTTAACTTTTATAAACAGACCATACACTGTAAAGTAAGGGGTGTCTAACCCAGAAATTTTCTTCACAGGCTTTCTGCAAAGAAATATTTTCTTCATAAGGGATTTTTTTTTGCTGTTGAAAAATGGCAGTTATTTCAAAAGATCGGTCAACACTATTGAAAATACAGAATATCTGCTTATGTGTATGTCTACATTGTGCTAAGGAGCCTATGCTGCTCCTAACCCAGCAGGCGTAGCACAGCATCATGACATGCAGGGGTAATAGCTTGAAAACTTTACATAGACACATTAGCTGTATCAGCCACATTAGCACCTAAATCATATTTTTACCAGTAAAGCTATTTTCTTTCAGATATGCTACATTGCTTTCAGCCAGCAGGCTGGCTCAGTCAGAGCTAGGTTAGGGGAAAGAGGAGAAAGGGAAGAGGAGATGGAAGCGGCGTCCTGCCCCTGCACCAGGCTTCGTTGCAGAGGATGCACGGCCTAGGAAAATCACTCTCATCCACCACATTTCACTACATTCCCATATCGCATTGTGTTGAAATGAGGAGCTACTACAAATCAAGTGTTCATACATACAAGTTTGTGCCCAAAGAAAGCAATCCAAGTTCAGCTACTGGAAATCTAATTGCGATGGAAATGGCACGTTAAATTCTCCAGGGTAATGGATGTGTAAACAGAATGTAGTGCTTCCCGCAACTGAAACATTTGGATTTAAACCAGAAGGTTAAGATTGCCCAAGCACGTCGTTCAAACACTCCAGGAAAAAACACACAAGTCCCAAGACAAAGTAGACAAGTATGGGTTTATGCTCCTGGTAGAAGTTATTTTAAATTACCAGAATGTTATCAGTTAAATAACAGCAGCTGCCATGGTGAAGATATGGTAGGAAATCTTTGTTTCTCAAAACTCTTGGTTTGGACAAAAATTTGGGTTATTAGGCATTAATCCAGACAAAAAATGTTTCAAAGCTATGAAAAAAATCCAGAGGCCAAATATATATATTTTCAGCTGGAAGGCCCATAAATAAGGAACAGGTTTTAAACCACTTATTCACACTACTGAGATCTTACAGGAACTGGACTTAAAAATATAAATAACCGTTAATAAATCTTTTTAAATGGTTTTGTTCTCAGGGCTGGATACTTATATATCTCTTTAATCTATAACTTGACTGACGTCTTTAGATAGTTTAGAAATAAACATGACCATGGAAATTTATTTAAAATGTGGTTTGCTGTGAGTGGTCTCTAAAGTTTAGTGTACCAGCAGCTCCCTGAAATCTCTTCCATCTTCCTTATGCAGAGTAATACCTTCCTGAACTGCAGGACCTTACTGCATCTCCCTGTGTCACCAACAGAAATGTTAGCAGAATCAAACCCTTAACAAATGTATGTCAACACGGTAATAATAGATTCCAGTCATGCACAGACTTATGCATGTGCTTAATATCAAGCACATGAGTAACTCCAGGCTAGAACCTGAGCATACAAAAGAGCATAGTCTGATTCATTGAACTCCTGCATACTCTTTGACAGGTATCCTTTTGTTTGGCACCTCCATCCCACCCCCCAAACACAAGTCTCCCTTTTATTAGTTCCCTAAACATAGATTTTTTCCATCACTTCATGCTTTTAAGGTCTCAGAGCAAAGAAAATATCTAAAAACATTAGAACATATTAGACAAATGCAAAAATTATCAAGAAGTCAAGATTTTACTAAAATAAATAAATAAACATGCACCCTGAATTTCTACATTAAATATGCAGGAAAGGCAACAATTTAAGGAAACAAAACCAAAGCAAAGCAAAATAAATAAGCCATTTTCACGTAATGAAATTCAGTGGGAATTCTGCTAACTTTAGGAAGGTTTTTGAAAACTGCATAAGCAGGCCTAAAATTTCACCTCAAATTCACTTTGCTCTTCTTTGGCATGCTTTTGACATGTGCCTCCAAGTGACTTAAAATGATTGTATCCAACATTTGAGGTGCTATGATGAGCACCACAGGGTAAGCTGAGAACAGTTTCACTCTTGACTTCCTGGCTTTTGTGAGCTTGTCAATAGTCTGCCAGGTGGTTTGGGGCTTTTTCCCCCCTTCTAAGACTAAGGTATTGCACTAACTGAAGCCAGGAAAAAATATATATTATCTTTTTTTATTTAAACAGATGAAGTTTTCCCATGCCACAGTACTACTTGCAAAGAGTTTTGAGTTATGTCTTAAATGTAAAAATGGCTGGTAGACCAGAATTTAACTTTCACTGGGTACTAGAAAAGTCTTTTTTAAGTGAAGAGCCTTGGCTTCTTGATTCCCAGCTGTAACAAATCTTTGTTTCATTCTTTTCTTCCTTCTTTTTTTTTCTTTTTAAATAGATTACCTACTATAGAGTATCTATTATTTTACTGTTTCATGCCCTGTAAACATTGTTTTCACGCTTGTTGTGTCTTCCTGTGGTAGCAGCTTAGGCTTTACTCCGTTGCCAAAGTAAAAGTAAAGTATTTTACAACATCAAAGAGTAAAGCTGGTCTGGATTGGATTGTCAACATCTAAAAGCCGGCTAGCATGAATGCTCACCTGTCTACAGCCACATCTAGCTCCTTCTCAACTAAAGTCTGCCTATCAAATTGTGAAATGCAGTTGTTTCTAAGTTGTTTATTGCAAGGTGAGAAGCTCCAATTACTTTCATCCTGATATTTACCAAGGATACCACATCGATCAGACCTGGCACCACTGGCACAATATGGGCACTCCTGGCCATCAGACACAACAGCCTTGCATATGGTTGCACAACTTTCCCCACACACACCTCCAACTTAGTGCTGATCATCAACAATGTTCAGTGTCTGCCAGGACTGGGCTCAAGCAATTCATTTAGATGAGATCTTCTCCTTACTCTCAAAGGGAAGGACAAAAGTCAGTGTGCAGAATCGCTGCCGTTAGTGAGTTTGAGTGGATGGTACTGTGGGAAGAATTCTTTTTGTATAAACTATATTTGAGTGGTTACTGCTACTCTTTTTTTTTTTAAAACAAAAACCAAAAAACAAACTACATCACTCAATCTTCTCTCATTGTCAAGCAAAACATATTTTGTGGCTTAAAAAGTGATTTAAAAACATCATTCCAAAAGCCTAGTTGTTTCCTCAATAAATCTCAAAAAAAACCCCAATCTTTGCCAATGTGTTTACTGTTGCCCTTTTAAAAAAAAATAAATATCTGCTGTTGTAAAAAGCATAAGATCTTCTTTAACAAGTGATTGTGTCTCTGTCCTTTGTTTTCATAACGTGATCATAGGACAGAGGGCATGTAAGTGATTCAGAAAAGCCCTGTACAGAGTCAGCTGGCCAGGGACAGGGCTAAGCAGTTCGCTAAAACCACTAGTCATATCTGGCCATTTTGCAGGACTGACCAGTAGAAGATAATTAACCAGTTGTCCCTAGAGAATGAACAGATAATTATAGCCCAGTATCTAGGCTGTCTGATACAAGGTGAAATTGGACAGTTTGAAATGCTGTAACCAAGAGCTCATCTAGCCACTTATGCAAATGATACATAAATCACAGCAAACAATAACATGCCTGGGGATATCCAGGCACTGAAATCAAATAGTCCTTTCTCCTCTGTGTTCCTCACCTCCCCACCAGTACACCCAGTGCACTTGGGGAGGCTTTTGCCAGCTTAGCTGTGGTGGCATTTGCTTCCTATACTATTTCTGTCCCTCCTGGGGGTCTCCACCCCCTTCCCCGTGCAGCACATGCCATTAAGCCCAGGGGGGTGCTGCAGAGGGGAGACAGAGCTGCCTTATTTCTGACAGGACGCTGCAAGCGCAGGGCCAGCTGCCACTCGGGAAACCCACTGTTCTCACGCCTCAGAAACAAGGCCCTGTGTTGGCAGGAAATGGCTACTGTCTGTTACAGCAGCTCTGATTGGTTGGCGGTCCCCACAAGGGTGGGAATGCAAGAAAAATAGCCAATCAGAGAGAGTTTTTCAGCAAGCTTTTCTAGGCAGCCTGGCCCCTGTGAGAAGTGGGCCCAAGAAGATGGCGGCCAGGGAGCCAGGGGAAGGTCTCCATGAAGTTACAGACCTTTATTCCGTATGAAGAGAATAACTGAGCTTGCCTGGATCTATGAACAGCAACACACAATCCCCCACAACGCACACGGCAGCCCTCAGCACACCTGAGCACCATTAGCCCATCTTTAAAGACCACTCAGGCTTCATAGGTTACCACGGTGCGTACTGGGCAGCCAGGCTGTAGATTGCTGCAGGTGGGCCTGGAGAAGGTGGGTGGGGGTGCTGGTGTGGACAGAGTGGTAGAGGTGAGGAGCCATTGCAGACAGACCCCTGTGTATCACAGTGGTTCCGAGGCTCTGCCCCAGACCCGGCAGCACAGAGAGGTAATTGTGCCCCTCACTTCCCTGCCAAACACAGGCAGCAAAGGGGACAATTAAGAAAAATTTAGGAGTGTGCAGACACGATGGAAAACCAAAAACTTTAATGCAAAACACTCCCTCTTTAGTATTTGTGCTTCCACATCTTCCTGAACTACCACTTATTTCCAGGGTAATTCAGGAACGGGTATCTCTGTGCCTGAGGTAGATGTCTGATGGTAGGCAGCTATAATCATAGTCTTTTATTTCCATGACAATCCAACAATGAAAAGTTTCCCCGCTGCCTCCTCATGAAATAAAGCGGGGAAACAAAGAGTAGTGGTCAGGCAGAGAAGTGAAAGACCCTCACTGGAGCCAGCATCATTTAACAATGATTACTTTGCAGCTCCTTGGCCAGCAGAAATGAGATGGAGGTGCATTAGGGTAAGAAAGTGATTACACTGCCTCCCTTTCAAGCTCTAGGCCAGTGCTGTGACTTGATATGGTTTTTATCAGAGGCTGCAATGCTGCATTGCCAAGTAAGCAGTAAATTATGTCAAAATCAATTATACAACCCCAAGCAGAGATTCTGAGTCGAAAATGAATGGGTCTGGGGGTGGAAGGAACAGACACTGCTTATGCATTTTGATTAGATAGCTAGCTATCACCCTCCATGAGAAAAGAACAGCCAGCAAGTCATGAGATCAGGAATATTAGGTTGACTTTATCACACCTTATATTTTATGTATGTTTTACTGCAGCCCACAAAAGGAGTCCTCTAGTAGGAGTCCTTGCTAGGAGTCCTCTAGTATGATACAAGCTTTTCTGTTTTTAAGTGCTTTAATCCAGCTTCTGAAAAAAAAAAAAAAATTATACGACCTATATGTATAGACCAACAGAGAAGATATTCACTCAACTTTTTTGCCCATAAAGCATATGGATCAATAAATCTTTATTTCTAAAAGGCAGGGCGATCAAAAGAACAGATTTATGTTGAAAAAAACCAACATTTTTTTGAAAATTATTGTGACATTTGCATGGAAGTGGTCAGACAAAAGTCCCTCCTGAAATTGAAATGGATCAAAAGATTCTTGTTACAGTAGATTACTATGAACAAAAACCTAAGCATTTACTGCCAGACTGATAAATGGAGCAGGAGGAAAACTACACAGACTGACATTCACAGTCTAGTTACAGGCCTGTAAAGCTGAAGGATAGTGATATTTCCAGAACTGATGCATCTCCCAAATTGATGAGAAATATTTCTAACTTCTCTCAAGATCATGAGCAGTGCTTACATTTGTTGACTGACATCTCTGGATCGAGTGAAAAATAATCAATGCCTTTGGGATTGTGAGTCCTTAGAGGGATGTGTACTAGGATGCTTCCATCTTATAACATGGCATCTGATCATTTTTGCACAACAGATTAGCATTCAGGCATACATGTTACCCTACAAATTTAGCTCCCACTGAGTTTCCTCCAGTACCATTGAAGTATGTGAATATGGTGGGTTGTAATGGAAGGAAGAATTTGCTCCCTTAGATATACATATAAGCTATCCGTTCCTGTGTGGAACTGAATTCATACCAGTTCTAAAGTATCCCTGGAAACCTGCTTACTGAAGAAACACAGATTTAATTAGATTTAAAACTTGGTTTCTAATAAGCAGGCAAATAAAATGAAGTTCCATGCCTGACTCACAGTTTTCTATTGCAGATAAGAGGCTTGCTTTAACTTCTTTTGTGATCAGGTACAGCACAGGTAATTTTCATGACTGAACCACTGCCTTTATGGGTGATACTATTTTAATTGCTATGGGCCTGTTTCTCCACCTGTGAAATGGGTAGTGTTATCTTCTAAGATGTTTTGAGATCTACTGTAGAAAAGATATATTTGAGAATTTACCATTGCAATGATAATTAAATAACATTGTTGATATTAAATTCAGGTGTTTCCAAAGCTAGCTTATGTTAAACCTAATGAAAAGGGTGCTCTTCTGTGATGCTGTCAGAAGTCTGCTGGTACTATAGTCTCTAATAAAAAGTTGCCTTCCTAAACACTTCTGAGCACAAGAGGCTAGCATTGTCTGTGCCATGTTTTAGCAGTACGGTTTACAGAGCAGGCTGGAGCTTGCACATTCCATAACCCAGCTTTTTTGACTGTGCCACAAGGCTTTAGGATGTCTTCATGGTGTCTTCTCAACATTTACAGGTAACCTTAGTCTGCTGATACCTACAAATACCATCTTTCTTGTTGGCACTTGATGTCATGACCCAAGTCAACTTGCCTTACAACAAGTGGCTGCATGGTAGTGCCACAAAAGCACACAGCATTCATGGTACCAATCCCTCCACATTACAGGTATGCACACAGGCTCGTGTTGGGGCACAATGTAGTTTTTGTTCCAAGGTGGTATTCTGGGATGATGATAATGTTAATGCTGGCAAATGTGGACCTAAGCACAGGTTCAAGCTATGCTTAAATTGTGTAACACATATCCAAAGTTCCAATACTACTTTGTGTGAAAAGAGAGGCATTTATGCATATACTTGCCTAATTCTTTTGTGATTTTCTAAATCATATTGTCTTGAGCAGTGAAAAAACTGTCCTATTTCACTCCTGAGAAGGAAATTCAGTTGTATGTAGGGGCTGCTAGATGAGGGTGGCTTTACCGTATTACAGTCTCAAATCTTGTGTCCCTTACTGAAAGCAGGTGGGATATGTCTTTTCTTCTTTTTCAGCACTTAGAAGTGGGGAAAACAAGGACATTTATAAAGTGGCATGAATCCTCTCAAGTCTCTGTTCTGCCACTGATTTAGACTTTATGTATCCTGGATGAGGGGTGTAGGGCCTAATGCTTGAATTTGAGTTGTGGCTCTGCACATCTGTAAGACAGTATCTGGTCAGTGTGAAGTAGGGTCTTGCTTTCTATGGAATAAATCTCCACCATCTTATTTTAACCTGGGTTACTCTCCACTTGTTGTCCCTGTTATCCAGCTTGTGTCTGTCCTGTCCAGCTGTCAGATAACCTGATCCCTTTTTCTCTTCCTGGGTGTGAGCTGTGGCTGAACTGGACACAGACCATTTCAATGGTGTGCAAAGGGCACAGAAGTGTCTGCTCACTGGCCCAGCAGAAGAGGCAGCTAGAACAGGAATCCCCTCGTATGCTGGATGGAAGTGAGAGATTAGAAATGCTGATCTTACTACTTTCGTATTCAAAGTCTGGCAACATCAGTAGTGGGTACAATAACCTCTTCCTTTGGGGCTAGGAGGTAGGGCTGTGGGTGTACAACACCGTTTAGGGAGTAAAGTGTGATTGAAGCAATCGCTGAGAGGCACTTCATCCTTTAAAAAGGATAAAGTTCCTTCCTTATGAAAGGAGTTACCTGGGTGCAGAAACATGTTTGTTATTGCTGTTAGATAAAACTTTCAAGGACATTTCAATGGTTTTTGAACCCAGAGCTGAATGAATGACAGTTGTAGAGACCTAGGCTCTTAAGCAGCTTCATTGCTTCTGAAAATGTTATGCAGTTTTTTATATGTGTATAGCTTTCCTACATAGGGTTTCTGTGTGATGCTTTTATAACTGTCTGCCAGGCCATATTTTACAGTACAATTTAGAAAACTTTACTAGTTTGTATGTTGTTTAAATACTTTTTGTCTTAACCCTTTCTCTCTTGCATCTTTAAATTTTCTGCTTATTAAAAAGCCTCTTCAGCCCTTCAACACACAAAGTCAAAGTTTAAATGAAAAAACAAGAAAGCAGGGCTCTCCTCCATTTACAGGCAAGCTTTCTCTAGTGTTTCAGAGCTCTAGAGGAAAATAAAGCACTTGAACGTAATGGCATACAATTCCATGCTCAAACGTAAAGGCACTATCAGTGTAGTGTATACAAAGTGATAGTGTAGTGTCTGTTCCCTGAGGAAGAGTAGATAAAGTAATCTACCAACACAAATGGACTTCAAACAGTAGTTTTCAGCTAACAAAAACAAACACCACATCTCAGATTTTTAAAAAAATTAAAAATTCTTTGCACTTCTCAGCTTTCCCCCAGGAATATTCTTCCTTCCTCTGAGTTCCATGTTGTCATGGAGAGTGATGCGTTAAGGTCTGTGAAGCTGGCAGGCTGCTTACTTTCCATGTTTTAAGTCACAGCTAATGTCCCCTAAACTAAAGGAGGCTTTGTTTTCTGCTGTAATAGCAATAACTTTACAGTGCAGAACTGGCTGCAGACTAGGAAGTGTAGGCATCTTTCCCTGTAGAGTCCTTATTTCCTCAGATGCTTAAGTATTCCAGTGAAAGCTCTCAGGTTTAAACATGTGAGTACTGTGGATTATCCAAACAGGGCTTTTTTCAAGTTAATTCTGGATTAAATTATTGAAGGGACAACCTGTAAAATTTGTGTCTGTATTTAACTCCTTCTAAGAGTAAAATGTTTGGAATATTCAAACCAAGAGTTTGATTTGTCAGTTGCTTCCAACTTACAACTTAAAATCCAGGTTCAAGGAAGAACCAGAAGGCTGTTTGTAGGAAAAGATATGGAAAATAATGAAGATGAAAAGCCAAGTCAACACCAGAAAGCTGAGGAGCAATTTAGCTGAAACTAAAATGGCAGGCAAGATACTGGAAAGAATGGATAGCAGAAATTAGCAAGAAAATAAGGAAAGCTCCCTACAGCTACAGATCTTTGGTTAAATATTCCTTCATTTTGAAACAGATTGCTCACAGGAAGAATTCCAAAGTAACTACCATTACTTTAAGATAAACCTTTGGTATACTATCAAATTGAATTATCATTTACCATCTTGCTGTAACATGCATATCCTGTTTTCATCCTGAATTTTGTGGTAGTAAGAGTATAAGAGACAACATCTTAGGAAAACAGCATTTTATATATTTATTAATTTAAACAAGGAAAAGCTTATTTGCTATCACATAACTTAAGAGCTACATTAAACACTTTAATTAAAAAAATACACATGATTACAGAATTTAAAGTGTATTGATATCTGTATTAAGAACTACAGAGTATCTTATTTGAATATGTAGCTGACAGTTGGCACTGTATATGTGGGAAGATGCAGCATAAATTCGATACTGATATAGATTGGTTCAGTCTTTGGTGTAAATACATGGAGGCTACAATCCAGTTTTTCTTTTTTTAAGGAAATACTAAAAATAACTAAGTTGTAAAGTTGTAGGATCAAACTCTCAAATCTAATATCCCAAATATTATCTCAAATAATAAGAATATTAGTTGCCTGAATATTTTGGCAAAATTTTTTCTGCCTTTTACTGTGTATATTCAGAGCTTTTGATACATGAAGATAATGTGATTCACGTTAGACACATGGCAAATCTGGGGAAAAATGGGATTATTTAGAAGACAGGACAAAGGTAAAAATTGACTATTTTAATTGACAGAATTTGCATTAAAACCAAAGGAAACACACATTACTTCTACAAACAGTGTAAAGGGACAGAAAGGCACATTTTATACTAGATTTACTGAGTATATTCCCATTCTTCACTAATTTAAGATTTTCATCATAGACATGGTAGAGAGAACTGATTGTTTCCTGTGCTTATGCAAATCCTCTTCACAGTTGTTGCATTTTTGCAATATTTATTACCACTCATGTGAAACCCTACTTTGTGTGGATTCTAGCACATAAACAATTATGCTTGGGTTTTGATTGTTTGTGCATCCTGTAACTTTTCATGACATCATGTCACTAAAGTCACCACTACTTCATTTTTATTCCTTTTGGTCCTCATAATTCCCTGCCATTCAAGGCTTTCAAATGGGCAGTAAATGAATCTCAAGAAACGTTTTGTCTGATGATACTTGGCTGGTCATAGAATAAAATAGCACTCTGAATTGTGAATGGATTGCTTCTTTTTGTTTCTTAGCTTCATTTCAATCAAAGGGAAATTCCTTCTATTTCTATTAACAGGTATTATATTTTAGTAGGAGATAGTGTGTATATATATATATATATAATTCTCCATTATGAGAATATACCAGTAAAATAATTTTATTTTCACAGTGTCTTGATAATAAGTAGTCTGTGCTGTCCTTTCTGTACGAGCTGTTACACCTTAAAAGTATTTCAGGATAAGAATGTATTCCAAAATCAATAACTATGAATCTTATAAATAGTTGAAAACAAGCAAACACGTATTTGGCCATTTCCTTCCCTGGAAGAAATCAAGCTAAATTCCACCCAAAAACCATTAGGTCAGCAGTTTGTCAACATAGGCCTAAAAAAATATAAAATAAAATACACTAAAATTGTACATAGCAACTTCAAAATCCTGCAGATTAATTTTGACTCCTTTCCTCTGCATGATTTAAAAAGGAGACTGTAAAAGCTTTTGACACTCAGTGGATGCTATTCAATCAAAATGGAATTAATTGCCTCTGAGGGAAAACAATTTGCTAAAATAACAAGCAATACATGTCATCAGTTCTGTGACTGGGCCAATCCCAGTAAATCATTGCTGGGATCTAGCTACTGTGCATAAGTCAAAAGTGCTAATCAGAGAATTTGCAATAGCTTTTGTATGCACTAAATGTTTGAACGACCCATTTGTCTTCTGGAGTCTTATTTGCTGATGCATAATTTCCTAGGTTGTCTTTAAATTTGGAGTAAGAACAAATGAGATATTTCAATACTATGAAACATATTTTCAAGGGCATAAAGCCAGAAATGCTGACCTACAGCACCTTTGCATTAGTTCACAGGGGACAGGACTGACCATTTCCTTTCCCTTCCCTTCCCTTCCCTTCCCTTCCCTTCCCTTCCCTTCCCTTCCCTTCCCTTCCCTTCCCTTCCCTT
>JAOQGH010000032.1:53066452-53159006 GCA_025769975.1 Gallinago jamesoni
TCCCTTCCCTTCCCTTCCCTTCCCTTCCCTTCCCTTCCCTTCCCTTCCCTTCCCTTCCCTTCCCTTCCCTTCCTTTCTTTTTTTTACACTGACATGGAAATGCAACTACCTTGAGTCAATGTCTGACTTTGTCAGGCAGAAGATACTTATATGCATTTCTTCCTGTATAAACCCAAGCAGTAGTGCCTTCAGCCGATGTGACTGATGGAAGAAATACCATGAAATAAAAGCAAGTTGGCCGGTACCTGCAATGTGACTAGGTAATGCAAGGCTAGGTTTGACACAGCTTTGGAGAATGGCCAGGCAGTCACAGCAGAGAGTCTCAACACTGAACTTAAGTGGAGGTGGTAGGAAAACATAAAAGCATAGGCAGTTACAGAGAACTAACTATACAAGAGAGCACCATGGAGCGTGGCATGAAGCTGGGAAAAGTGCACATGCACTGGTATGTCTATCTTTTCTCTTTGCTGGACATGATCTACTGATTATATAAGAATGTATACAATAGTTTGGGTTGGAAGGGACCTTTAAAGATTGTCTGGTCCAACCCTCAGTTCCCAAGATTTGATATCTCATATCTCACTCCACCTATATTTTATTCATGGAACTTCTTTTTTTTTATTATTTGGTTTTTTCCTTCTTTCTTTTCCCTTAAAAGGAGAGCTATGTAACTTGTAGAGAAGGATCTCATTCATGTTTGGCCATGTAGTCAAAAGTCAGATTTTTATTATAGTTTCCTATATTCAATATTGAGACCCCTGAAGAGTCTGAAAGAGCAAACTATCTAGATAAAAGCATGACTGTGTAATCAGCTTTCTGGCCTAGTAACCTTAACATTGTTCTTTCAATGTACTTCACAGATAATAACTGTTATAACAACTGAATGAGGGAATAGCCTCTGCATGTCGGAATGATGCAAGTATCACATAGTACTTGCATAATACTAGTACAGAATATCATTGCACACAAACTGTGATGCCAGATACTTTAAAAACAAAGATGTAAGCCATAGATGTTTCCTGTGGGGTAAAAAATATTATCATTTTGATGCACAAAGTGTAAGAAAGGACTGATACTGGAGAATTTTCATCCAGTCGTGGTGTTCTCTAGACTGGAGGTAGGAGAAGTAAAGAGATGCTTATTTGCAATCTTTGCAGTCTTTGGGGATAAAGCAAATAAGAAAATCAAAACTCTTTTGTTTATACTTGAGGGTAATTCAATTTCATCTCATTTGGAACATGACAGGAAGATGAAAACTAAAATGAAAACAGCTTTTGAATTAAAGACAATCTTTTCAAATCAATCAACATTAAAGAAGAAAGGAATTGGAACAATAAGTGAATGACATGCGCTATTGCTTGGAAACTTTTGAAATCTTAGCTTTGTAAACAAAAGAAAATCTTCTATATTTGTGTATTGATGGGACTAATTTCATCACTTACATTCCCTGAAACCATAATACACAGGATGACTCCAGTCATATTCTGTTCATAAAGCTGTTTGAAATTTACTCCCATCTTTCAATATCTGGCTAGTCTTTATACACCTAAGTATTCTGTTGTCTTAACAGAGACTATCTATCTGACATAACATTTATAAGTAGGTCTGTTTTCCTCTTAGTTGATGAACACGAACCTATGAAGTGTTGCAGAAGTGTCCTTGTAGGTTTATGGAAGAGAGTATTCAGCATGGACAGAGCCCATTTTACATGGGCTTATATGTAATTTTGTGGAATGTACACAATTAAGGAACTTTAAAAACTACAAACTACTCAGTTTTCCACTGTACTTCCCATGAGAATGCGTTAAATTAGGTGACAAGGTGAATTTATAGGTCTTGTACATACAAGTTTTTTCTCACTTTTACACTTGATTGCATAGTGGAGTGCGGTAAAACAGGACTAACTCGAAATGCACGAAATGTGTGGTTTGTACTTCATCATTTCTTTTATGCCACATGTCAAAGTGCAGTTCAAGTGTGTGTCCATGGTACACCCAGTTCCTAGAATATTCATATACACATGCAAAATGGATGCTCCTGTAAGAAAGTTCATCTGAAAACACTCATTACATTCAAGTATTGAGTATTGTGGCTATTTGTGACATTAGTGATATGCTAAGATATTTTAGTGCGAAAGACTTTAAAGACGCTTTTTAATTTTAAAAGGTCCTCTTTCTACTTTTCCTGCTTACCATGTCTCATCTCTCACACTTTCCCCATGCTGGCTGCTGCAGCTGGCATCTTCTCTATTTGCTCGTAAGCGTTTCTGTGGCCTTTGTGCTCTCCCCTCCACTATTCCTAAAGCTAGGAATTTCTTGCCTGAAGTGAATATTGCTCCTCTTTCATGTGTCTCTTCTATGGTTCTACCACAATACAGACAAAAATTAGCTAACTTTAAATGGCTAATTGAGAGTAATTTGGAGCCTGAGGGATTGATGGAGAAAGGCTACTTTCATACAATTAATCAAAACCTGATTAAAATATATATGAATACAAAAAAGTTTATATTAACCATCTGGTTTTTTCCTTCACTGATTATCTTATGTTTTTTCTAAGAATTCTTTGTGGAAGGGGCTGTCTTTAGTTCTGTTGTACAGCATCTGGTATAACAGGTTAGTTCTTGTTGGAATTTCTGGGCTTTGCTATAGTGGAACTGTAGGAATAAATGGCAAGGATAAAGTTTTCTCCTGTCATTTTAGGCTAGTTCTTATTCCAGTAGAAGTCAGCAGAGTAAAATTTGAGCTTGAATGAAATAAGTCACAAAGTCGCATTTATTTTCCTTTTTTAAATTAAAAAAAAAATCATCCTTGAAGTTTTCACTACCTTCAATGAGTACAGTCAAGTACTTTCTGAGTTATTACACCCCAGCCACTTGAGTATCATACTCAGCCAAGTAAACGTGACTTCTAATTTGCAACATAATGTAAAAAAAAAAAAAAGTGAGAAATTCAACAGTCCTGTTTTCATGACTGAAGAGCTTCATTTGAATCTCTGCATTTCTCCATTTTCTTTTTACTTAGAGTACACCGTGGGATATTTTTTTGAGCTCTAAACATAACTGCAGATTTTACATCTGTCATTGAGTAGTAGCTCTGGTGCTTAATAACCATGCTCCGTTCAGGAAATATCCATTATTCACTTCCAGTGTACCTTCTGGCTGATGTGCTGAATCTACCTTCTGTTGGAGAGCTTTCTGCTGGATTGAATTGGCCTTTATACAGCAGTGCCTGAGTGCCCAGAGTTTTAAGTTTTCGCTTTTGCTGTGCTCCATGTCTGTAACTCCACTTGACGTGAGCCTAAGTCTTGGGAATTTCCAACAGGAAATGCTACCCCCAGTATGATCAGACACACTCTTGTTGTCTGCAGTTGGTGTTTTGTTTTGAACACCAAGCATTCCTCCCTTCATATATCTGAGAGTATTTCAGTTCTGTGATTAAGGCTGGTATTAGATGACCTTTACTCTTCTTTCCCTTGCTTTCCTCTTAAGAGTTAAATGAAAGCCTTCCGTTCCTCTACAGGGTACTTAGAACTAAGGCACTATGGCGCTAGCAGCAGGTTGGTTTCATTACATTGATAGGATACATGTGCTGTTTTTTATCTCTAGCATTTTCTCAGTAATTCAGCACTTTAAAGTCTCAGCTGTCTACCGATCTGCAGACAATTGTTTGGTGTAATACTATCCGGAAAAAGCTGATAAAACACAGATGTGACTAGGTCTCTGAAATTTGTGGTTTGCTAAGTGGTTTTTTTCTTTTTTTTTCTTTTTTTTTCTTTTTTTTTGCCATTCTTGCCCATGGCAAGTTAGCTTCCCTACCAGGCATGAAGGCACAGACTTTTATTAACATGTTGCAACAAGAAGGTAATTGCTAAAAATTAAGGAAGTTAGTTGAAATATAAAGCAGAAACATTATAACTGTTTTCCCTATTTTTCATCGTAACCTTTGGCAACCATCTCTCCATATTTTGCCCAATGCACATCTATAATAGTTTTCTTTTTCTAAGCATTCACACTGAAGTGTGGATTACTGGCAATCATGTACAGATCCATTTTAAGCAAAATGCTTTCTAGGCTCTTTTATGCATTAAGAGCCAACAGCTTGATTTTTCAAAGGGACTGAGATTTTACAGCCACAGTGAGGCTTGTCTAGATAAAAGATTTGATTGTGCTTGAACAAGATTGGAAGCAATCTAGTTAGATGGCAGGATGTTACGATCTCTTAGTGGTTAGTGTTTAGACAAGGACAAATTATATTCACCGTAGCATCAGCTGAACACAATTTTTCCTGGCTTCCATTGACCTCTAACTTGTGACTGGCCTCCTGTCCTCTCACTCAGTTATCACAATTCCATTCAAACACAACCACATTTTGTAATGTAGGCAATCCTTACTGACAGCATCAGAAAGTTTGCATGTGTTCAGTTCTTTTACAAACTGGCCCCCGTCAGCATAGACTTTTCCTGCATGTGGGTGTTTCTTAGACAGCTCATGTACTGTGGATGTTTCTTAGCACGGTAAGCTTTCATTCTCATTATCTGAATTAAGTCTCATGGTTAATTTATGAATTTTTTTTTTTTTAAATTGATATAACTGGACTAGTACAACTTTGAATGTGAATGCAGTTTGTTAGCACAGTGGTACTTCATTTACTCATGTAAGAGTTACCACTAACAGGCCTTACCCTCCTCCCAGAGAAACTCAGTCTCAGCAGTGTAGTAACCAGTTTTACTTAGGAGAGACTCGGGCTCTAGGTTCCCAAGTAAGATGAGAATTTCTGAAGATTCTAAATAGATGAACTTGTCCAGAAGAAAACCAGACTATACTGTAATACTCCTGTTTATCTCCAGAGTGTGCGGGAGGGAGAGAATTTTGCAAAAGGATGCTGATTGACATCTGTCTGTATGATAACTACACACAGCTTTAGGGATTTATGCGCCAGACAGGTTTTCCATTCCGATTCAAATGAAAGGCCATCTTGCAATTAAAGGCTCAGTTTGCAGTTCCTGATTTCTGAAGGAAGAGGGCGTTTCTATTTATTCCAGAAACATTTAGTGGTTACATGCATGGCTGGCAGCAATTTCCCACAATGTGTAAATTAGTCAATCCCAAAGTCAGTAAACTTTTGCTTTGAAGTGGACATTAATGAAGTGCACCATTAGAGCCTAATGATTGTTCACATTTGTATTTTAGGGGCCCCTCTTGCTTTTGATGTCTTAGTGCCTTGGTTTCTTGACTTCAGTTATCTAAATGCCAGGACTGCTAAACTCCTAAGAGAACTCAAAAAAAATTTAATGAAAAAAGTTAGTACTGGCCTGACTGATGTTGGCACTTCAAAGCTGCAACAGACTAAATTGCTGTAGACTGCTTAATTCAAAAGTGCTCCCTTGTGGATGACAGTGCATGGTGACAAAGTTCAATTGGCAACAGGAGACAGGCAAGATCAAAGACCCTCTATTGTAATAGTTTTGTTCCATGAAGAATTGCTTATTGTCAGTAGTTTTTCAAGCCTTTACTGGCTCCAGCTTCATATCAGGATTCCCTGATTCAGAACCAGCTTAAATAAATAATTGTAATTACATCCTTCTGATAATACATTGCAGTTCTAAATGCTGCATGTTGTGCCTCCCCAAGGTCCAAAAAAGAAAAGTGTGTGTTAGGAACCAGGACTTGGGGGAGAACCTCCTTTTTTGGAACCTTCTTCATTCAGAGGGATCCAAAATGCAAAGTACCACAGAAAGTTAATGCCATGTTAGCAGCAATTGAGACTTGCTCCAGACAAAGCCACACTGCCTTTACTGTCAGGGCAGTGATGCTGCAGTTTCTAATGTGCATCACCAGGCTGTCTGGTCATTCAGTTTAAAATTAAACATTCAGTTTAAGATTAAAGTGAATATAATCCTGTAAACCATGCTTTCTCTCTCTGATTAAGGCACTAGTTTGAGTGAATTCTTAAGAAATACTGAACTTCATACTAGCAATGTTAAAACTATAGAAATCTCAGAAAAATTCATCATTCACCAGTATTCTTTGTTTTCCTTTCACAACACATACAGTTCCAAAAAATATGAAATTTTTTTCCAATCAGAAGCAAAAAAAGAGGCCCTATCTGAAATTGTCCAGTTACACTGGAAATCATGCTCATTTTTACTACTTTTGCTATTATTTTTTTCCCCAATAGTGTTCGCCATGTGTAAGGAACTGTTGAAAGACAAGAAAGGCAGCATCCCTCAGTAACAGTATTCAGGGATGTTGTCTCATAAAATGTACATGGCATTGTCAGAATTGCTTGTCTTGAACTAATTATGAAAACATGTTTGGTGACAATTAAGGAAACCACTGTGTGATCGTTTTCATGTATCATATTGACAGAAGTAACTTTTATTTTTTAATAATCACAAATGACAACATTTTTCACAGAAAATTTCATCATATTTAGCACAGGATGAGCAAGTAGAAAGGAAGGATGAGCAATTACAGTTAGAAAGAAAGCAACAAAAAGAAATGCATTGCAATTAAATCACATATGCAATGGACTCAGATCTGTTGATCTTCTGATTCTACCAATAATTTTAATTTAAACAAGCCAAAAGAGAGCATGCTGTTCCTTAAAACTCATTTATGAAGAGCATCAGAAGTGTGGTTGTGTTATTTCTTTCTTCTTTTTTTTTGGCAAGGTCTGAAAAAACATTCTAAACAGGATTAGAACTGTACTATGCCTATACAATTTAGCTCTAGCAACTTCACGGTTGTAAATTATGATGGAACACATCATTAGCTGCAGACTTGTATGTTCTCCCTTAATCATGCTGAAGTACACATAAGCCCCAGCTGAGCAATTATGAATAATTAAATCAATTAGAGACAGTCTAACACCAGGTCTTGTGGCTAAACTGGTGTCAGCATCCATAATATTTTAACAGTAAATGCAAATGCGTGCATTTGGGTGGAGGAAAGGAGGTGGACAAAGGCTTATACAAATGCCAAAGCATGTTGCTTAGTGATGGCTTTACAATAATATCATTAAGATTATAAGCTGCCTTCCCAAGGAAAACAATGGTAATGAAATTCCAATAAAAAATTTTGTACAAGGTTTAAAGCTTAAAAATTAGTTAATTAAAAAAGGATAAAATACAAGGTCTAAAAAATATGCTGAATACTTTACATTCAATCAAAATCAATACTTTCCTTTATGACTTGTGCCTAGCCCCTTTTCTTTTGGTACAATAGTTTTCTGCAACCTGGTGCTTAAAGCAAATAAATAACTCTGTCAGGAGCAAAACTGCACATTTTTTCTACATTTTGTGGAAAGAGAGAAAAATCTGAAGAAAACATGGAGATTTTGCACATCAACTAGACAGTAACAGCAATATTTCATACCTTGTAGAGCAAGCCCAATGTTTTTGCTAACAGAAAGGCAGGTTTTAGACCTCTCTGTGCTCTAAGATATAGAAGGTGTGAAATAGTTCTTTTAATCTCTCCCCACAATGTGCTAAACCACTGTGGTGTAATGATCTGCTCTTCTCTGCCAGCCATTACATGTAGCGTTTCTTCTCCCACTGCATCACAACCGTGCCTGTAACAGGCATTGGGTGTTTCTCCTACTACCTCATTCCTCCACAGTGAGGCGGAGAGAACAATTTTGGCTCTCTCCCTCCTTGTCTCCTCATGCAGGGAAATGATAAACTTCCCCTTTTCTAGATTAACTACAGACCAATGAACCAACTCAGAATTCATATCTATTTAGAAGGCTGCTCGCTTGAGTATATGTTTAACTTTAAGTACACCTTTCTTTTCTATTCGCTGAGGTCCAAAGAAGCCTCCTACAGACATTTAAGTGCTCTCCTGACCTAGAACACGGTTCTGTACAACACTAACAAGCAGTTATGTTCAAGACTTAGTATTCCCACCCAACCGCAGAAGCCAATAAAGCCTGAAAGGAAGAATTAGTTAATTTTCTCTAAAATCTATTTATTTCATTAGCAAAATGACTTACAAGTATTATTTGCTATAACTGATCACCAAGAGATTGTACAAATAGTGATTCTGCTTTTTTTTTGTCATTAGTTGATTACATCATGGGAGAATTTAAAGATTCATTATAATCTCCATTGCACAGAGGTAAATCAAACAGCTATCCTGCTTCGAGAAGGCTCAAGTTATCTTGAAGCACTTGCCAGTTGTTATCAGAGGAAGCAATTTAATAAGAAAGAGTCCAATGATTATAGGCATATTGAAAGATAATCATAACTAAAAATATTTTATGTATATTGTCTTTAAGAGTCACTGAACATATAAATTGCATAGATACACTCAATTTGTTTTGGAAGATAGCTATCTGCATCCCACATGAGGTCTTTGAGTATGTTACAAAAGCGATGATTATCATCCTTATCACAAAGCCTATGTGGCAAGGCAGTGAAGGAGCCAGAAATAGAATCTGTTTCCACAGTGTCAGCCCTCTGCTCCATCTGCCAGGAAGCTCTGCTTCCTTACCCCCCTGAAACCTGATCAGCATTGAGTAATTCTCATATTTCGTGGTGTCCATTTTAAGAAACAGAGCTTCACACATGTGCACCACCTAACTCAGAAGGTCACAGTACACATGGAAAGCTTCTTCTTCTTACTTTTGGAGAGTAGGTCAGTTTCTCTGTAAAAGGTATAAACTAATGGACAATGTTTCACTTTTGACTAGGATTTAGTTGTGAATATTTACTGTATAAACATAAACGCTGTTATGTCCCAGTCCTACTACAACATCTGCTAAGAAAACATTTAATACAGGAATTTTAAATACAGGAATCAAACTTTAAACTGTATTACAAGAAAAAAATGTCAAAATCTTTAGAGATGGCATTTATTTCTCTAGATGTGACAGTTTGAACTTGACCATATGTTTTTCTGACCAGCGTTTATAGTGAAATAAATCCACATGTGAAGTTTCTCTTCTGGAACAAGGGGTTTTATTCTAGAATGATGACTTTTATTTGGAAAAGTAGTGATTGTTCCATGATTAAATCACATTTCTGCTAGAATAGACTACCCTTGAGCAGCCATTCTACCATAACTATTTCAGTGGTTTTCCTATGTAGAGTGGTCCTGATGGAGTTTAGGGGACTGGAGAGGTTCCAGAGCAATAGCTAAGACTGGAAATCTCTGAAAATAAGGCTGCAGCTGCAATGACATGGGGCTTTTCAAAAAAAAGAGCCCTTGCCAAATTTCTTCTTCTGTCTCTTCACCCTATGGGAACTAATTAGCCTCAGCAGTCTAAATTCATACAATCTTTTGAGGACCTGCAAAAGCTGCTGCAGGGATTAATGCCCCCGTTCAGGGGAATGGCATCATTTTACACTCATTACCTTTGTAGAAGTTCAGATGAGAGGAAAATGTGATTCAGGAGACCATAAAGTCCATTATCCCTGCCAAAGAATAGGACTCCTTAAATACTGGAATGCTTATGCTCCTTCAGTCTGACCACAAAGCAATGCAGAGGTGCCAGAGATGGATCTCTGATGGCTGACCTGAGTGCTGGAAAGAACAGTGAGTATAGCGCACCGGTACCTCCTCTGTTTCTGCATAAGCCAGCTCAGGTAGAAAAACAATCTTACCCAATTTGCCAAGCACTTTACTAATGATCATGATCCTTGGTAGATGAACTGGCATGGCCATCAGCAATACCCTGCACTAAATAGTCCTTTTATTTCTCAGGCCAGTAGTACTTCCAGGACCTTTTCACTCCTCTCCCTTATGCAGTGTAGACATGCTTGAATCAACTGGCAAAAAATTGTATGATGATGACAAGCATTTGAATTTGCAGATCTTACATATATAATCCTAGTCATTCAAATAATTGGACATAAAATTCCTCTATGAAGATGATTTGATGAGGCAGGATTACTTTCTGAAAGACTGGCAGATCACTTTCTATAAAAGAAGGCAGGGATACAAGTTCTGTGGTTCGTGGTTGCTGCAAAATCAGATCCACTGTTTGCAATTTACCATTTCCATTACATATTTACAATAAAAGACTACACTAGCTTGAATGACTAATTTGAATACTAGTTCATTTTTATCTTGATAAAGCGTAAAAAATAATATCATATCATATCACATCATATTATCATATATTTTAAAAGTCCAGTAAACATTCCATTTTGTCTGAAATGTTCCACTACAAAATAATTTGTGAGATCCATTAAAATGGCTTTGTTTCATGCTCTGTTTGATGCTATTTCCAAAAATTCTTTGAGAATAATTCTAGCCCAAATAAAATCTGGGGTGTAACTGTTACTGACTGAAGGAGCCAGGGTATCACAGCATTATTTTTGTAAGCATAATTGTGAATTTGTTAACATATCTTTAAAAACACATTTTAAAATGATTCCATGATTGAAAGATTAGAATATAAGTACATCTTTATTAAAAATTCATATTACAGGGAAATAAATCTAGAAAACCAAAATATCAAAACTGCCCAGCTATAGGACAAAAGGAGTCTGCCTAGTTTTGCTCTTCCACATGGCCTTTAGGGAAAAGATAATACTAGAAAGAAAACTCCTATATTAGGCTATCATTATTATTCTGTTAGTTGTTCTTGCTTGTGAGTAAATAGTCAAGGTAAACTGATTTCCTAAAGATAGAAAATTCTTTTTCCTGAGCAAAAAGAAAGGGAATGAAATAAAAACAAATTTAACCATGTTTGGTTTTTTTATTTGTTTGTTTTCAATTGTTTCCCCTCAAAATATTTTCTTCCAAATCCATTGTCTCGTTTCATGCTTTGGCAATCTGAGTGACTATTTTATGGTGTAACCTTGTTCATGCAGGTTTTAAAAGTTTTAGCTTCTGTAAATGGAACAAAATTTCCTCAAATCCAAAATCAAGCCCCAAATATACTGAATTCTCTGTAATTTTGTTTAAGAGCTTTGTTTTGCCTCTAATAATAGGAGATGTGTGAGTGCGTTTGTACCTCAAGTCCCAAGAAAGTTTTACATCTTGAAGAATCATTCTCTGTTCCTTCTTTCTCCTCTGTTGTTCCTAGGGGAAAATGAACTCTATTTCCTTGTTGTTTAGTGCAGTATATTTTGTTTCTGTCCTTCAAGTGCACTGAAGTGGTGGTGAGTCAACATTCTTTTCTGTTTTCTCCTTGGCTACATATTCTTTGGGCAAGAAATATGGGATATTGTCCAGTGATCTGGGATATACCTCATGATGGCATGCAGATCAAATATGAAGCTAGTTCAGTTTTATATTTCTAGCAATGCCTTTGATAGGAGAAACTTTATTTTTTTGCAAAGCATAGTAAGGTAAAATCTGCTGATGATCTCAAATCTCATCTTTAACATAAAGAATGCAGATTTGAGTGCCTTTTGATGGCTGATGGATCTATTAGTTTCTCTGGAGTCATGCTAAGGTTAGACTTTGCAGGATCAGTCCTACAAAAAAGGGAAAGCACTTATGTTTACCACTTTCTCCTTAGTCTTATTTTAAATTTCTATAGCCTATTTCATCCCAGTGCACTTCACAACCATTTTGCAATATTCTTTGGAGTCAGCTATCAGATGGAGATAAGCAGCCATTCCATCCAAGATAAAATGCTGCATCAGAGGATAAATCAGTATATCTTAAATTTGTTTTCATTCTGGTTTTGGAACAGTTACTCTAAATAAATTTTCTTTTTGAAAAGCAGAATTAATCTGAAATCATTCTCAGTACACATCAATAAGCATATCCAGAGTAGGAAGCATTTTGTGGAAGAAATAGGCATGAGAATGAGATGAAGGAATTATGGTGTTTGTATAGGTGCTTTTTACAGGCAAATCTAGAATCCCAGTCAGAAGCACTAGTGCAGACAGACCTCTTGTCAAAAGAAATTCAGACTATGGTCTGTAGCATCAAAGCCGGATCCCCTCTACATGAAACAGGCTCCCAGAAGAGGCTGGACGTGCAAGATACACCTCTGCAAAGTGTAGCACTGCGGTGATCCCTTGAGCAGAAATATCTTTTCTTGTTTCTGAAGGGTTTACTGTCCAGAGAAAGGAGTCATCTACTTCAGGAAGCTAAGTAAATTTTTTAAAAAATATAACAAAAATAAAACAAAAAAACAGAAACAAAACCCAGAAACCCCCCAAAACCAGCTAAGCAGTTTTCAGGTGAGAGAGGAAGAACTTTAAACAAAGGAAACAAAGGGGTATGAACAAGAAAAAAAATCTAGGACTCCTGGCTATTGCTGTAAACTAGTTTGCTTAACATCTTAATTATATGCAAAATAATAACAAGAATTAGATGGTATCTTTATTTTTAAGTGACATTCCAATTTTTTACAGACATTATTAATGTAGCATGATTAGCTGGTCTGGAGGGAGAAATTGAGGATAAATTGTATGGTTATCAACTGCAGGTTTATTGGTCTGAGACTTCCACCACAGGGAGTGGCTGCTGTATGGAATTGATAAACATAGAGATTTATAAGGTCAAGTTTTATGAGTCTACAGATTCCTTCTGGTGTATTACCACATCCTTATTACAAGCCCTTGCTGCTGTCCAGCTAAGCCACCAGAGGTAATATATTACACTTGCTTGTCTGTTCTTCAGGGTTTTTTCCAAAGGAAAAGAGGAAGAGGTCAAAATAAAATACAGCCTTCTGGGATTGTATTTGCAGCTTTCTTTGGGCTTTGGGGGCTGTAAGGGCAGACTGTCAGGAATTGGAGAGTCAGTCTCGAAAAGGTGTGAAAAAGTGATTGTTTGTGACGGTTGAAAGAAACAGAAAGTGAAATTCTTACGGGGGTAATGATTTTGTTTTAAGAAAGATAAAGAACAGTTACATAGTGACTTGAGTACAGTAAGATAGGTAAGTGCAGGGTTCTCACTCAGAGGCTGATGTCTCAGGAAATGGTCATTTCTAATAATTACCTAATTTGGGAAAATATGAAAAGTTAACAAATACCTGATTGACACAATAATTCTTGATTCACACAATATATAACCAGGCTGCTTGATTCATTCATAGAAGACACAGGAGTGGAATGAAACGTCTAAAAGTCCATTTCCCATGTTCTTAGTGTATTATTCAAGTTTAATATTGTCAACATTTATCTTAACAAGCTATCTTCTGTTCCTAGAATCTGATGCAAAGTTGTACAGGACATTAAAGCCTAACATAAAAAGGACATTTAAACTTTTTAAGCATTCATAACTATCTTCTTGTATAATTGTGAGCATCCTTCATTTTGTTCTGCCTTGCACACAATTAAAAGCATTGTAGATTGGCTGTATCTCTGATCTTTAGCCTTCAACCAATGGCAGAAGCTTTAAGTTGTACAAAGTAACAGAAACTAACTTGAATAGCCAAATTCCTGTCTACATAACCAGCCTCAGACATGGATTACAGAAATCCCTGATGTTCATAGTGTAAAAGTATTTTCTTCCCATAGCTTCAGAAAAGCAGAATAGAATTATAACAATCAGAATTACAGTACATAGATTAGAAAAAATGCATTCTGATATAATCCTACTCTTTAGGCAGATACAATTATCCAATGGAAATGGCTCATTTACAGTAAAATTTAGCAGGGTTTGCATCCAATGGACAAGAGTTGGTTTTGAAAGAAGACATTGTTTTTCAGGAGTGATGACAGCAGCAAAGTGTTTCATCAGCCAAAATCAGATGCTTTTCAGTTTAAATTTTTTCAAAATACCAAAAAGGTAAAAGTTGGAAAAAGCATGAAGCATCAGTGCTGCATATCAATTGCTTTCAGGATTCTTTTATTCTAAGAATTCCTCTTAAAATCGTCCCATTTTAAAGCTAGCTCAGCAAATGACCTTACTTGTGGACATGAGAATATTCTGCCTTCTTCCAGCAACAACAAAACCAGAAAAAGAAATAAAATAATGGGCTTGTTTGTTGTTTTTTTTTTACTACCCCTACTTTATGTTACAGCTTACTCACAGATCTTAAAACTGAATAACCGATCATCCACTCTGACGATCATTTGTCTCTAGAGCTCTACACATACAAACTCTTGCTGCAGAACTTAGGGAAAGGAATGAGTTCAGGGCTTGTGAATATAATATATATATAAAAAGAAATAGCTTCAACCATATGGTAGTAGGCACATAACAGTGCATAAAAATCACTTGGAGTCAGAAATGAAGTATTTCTTAGTGACTGGCAAAGTAAAATGCCTTTAAAGACATTTCATCTGATGTCTGGGCAATTTGCTGAGGATGTTGGAGAAGATGGAATAGGAAAGCCTTAATGGGGAAATAACTCTTTTCCTGAAAGGAAAGAAGAATCCCTTGAAAGGTTAAAATCAGTTAAAACATAATGGGAAGGTGCCGATAAAAAGAGAAAAAAGAGGGAAATAAATCATAAAATCTTGAACATAAACTAAATAAAATGATTCAAAAAAGGGACATGGCAAGAAAGAGGAATGCTTCAATTTACTCAACTATTTTATAAAGTAAATATGATAGCAAATTTCTCTGTTTCTGAGTTTTTACCCTACCTCTGGATATGACAGTTTAGTCAAATGATTGTGTTCTGTGGCTGCTGAGGTGTCTGTGATGGTCATACAGAGCCTTGGAAATGAGATGAAGTTCTTCAGATGACATCCTGGGAATTATCTCTCTGCTGCCTTTTTGCTGGTAAAGAGGATAGAAAATTGAAAAATATCTTCTCTTACAGGAAACCAGCACAGTTCATGTTGGTGACTTTGGATTCAAGGAACAAGTATTTAAAACACTGTATGTGCCTCTTTATTTATGTAAAATGAGTAATAATGAATAGAAAAAAATAAGAGAGATTACAGAACAGGAAAAGAAGTGCCAGTAGATGAAACAATGCCACTAAAGAAGGAAAGAAAAAGACAGGAGAAACTAATAGTGAAAGTGAGAAAAAGGGGAAAAGAAAAAATTATTTCCTTCCCTAGATTTTTTGTCCTTGTTCTTTCAGTCTTCCTGATCTTTTCTATTTCTCTTCATTTCCTACTTTTCCTCCTTTTCTTTATTTTTTTTCTCCTTCCTCACAGAAGATTGTTTTTTGTTGTTTTTTTTTTCTCTGAATTTGGAACCGAGTAGGATTTATGTTTAAAATGGAATGTCCTACCCTCACACTCAAAAAAGACATTGAAAGAGATCTCTGTATGGTAGGGAAGAGAATGGAGGACCACTTTTTATGTCATACAATATTGGTTCAATACTGAAAGAGAGAAATTCTCTAAGGCTGTTTAATATGTGTTTCCTGACCCATGGGACTTGTCAAATCCTCAAACAGTTCCACTTTATTAAGAAGTAGTTAGAGCAACTGGAAAGTGCTTTGACCTGTTGGCACATCCTGAAGAGCCTCAGAGATTCTTTTATACTTAAACTCAGCACCGAAACAATATTAAACCATTGAAATTTCTAACTCTTTTTGTTTGCTATTCTCCTCCAAGTCTTAAGGGGAAAAAATGTTTTATTTATTCCTATAATTGTTGCCAGCTTTACACATTATTGCATATTTTAGACTGCTCATTCAGATCAAACTAGGTCAACTTTAAAAAAGTTGGTTATGTTTCTTGAACTTTAAGCTTTACAGTAAAAGTCATTAAATAAGGCAATGGTAAATTTGATACAAAAAAAAGAATACCAATTCTCCATATAAATACAAAGCAAATGCAGAACTTCTATTCATACAGTTACTAGTGACTTATTTCAGGTTATAAGCTGTTAAAGCCTGGAGAGGTGAATAGGTAGCTGGATCTTAAAGCCATAAGGAAAGTATAAATCTTTGCTCTCTTATTCAGAAAGGCAGCTCAATCATTTCTACTGCATAATAACAAATGGTGTTAGGAACGTACAAGAGACAAATAAAAGAAGAGCTTGTAGTCTAAGTTGCTCTAATATGCAATTAGAACCTCTGTTTACATGCTAAAAATCCAGAAAATGTCTACAGAAGTTATGGATTTATTTTGTACAGATGCATTCCACAGAGCATTACTTTCAATACCCTCCTAGATGCAGTGGAGCAGAATATGGCTGACTGCTGCAGAAATGTTGGCAAAAATCATAAAATCCTTTTGTTTCTCATCACCTCATTCTTTCTTACTCAAAGACTACTCCTGATGTTCCAAGTTCAGATTCCCGCTTTTATTAAGCCCACTAATCAAAGATACTTCACATTTGAAAGACATGAAAAATAATCACAAATAAGTATCAAAGACCTAAACTTTTAAAATAGAAAATGAATATGCAAGATTCATTTGTGTATTTGAATCCATTCACAGGTCTTTCCTCAACATTTGACAAGGTCTGTCCTCTGGATGTGGGAAGAGTGCAACTATATTTGGATAGTTATATGTAGGAACTATTTCCTCATTTTCTTCCTGGAGACCCAACATTTCAAATGCCTCCCATTCTGTTAGGCCCTGTCGGTCTTTGGATCTAGGTGCCTGAATCCTGGCTTGTACGTCAGCTGCTCCTACCTGGCAATGGCTAGTTCATTTTCCATAATGCCGACTCAAACTGTTTGTGATGGTTTTAGGATAAAGGAAGGTTAAAAGGGGAACAACTGCCAGGAGGAGAAGAGATGAAGGTGTTTCAGGAAATTAATGGTTTGGCTTGGAAATTAAAGTTTTGATTTTGCTCAGGAGTATTATTACTGAATTCCTTTGGTGTAAGATCAGGCCTTACTTAAATATTTCTCAGATGGTGGAATACTTACCTAGCCCCAAAACACCAGGGAGAAAGGCATAGCGAACCTCCACAAAAGCTTTTGCTCCTAGATTTACATCTCAAGCTGCATGCCTGTTCATGCTTCACAAAGTGGACCCTCGTCAACAAAAATAAATACATCCTTTCCTTTTGGCTCAGTCATAATGTAAACTAGAGGGTCAGCTCTTTTTTTTTTTTTTTTTTTTTTTTAACTGATCAACCACCAATATCTAGTTCCAACAGCTGAGTTTCTTGTTTTACTCAATGAAGATTGTAAATTCAAATACTGTGAAATCCCAAGTTGTGTCATGGTGGTAGATCAAAGAATAGACCTTATAGAAATCCACTCAGAATAAGACACTTAGCAGATTTTAACTACTAAACTTTACAGCAGCATAAAGCATAGGAAAGAAGCAGTTATAAAATCATGTCCCAAGTTAAACCATTGTTAAATTTTTAGCTGTAGCATATGTCATTCCTCAAGGCATTTCTTGAACCTAGACAAGACTTACATAAACTGCAGTAAAGAGGAATAAAACAGTTAAGAAATTCCACAAAGTTTCTTCTATAGTTTTAATTTGACTACTTAAGTGATCTTAATTAACACAATTACTTCCCATTTTCTGAAGTGCTGACAGAACTAGGCACTTAGTCTCCTTATCTGTGTCCTGTGCCTTTGGCAATTTGAACACCATAACCTTCACTGAGCATACCCTCCATAGCTTCAAGTCACTTTCTTACTCCCCTTTCTTCCATGCCTGGGTGAAAACAAGAAGAAGGGATCTTCTTCCCCATGGACTTTCTGTGCACAGGATCATTGCTGTCCATAATGGACCAAGGATTGCAGAGAAAATCACAGGGAGAGTTTTGCTTGGATACTAACATTAAACCAAATAATGAGCAACTAAATTTAGGGTGCTGTAACATGAAATATTAGACATCTTAACAGTGATAAGTGTCATGAGTCTACCTCTTCTATCTATCGTATGCCTGCATTGTGGTAGCACAGAGGAGACTCATCTTGATCCGTTATTGGCGAGACGAAAACAGAGTAAAAAACCAGCTCATATTTCCTAAAAGCTATATGGTAAATCTTCTATTCTTTTAATAATATTTAATCAAGGTCTTTATTTATAAATAGAGAATTCTTTCAGTTTTACAGCTCATCATGATTATGGTTTTCACTGTTAAGGTCTAGTTACTGCTGTAGCCATATATATATGAAACAGCTGGGATTGCTATCTCAAGGTAGTGCTTGCAGACACCAATGATCACCCTCCACTTCAGAAGGCAAACACTGAATGTTGAGGAGCTGCTATCAACACAGCAACACAAGTTCTAGTTACTTCTGTTGTTGGGGTTGTAAATTCAAACCACATTGGCGAAGACAGAACAGACCTACTGCAAGTCACCATTTGCACCTGAGAAGCGTAACGCCTAATTGAAGCCATCTCACTAGCTCACATCAAAGTTCACACAGCCTTACTTGGCCACAGAGGAGGTTTGCAACTACAGAGCAGTGGTTGTGGCTGGTCCCTGGTGGATGTAACTAGGGAAATCCCCTGTGCAGGGCAAGGTGTACGTTTCTCTCATTGCACATGTCCCCATGTGATAACAATAATGCTGATGAGACAGATCAGTAAAGTATTAGGTGCTCCCTCCCTCAGTACATTTAACATGAAGCAATGATGTAGATTGCCAGAAGTAAAGGTGAGGGAGAACAAATGTTGTGTGAATCCTCAGTGGACAGAGTCTGCTCCTGACTGTTTGTTTCCTTTTTGCATGGTGTTTTTACTCATTGTCATTCTGCCCAGAGATTACAATTTTGACAAACTGAACAAGCCAATGGTTGTATTCTGGGAGACTCGAGCTTTCCTGACTAACACATGCACTGCAGCTGCAGTTGAAATCTGTTTCGTATTTAGTGTAACAAATTATGCAAAGTACACCAAATAAGACCCATTTCAAATTCCAGTGGGCCTTTCCGAAAACATTTTAGAGAAATGTTTTCTTTGCTGTTTCCCTTCTGTTCTCATTAAAAAGGTGAATCACTAAAAATAATTGTGTAACAAAACAAAATGACAGTTGGTTCAGAGAACAGCATGACCGGCCGTAGAAATCCCAAAGAAAAGTCTTCATGTCGTTTATATTAGTGAGAGTTTAGCTACATAATCCGGAATGGACACTTGGCTTAGGAACTGCACATTCCTAGCCAACAAGGAAAGTTTCAACTATTTCTCACTATAAAATATTTTAAACTACTGAACATTTCTATTTATTTACATGGAAAATACCGTGTAACCTCAACAAGACTGAATTATTCTGAGGGCTGATAAAAGAAGCGAACAATGTTAATTAATAGAGATAATTAGAAATATTCTGGGGAGGGAGAAAAGGTAAAAGAAAAGACTGGAAGTAAATAGATGTCCCTAGTTCAGATCAAAACTCAGCTGGTGGTTACAAAAGTTAGAGCAATTTATTTTGGTTCCTTGGGGGACACGGCTTTGTTGTTTGTTTTTTTTTAACATGATATTAGCTTCACATTGTTTACCTCAGAAGTTGGAGTCATGTCAGGCCACAGAAATAATGACGCTTGAAAAACTAAGAATTTGGAGGTTTTCTATTTGTTGTTTTGGTGTATAGCTTTTTATTTTAAAAAAATAAAAAATAAAACAACAACAAAACCTAACCTTAAGGTCTGGAAACTTTCTGTCTGATGTAATCCCATGACTCCAAAACAGGGGCTTTACAGAGAAGTATCAAATGTCATGACCATGATAAAAATCACAAGAACAGGGAATACTCCTAATTAGTGGTTTGTGATGGGATGAGGGAAAATTAAATCTGACTAACGGTCTTGCCTTTATACGTTATTGAGCCATCCCTGTGCTGGCTGAGGCACAAACGTCTATGGGAAAAATGCTTCTCCGTTTGTGCATCCTGTATCATATTGGTAATTACTTATAAGTGTCTGTGGTGTCAAGATGCAGGCCTCTATGAGGTCATTTGGCTCAGCACCCCTAGCTACTAACTGGCTGACATCGTAATACCGATCTTTATTGGTAAGTCTATACGGCCATGCTAGTTTTTGGCTCAAGCTAGTGTGCGAGTCTAAATTCCCCAGCCATCTATACTGCTCCTGTGAGTTGTCTCATGCTTTGGCTCAGGTCTGGAGCAAGGAAGCATATTTGCCAAACGGAGAAATTCAGGGGTGAATTAAGCAGTACAGACACAACTTAAACTACAATGAATAAAGATGTGTACTTGGGCACAAGTAATGCAGTACAGACACACCTTTTGAAGTTCCTTCAGTGACGTGAACGAGCTACTGTCATGCAAAGGTCTTTACCCCATCAAGTACTGGAAAAAGCTTGCATCCCAATAACAACTTGGGGTAACTCCTATTGCACGTGGTATGCTTCTGCCTTTTTGCCTATGTCACCAGTCAAAAAGAAGGCAACAAGCAGAAAGAATCCTGGGAAATTTGAATTTACTCAGGCTCAGGGGGTAAATATGACGGAATTAGCTTTCTGATTTCAGCATCAGGAAAAGGAAGTAACTGTTCGTTCTTGATTTAAATGTGTCTTTTGCTTTGCCTTTGTAGCATGATATTCTCCAAAATGTTTTTATTATTTCTTCATTCAAAGGGAACATGGTATTTTTTTTAAACTGAGTTAGCATCTACATCCAGCTCACTTGTTAGGTAAAAAAGACAAATTGTCAACCAAAATACATTGTTAAATTATCTCTTCAGAATCATTTCTGCAAGATGTCCAAGCTACTGCATGCCAGTATAAAAGAAGTAAAATTGTTTGCTTAGCCCATTGAAATTTCTATTCTGTAAAATGTAACAAAGATGGCACTACTTGGGTTATCATTCTTGTTTTCTTTGTGCTTTACGCAGCTAATGTATCTTTTTGGCAATGCAGTATCACAAAGTTTAATAGTCCTATGATCTTTTAGGGTTTTATTGCTGTATTCTTTATCAAATATTGTTATTTCTCAGTAAACCCTAAGAGCTTAAGATTAAATTTCATTATTTCTTTTTTGCTGACATATTGCCTTAGAAACACCAATGTAATGTCCAGTTTGCTAAGTATTATTTCTACCCATGATCTCAGTACAGCTGGCTGGGGTTTTTTGAATTGTATTCAGGTTGAACCCCTAGCAAATATAAGAATTAAGTATGTTCATATCGCTGGATGGTAAAATCACGTTCTCATGGTAAATATGTGTTTTGCTTGTATTTCTAGCCTTTCAGTTTCCAACACAATATATTTCTTAGGTAGCAGCATCACTGTATTTGCCTGTAAGTGCTAACAGCGTGGACATTAAGGCAGGACTGTGTTGAAGTGGCCATCTCTATGTTGTGAGCAAATTTCAAGAAAGTTAGCTAGCTTCATATGTGTCACTGTTTTCCTGTAGCATTGCTCTGTCTCTGGGTAAATTCCCCCTCTGGCTTGATCACAGCCATCGAGCAGTGAGTGGAGCAGGGCCCTTGCCAAACTGAGCTAAAGGGCAGAGTCCATGAGGAACCACACTGACCGTTCTGCTAAAACTCCAGTATCCTCCCCCACTTTTCTCATCATCTACTAATTTTGTTATGCTTTCCCATAAAGAAAGCAAAACAAAACAAACAAACAACTCGTCTGGCAAGAATTACTCTTCACCAAGCAATTGTGGTTGATGGTTCAGTTATCCTCTGAGGGGGGAATTTTCAAAAGCATTCAGCACAGACCTAACACCAATACTGACAAAATCAGTGTTAATTTTACCATTTACTTTAACATTAGTAAAATTAGGCTAATATTGGCATTTGTAGTGCCACCCTGATTCATTCCTGTGTATGTTTTTTTTATTATTTTTAAGGAATAATTTAAAATTCATGGTACTTCCATTTTCAGTGCTTCTTTTCTTATTAACGGCTGATCAAGGAAACCAAGTTTCGTAGCTGAAGATGGGACAATTACCACCAATTCCTGTCTTTTAGAAAGAAGCACTTCTCTTCATATACTTGTAAAAGCTAAGTATTTTCTTCTGAATCCCTCTAGGAAGAAAAATTGTTTTCCCCATCTGTGAATTTTAAATGACGTTCTGTTGGACAACAGTATATTTCTTCTTCTCTTTCCCTCTTCACTTTATCACTGTCTGTATTCATCCCTACCCAATGCTGACCATAGCTATTTATTATTTTCAAATTTTTAATTTTCATGAAGAATGTAATTTATTACAGCTTACAGTGGCTCAGATCTTATATGCACTCTTCCATTCAGATTTGGTCATATTTGTAACTATCTTGACATTTAAATTGTTTTGGCTTTGACTGTGCCCATGTGGCTCTGGATACTTCGGTAGACTGGTGCAAGCATAGTATAAAAAAAGGTACACAATATTTACTAGGGATACACAGAGAACTCAGTTTTCAGATACCTTCACTTTTTACAGCTATTGCTGATTATATTCAGCTTTGCATTTAGCTTTATATGTTTCATTCCACTTGTCAGATTATAGCTGTGAGCTTGTTTTTAGTTATGACACTAAAGACATCTCATCTTTCTGTTGATTTTTTCTTATAGTTGCTTGAACTGAGATTTCACTCCACAATCCACCCGTCAGAATTTCCATTATGCCTCCAAAGCCATAATCATTGTCAGATGCTGTATCATTCCTCTTGATCATTTGACATATTCCTCAAATATATATACAGACATGGAGGTAATTAAACTCATGTATCCTTACTATTCTTCTTCTCTTGTTTCAGAAAGCCCTGTCTTCCCCTTTGCTTTGCAAGTAAGAACATCTGAGTTAACAGAACTCTATTCAGCTGCTATGGTTTGAAGTATATTCAATAACATCTTCATGTTTACCAGGGCTCCTCCTACTACAATGAAAATTGTTTCACCCAAATAGACTATTGCCCCATTGAGACATCCTGATAATCAAATATTGTCTCTTTCTACTGCCATGATGAAAATCACAGTCTGGCTGTTTCTTTCATTTAGCCAAGGTCTGTCTCTTTATTCTGAAATTTCCTCCAAACAAGTGCCCAAACCATGTTATTTTGGAAGTTAAAACTTCACAGCATTAAACTTGCCCAACTGCAATGATATTTCTGTGATAAGAGAAAACGGATGGCCATAGTCTAACAGTTTCATCTAACAGATGAAAAGGTTGAAGGTAGTAGAACTGCAAAATATTTCTGATTATTAAAACAAGGCAGACCAGTGGAGGCTAGTTGAAATTACGTATGTTACGTGAAATTATCTGTAATCTGAAATTACATGTAGTAAGCATCTCTTAAGTAAAACTATGAAAGATCAGGGGCAACAAGTTAATTAAGTTGTTAAGGTTGCTGAAAGCCCCATTTATTATCTAAAGGTGCATATAGGAAAAGCCATGTTGTTCAAGAGCGTTTCTTGAACACAAGTCCATCTGGTGATTTGATAAAAGTATTTAGTTTCTCAAGGCAATCTGAGTGTATACTCCCTAGGCGCCACCGTTTATAGCTTAAATATGACTTGCATGTGGATTCAGCATTACAAATAGGAAACAGCAGCCTTTGGACTTGTACTCTAATGTAGTCCTTTCATCACCCAGTTACCCTTAAGCATCTCCTTTCCTATTGTAATTTGGGCTAAATGCAAAGCATTAGTCCCATCAATAAAAACTAATGGTTCTACTTAAAAAAAAAAGAGGTATATATTAAAAAAAAGGAGATAGATAGCTTGCTTTTCCTTGTATCCAGGAAGTTAACTGGATACTGGCCTGCAGCCATCCACTTCTGGACATAGGACTATTGAAGCGGCACCATTGTCATGAAGGATCAGCCTACACCTGCATCCTTAAAAACATCTTACTAACTAGTGCATGCAGCCAAAACCAAGGACCAGCTTTATTTTTCCATTGACGGTTTACTGGCACAAATATTACAGTCTTAGTGAATACGAGGAAGCATAACTGAAGAAACAGACAGCATAGGCAGCTCCAGGAATTTTTAGTTTTCTGTCACTGCTAGAAAAATGCAACCTTAACTGTCCTTCTTGGTTTAAGTTGGCTGGTGTGGTAATCGAACTTCAGTTAATATACTCAAGTCAGAACCAAGAGATCATTCTAAAAACATACACGAAATTATTAAAATCCAGTAAATGAAGGCAAAAGTCACATTTTGAATTGCAGGTAAGTGAGGTAGTTATAGTAAATTAAGAGAAGCACTTTTAACTTCCACTACCTGAAGAATTGACACCATCTCTGTTATTGATACTAAGAAGTTTGAAATAGCACAGAATTGTGTAAATTCCCCATATTATCAAAGATGAAATTTTCATTAAAATAGAATCTGCACTTTAAACGTGAGAGAAATATTTGGGCAACCTGCAACTGCAAAGTTCCAACTGCTGGTTTGCTCAGGAAAACAGCACTGAATCCTTGCATCTTCACTCAGGAGAACAAGTTTCTTCATGGAACCCATAAGGAAGTCAAGCAGAAGGATAACAAATTCTACGCAACATTTTTAATTGTTATGTATATTCACTACAGTGGAGAAATTAATGAATTGTGGTACAGATCTTGCCTCTATAGTCCAACAGTTTCTGGTGCTGGAAGTCAACCTATTCTTAAGCTTTGGCATAGCTGCATTTTGGCAAAGGTTGCTGCAAGAACCACGGTGGATAAAACTAAACTATCAGTCTTTCAGTTAGTAAATTCTTTTGTGGCCCGGACAATGTCCTCTGTGTAGTGTGCAGCTCCAAGCACAGCAAGGGATGTTACCAAATAGTTTCTCATCCTCACTAGCCAGGGAAACGTTAGCCTTAACCCCCCTATTGACTAACCCTGTTTCCCCTCAGCAGCCCAACAGATTCTACTTCCGTTCGCCTCTTTGTTTCACAAAGGACACATGCTTTTGTTTGCTTCATGCTTCTTATCCCTGCACAATGATTCTCCTTTTTTTCAGATCTCTCTCCAAAGCCCTCAGCTTCCAGTTAGGCACTCAGTGTTAAGCACTTCAGTCTTTGTTCCAATCTTTCCATTTTAGTTTGCTGTAAATGGGCAAGTTTCATTTGTAGCAGTAAGTATATTTGTGACCTTTCAGTCTTGCAATCATTCTTGTCATCTTGCCCTTTTCCCAAACACTTGCACCTTTTTTTAATAGTTACTGTTTTAGTTAATTGGGCTACGGCCTTTTTTGAAAATGCCTGTTAAGCTCCATAGACACCTCGGGCACTGGATACATAAATAATAATTAGTAAAAAACAATGAGATCGAAGCTGCCATTAAATGGTTTCATGGTAACTTTCACCTAGTGAACTCACATCCGGCAACAGGAAAATCAGATACCTTGTAAGGAGTATTAAAGCAGGTTTTGTGGTAATTAATGAAAGATACACTGTTAAGAAATCTGGAGAACCTGGAAAATACCAGCTAAGAGTCTTTGATTAATGGATAAATATAGGTAATTGAAACTGAGGAAGCATTTGCCAGATTCCAAATAGTTTTGGAAAATATAAGATGAACACTAGCAATCAGTTCATGTACTAGATGAGAGAGAAAACCTGTTAGTCCATAGTCCATAAGCCTATTTGGAATTCTTACAGGACAAGACAGAGTTTTAGCAGCAACATTCCAAGAAGCTCCTAAATGTATGATGTTCGGAAAGAAGTAGTTCAGTGACAAATGTCAAGAGGAATATTAACTATCACAGTGCCTCCAAATTCTGTTTTAACTTTTCATATTTTGGGGGGAATGTTATGTAGTTCTAGATCTCATTTCAATCATTCTGTTATTGTTGTGATCCTTAACCTCTAACATCTCTGTGAGGTACAGAGATTGTTCTAACTTTAGATATGGAAAGTAGCTACACAGAGGATCACCCCTAAATGAACGTGGGCATCATGGTGCTATGTAATGCTGTACCTAACCTTTGCTACATACTGCAACCCATAGATGCAAGCATTTCAATCCTGTTCACATTCCACCGGGAAATTTGGGAGGCCAAGAACATGGTCTGGTTTGAATATTCATCCAGAGACAGGAAACCTGTGCTGAGTTGCCTACCTTCTAGAAACAAACTCTATTCTTCCAGTGATTGCCCTCCTGAGGTGGTTACACAGAGCCCTGAGAAGGGGTGAGATGTCTGTATGTGCATGTCTTCTGTTTCTGTTGCTGATACTGTTCCTGTTTATTTCGCGTAATTAAAATGTCGTTGAGCCGGAAAGAGATGAGAAGGAACAGAGAAAGCATATATAAAGAAAAAGACAACATAACCCTGTAAATAAGAAATGTACTGTGATGGGGAAGATGTGCACCCACATAATCTTATGACTCAATATGAATCCAAAAAAACATCTTCAGTAATCGTTTGCAGGACTGAAACTTTGTTTTCTGTCTCAACCGAGTACGCTAACTCAGAATGTAATTTAAGTATACTGTAACTTTCTGCTGCCTGTTACTCATATCAATCAGCAGTTTTAAAAGATGCACAGCAGGGCTTCACCTCAGTCTAAAACTTTGCAAATCAAATACTCAGGTAGTAAACCAAAGGCTCAGATTGTTTCCTAAACAAAAGGAGATAAAATTTAACACACCCATGTCACCATTAACCTTTGAGATGTGATTCCCACTGACTGCTGTAGGTTTCAGTGATGATACAATCACAAGATTCAGTACAGAATCAGGAAGCTGTTTCCCAAAGCTGTGTAGGCTCCATAGAGAGCCTGTTCATGAAAATATGAAGTGAGAGATCCTCCAGAAGTGAGAGATCTGAGGAAGTAACACAGTGCAGAGACATGTTAATGTCTTCGGAGAATTAATGGAATTCCACCAACATGCTTGGGTTTTGCCAGAGCTGGAAGGGAAGGTGGCAATGTCTCAAGAGACACCATCATCCTGGTGCAACAGAAAGAAGAGTGAAGAGTCAGCCCATGAAGGCTTCATCCAAGAAAGAGAAAGATAAGGTCCTGAGAGTCTAGGAGAGTGGGTGGGAGGAAGCTAGGGGCCAGATTACCTAAACCCAGTCACCATCAATTTATATTAAATGAGTATCAGCTACCAAAATGTCAGAAACTGCTGATTACATAAAAGTGAGAGAAACCCACTACTGATTACAATTTGGCTTATGGATCAAGTCCTGCAAACAGGATGGACAGTCCATCTAAAGAATTCCACCACACTTGGGCAGTCCTGGGCACTACCAGGAGCATGAAAGTCTAGTGAACTTTCAACTTCCTTTTTTTTTAAATTTATCTGAAGTATTTTGGGTTAATTTACATTAGGAAAATTCTTGTTGCAACACATAAAACTTCATCAAGATATGAAAAACCACCCACAATCGAAAGAGTGCACAGTTTCCCAGTGTTCTAGAAAAGCACCTGTAAAGGACTTTCCTAAATATCAGCAGCAGTTTTCACGAACCTTTAAAAATCTAAGTTTGCTCCTGATGTATGCACTTTCAGAATATGGCTTTGAGACTAAGACTTTGTGTATAAGTGCATAAGAAGCACATGTGAGTGTGTCTCTGTGTATATGGGTGTGCCTGTATAAGATACTTACACTGAGAAGCACAAAGGTGTTGCAATGGTTGCACAAAATAGGCTCAAATTTTACCTATGATATTCCTATAGAGATAAAACTCTGGTCTATAAAGGTAGCCTGTAAACATGTTTTTCCTACTTGTTCTTTTTTTGGTTTTGCCTTCTACTTGTTACTGAGACGGTGAGAAGGGAGGCGATAGACATGGGTGATCCCATAAAACGTGTTCAATTTATTAATAAGATTTTAGAAAAAGATGAGACCCAGCAGCCTGTAGGCATGAGTAAGTTCTACAACAGTCTGGTTACCAATCATTCTAAGAGCCAGCTAACAGCTGTCTGACCATTGGATATGGCTATTTGCATGGTTAACAATTGGATGTCTATCTACTATGTGAATGGCTTGCAACAAGCTGTTTGTTTGGAGACTATTCATAATGGCACAGTCAAAAGTCTCCTGAAAGGCATACTCGTTTCCATTTCTGTTCTTTACCCTTCTAAAATTGGCAATTTATTACATCAAAAAATAGCAGTCAACCCAGAAAAGGACAAAATTGACACAGTTCCCTTTTGATCTTTCAGTTTTGAATAGGCACCCACCAATGAACTTCCCAATGAATATTCATTGGATGCAAAAGAAGTACCCAGCATTTTTTTAGATAGAGAATTTACTCTAAATATTTAATAGAAGGGCTAAATGTTGATATTTTACATAGCATAGATGCATTTTCAAATATCTTTAGAAAAGAGAGTTAATGTCCTTGCATACATTTACTGTGTTATTCCCTTTCTTTTTATATATATATATTTTTCCTGTATTTCACCATATTTCTGACCTTGTGGCAGGTTATTTCATACCTCTTCTTTGCACAGTTTCTTTTACCTTTCTTTAAAGCTATTTAAAGCTTTAAAGGCTATTGCCTTTGACATAAAAAGTTTATACCATCAGTTTGATCCAATATGCCAAATGCTGACTTCCTTTGCAATGTATAGAATGATTTAGGAATTTACAGTGCAGAACAGGGAAACTCTCTGAAGTTTCCTCTTACTGCAAAAAGATAACGGGCCAAAATACACTTTGTACATGTTAAATTTAATTCATTGAAACTTCTCTGATTTCAAGGCAGTAATTCTAAATTTTCACTCTTGTAATCAAGTGTGGAGGTTGGTCCAACACTTTCAGCTGAGGTTCTCTTGGTTTGCTACAAATTACTACAAAATAAAAATGAATTAAGCAGAAGGGCTTTTTGCACTCTGTGTCAGGATGGATGGATAATTTGATTTTACGTATGAGACAGTCATTACAGTTTTGTCAATGTTGTTCTTTCTGCTAGACCTAATAAGATAAAAGCTAAATAAGAGCCCTTAAGGATAGTCCACTATCTTTATGTAAGATAATTCATAGCTCCCCAAAAGAGAAGATATATTAATTAATTAATTAATTTTACATCTGCTATTATTTCATAACGTTTTAGTGTCATGCTCGACGTTAAAGTATTCAAACGTTCAAAGCATTTTGAAAGCACTGTTCAACAAAATTGTCATGCTCTGCAATATTTAGTTGCTTCTCTACTGAATAAACGACTCAGTCTTTTCGTTGGGATGTCAGTTTGCTACTTCAGACAGCTTAAATAGAAACTTGTTATGACTTTGAAAATGTACAAAATTCAATCATAGTACATGACTTCAGCAGGAGCTGCTTTTAGGACTCTAACCAAAGTAAGGAGTCTGCAGATTGGAGTTAACTGCAAATAAGGCCAGATGCTTTGCATGTGTTTCTTCAACTCACATCGAAGCAGCAATTTACAATGCAGCAGTATACAACTGGTAAGATAAAATGTTACTTAAGGTTGCTGTTGATATGGTATTAAAAAGTTTGGCAGTGAGATTTATAACACAAAATCAAATTAATTATAACCCTGAAAACATATAAACAAATACAGGTTCAGAAAAACTGAGGGAAGTTCGTTTTCTTTTCCTTTTGAACTATTAAGTTCTTCCCATTCTGCCACATTTTGCCTACAGTCATGCTTTTCCATTCACTGATTAGATTACCATGCTGCTTGCTAAACATATTATGCTCCTGAAAGTCACTCAGAAGCTCCAGCTGGTGCAGATGCAGTGACCCGCTTCTTTAGACAAACTGGTCAGAAGAATCACACTGCACCAGAACTTTAGTTACTGCTTCCCTTCAGAGTGCAAATTAGCATGCGTTTTTCACTTTGAGAGCTTTACATGATCTGAGACTTAACTACCTGAGGTACGTGTTCTCTCCTCATGCACTGCTGCAAGTCTCCTGAGAATAGCTGAGACCAAGCGATTTAGTAGCGTTTTAGCTGCACATGAGAACATCACATTCTCACCAGACCTCTCAGTTCTGGAGTTTTCTTCCCCATATTCCGAGGGCAGCTGGGGCTGCGTCTTCTGCATGCAGAAATTGTACCACTTTGATTAATTAGATCTGCATACTGTTATGATACTATCCTAATGATGGGTATGTAGCTATACTGGAATTAAGATCCTACTCTTACTATATTACTCTTCTGCTCAAAACATTAAAAATAGGATTCATCTCAAGTAATGTATTTTCAATGTGAAATTGTCCAGCTGAACAAATTATCTAGCCTTCCTTTACAGTCAGTTAGGAGAAACAGAAAGAAAATTATTCTTGTTAGTTCAAGGATCAGATCTACAGGGATCAAAGCAGTGATTAAGTCTATATTGTGAAAGTCAGAACCACAGTAGAGACCAACTCATTAATTCTGAGTGTGCAAGTTTGTTCACAGAGCAGCATTAATTTAAAGCAGACGTTAAAGACCAGAAACAGCAGAACCACATTATCACAATTCTGTGGTTGACTTACTATAACTATCCCTCAGAAGGCTCAGTGCTGTCTTAACACAGATAGACTTTTTTGACTTCCGTCAGCTAGAGTTAGCTCAGATATCTCTGCAACAGGATACAATGCAGACATGCCCCTTAGCATTCACTCGTCGGTGAGTTACACTTGCATTGAAGTACTGTATCAGTTCTGCTTAGATCAAGCATCTTCATACTGGAAGAAGTTCATCAATGTCAAGGGTTATATATGTTTAAAATCAGGCCCCAAACTGACAAAGTTTTACTGGAAAGCTATATGGGTAGAACAAGTCCTCCTCTATTGACCTTAAGAGCACAGTGTAAAGCCCATCTCTTTATTCAAGCTTTCCTCCAGTGCAAATAGCCTTTTTTTTTTTTTTTTGGATTGCTCAGCTGGAGGGTTAAGGACATTACTTTTGTGTCTTTGTTGTATTATATCATAGGTAATTGAAAACTTAAGTAGTTTAATCTTCAGGCAGGCAACAGTTGGCAATGTATCAAATTTTATTGAACGGTTTTAATGTGGGGTGCACTGTGAGGCCAAGGGCAAGGCAGAAAGTTTCAGCTTTATTGAATCAAATTTGGAGAGTATGTATTTGGTCTCCATGTATTCTCTGTTCATGTAGAACATCAAAGACTTTTTAACCATCCAAAACGTGGAATTTTGTCTCTTACAGCTCAGGCTGACTTGTGCCTTTTACGTGTTCCCTGGTGGATGTAAATTTCCCTAAAGCAAGTATGTGAGCCATTGGTATGGCTATAGGATTTACAGATCATGGCTACTAGCAATGACATCTCTGCTGAAATTCTCCACTGAATCACGTTTTGTTTTGCTATTAAGTAAGACCTACTATGTCAATGCTTGTATGTATGTAGCCTTAAACCTGCAGCCTATATTCTAGTACCGCTCTTGAAAACAGCAATGGGTAGGTTGATTTTACTTGAGTTTGGTTCAAGAGTAAATGTAGCTCAGACCACCCCACTGTGAACTGTCCGCTGTTACATATCTTACCTACAATTTAGAGGAAATGCTATTAGTAACAGGGATATTGTGTAGTCTGTGTCATGAAGAATTGCCTTTCTTATAGCTGTAAGGCTGGCTTAAGGTGCACAGATTTGATCTCAGTTCAGTTTGTATTGAACAAAATAGATATGCAGTGACAAGGACTTTTAGTAGGCCACTTAGCAAGAGGGCTTGAAATTTAAGCTGAGAAAATGCAGTCAGAAACAGGAAAGAACTGTATGTCCAAAGTTGGAAAAAACAGGTTTTAAGTCCTGGATGGTTTTATGGTTGGTTGATGGACTAGAATGGTTGCCAAATTCTTTTCCTTTAGCCTTAGCATGGAAAATTAAACAATGACATTGTATGAAAAATTACATGGTAAAGATGCTTCTTGGATTAAACTATTAAAATGAAAATGGTTTCTTCTCTTGTTAAAAGAAATCTGGTATGTGACTATTCCATTAGCAGGCAAAAGTTTTTGAAATTATGTAACCAGTAAAGTGAGTTAGAATGGATTCTGTGCCATTTTATTCTCTGTAGAAATCATCTTGATTTCCTTACAAAGTCAGTAATGCTCCATCTTTCAAATCTGAAGTGCCTTCCTGATATCTCCTCCTAACTCTCCAAGATATGTTCATACCTCCAGATCACGTGCAAGACTAATTGCTCTAGGGTTTCTTTGCTTCCACAACCTCTTAGACACAGCTGTCTATCTATCTGGGAAATTTTTCATTCACGTTTTTATGTAACATCTGGATTATTTTTACTGTAATAAGCAGAGTTTTGTTCCATACATGTCAACACAAGAAGTTTCCATCCATCACTTTGATCATATTACATCTCTGATGGCATCTCTCAGTTGGCTCCCATTTCTCTAACAGGGACAGATTCCTTATCTCAGTCACAAAGGCATTCATGACATGATGCATAATTCCAAGGACCAAGAGGTCACTTACCTCTTCTCATCATGTAAGTTGATTTGCACGTGTCCCAAATAAGCACTTTAATGCTTTCTCCTTTGCTGGCGGGAAATCTGCCATTAAACATATTCAAAATTTTCTCTATCTTCTTTCAAGTCTGAGTTGGAAGTCCTGTTGCTAAGTTTCCTGTCATGCCCCAGACCATCACTTACCATAGTTAAGAGGAAGTAGTATCTAACATCAAGGGGTTGCTCCCCTACAGCCTGCATTGTTTCCCTTTGGGACACAAGCCGTTGTTTATGACTGTCATACCTGTCATATGGAGTGGAGTTGAGAGTGGAACAGACAACAACCAAAAGGAATTTGAAAAAAGCCTGTAGCAAATGAATTGATTACTTTATGGCAACTCAAGATGCTCAGAAAAATGTGTACTCTTTCCTTTCCTGTGGAAGGGGGCACTGTAGCTATGAGAATGTAATTGACTATCCATGGAGAATGGACAGTGAGGATCTAGAAGCAGCATCTCAAGCAAGCAAAAATTAAACACTGTAAGCTTTTTAAGTCAAAAACATATTTAAACTTCATGCAGAAATTAGTGTTGAGTGCTGCCTAAAATACAGTTTGCTACAGGGGAAACATAAGTGACCTGTATTGCCCTTAGAGAAGTCTTGTTCCCAAAAAACCTTCAATCATCTCCAGTAAAGAAAATGTACTATTTTGGAGGATGATGACTGTAAAACCTAACTTCAATAATTACAAAAACATTGAATGCAAATAGACATTTTGGCATATAGACTTGCTTTAGAAATCTGCAGTAAATCTCAGTCTCTTCCCTGCTATGAAAAATAAAAAGTCACAGAACTGAAATATAAAGTGAAGAATTTCTTTCAGAAAATACATTTAAAATATCTGTAATTTACTAGACATAAATACATCTACTTTTGATGTAGAACTTCGTAATTCTACCCAGTATTTTCAAATGCCAAAGTGCAAGCCATGGCCAGTCTTCCATTCAGATCAAATAAAACAGGCAGGGCCCTTTTTCCTGATGTGGACAATTTAGCTACAGTATTAAAAGACTGTGCTCCATGGAGAGTGTAATTTGAGAACCTAAGATCACAATAAAACATTATAAACTTGTGTTAAAATGTCTGGAATTACTAAGATAGCTGAGAACATAGCTGAGAAACTGTTGAAGTCCCAAAAGAATCAAATCCTCCATCTCTTATTTTTTCTAGAAATCAAAATTATACAGAAATAAAAAAAAATCCTTTATAAAACTTCTTAGTGTTGTGTGAATAAAAAATATGCACCAGCTTTGTACGAATGAAATAAAATGTCTTCTCATATCAAAGCTGGTAGATTCTTGTACCACATTGATCATCACAGCACTCTGCACCGGAGAATAGTAAAACTATTCTGAATAGATTTTCCAATAAGCCTTGGAAATACACCAATTGCTTTATCAAGCCCAGTCACACTTACGAGCAGAAGCACCAGCAGAACTGAAAGAATTGCTGTAAGATTTAAATTAAAAAAAAAGGAGTCCTTTTATGTTCTTCTGGCCAGCCGTCCTCAGAATGTGCCGCAGCTCCCAAGCTCCCACTCACCTCCATGGGAGCACTTTGTACACACCTCTTCACACCAGCACTGTGCAGATATTGGTATTATGTAGACTTCTTACAACTTACTAACCTGTCTCCATTAACTTTGTTGTCTGTGTGCTGTCCATCACTCTCTTGGTGAAGATATAAAGTCATTGGCTGTGTATTCATAGTTTCTGGGGCAGGGTTAAGAGCAAAGTTGCTTCAACCAATAATTTGATAGCAAGAGCCTTCTCGGTCTCATGCTGCTACTTAAGGCTTATCTGAGGTTTCTGTGTTTCCTCCCAGCATGTTCCCATGCATGAAACTGGTGCAGTGGCTGTGACACCACCTTTAACTATCAGAGAATTCTCTACAAACTGGTATTTCCAACCGGTATCTAATTCAGTGATAGAAATAGCTTGCATAAACTATATACTATAAAAACATTCTAGCTAAATGCAAGATTCAGCCCTATGAGTTTGGCAGAATTCAGATGCTCTAATAAACTTGCTGGTGCCATGTTGCAATTGCCACTGTATGTACGCTGGATATAGTCCAAAAGAATATTTAATCAATGGCAGTTTAGCTGATACATGCCAAAAAGTGCTATAATTAGTCTTTACTAACTTCAGTGTATGGTTATTTGGTTTTGTATTTATAATTTAAGTACCAATAAGCTCTATAATTCAAATATTTACTGTGAAATAAATATTATAATGAATGTGATTGGATTTAAAAATACATGTTAAATATGAAAGTGAAACTGGAGTGATGTATTTACATGTTCAGTACATAAATTCGAGAATAAGCCACAGTAACTCAAGAAACACAGCACAATGTAGTTAGATTCTAAGTATAATGTAACTATAGTGTTATTTATTTATGTGTTCTAAACAGTATTTTCTCATGATCTGTTCTATAACATAAAAGTTTAATGTGTGTGATCCAAAGCCTTCTCACTTCTCATTTGTTAATTCCTTTCCTCCAATTCTTCTTGGAAGCTCTCGAGAATTTGTCTTTGACAGTGAAAGACAGTGATGTTATGATATGAAGTTGTCAGAACACAGGATGTACCAGATTGAGATTATCTTCATAATCCATGCTGCACAATTCATGTCATATCATATAAGGTGTTTTACTTGAAATATCTTATGGTTTAACTGCAGCCAGCAACTAGAACCACGCAGTCATTCATTCACACACATCCCACCCCCCTGCTCCTAGGATAGGGAGAAAAAGGAAAAAAACCCTTATGGGTTGAGATAAAGACAGTTTAATTAAACAGTAGCAAAAGAGAAAATAATAATAGTAATGGTAGAAGAATATTCAAAATCGTGATGTGATACAATTGCTCATTACTGGATGATGGATTGCCCAGCCCGTCCTGAGCAGCGATCACAAATTCCTGACCACTGGACAACCCCATTTATATTCTGAGCATGACATCCATGATATGGAATATTCCTTTGGGCACGCTCCCTCTCAGCTTCTATGGGAAGCTGAAAAAGTCCTTGACTTAGTATAAGCATTAATTAGCCACAGCTAAAACAATAAGAGTTATCTATTATTATCATACTACATCCAAACCACAGCAGCTACTAAGAAGAAAATTAACTATATCCCAGCTGAAACCAGGTCAAAATGTTATCAAATGAAGCATTTTGTCATTATGCACTTATTTTGTTAGGCTCTTCACAAGTGACACTGACATGAGCTCTTGGTTTTAGGCTTGTTCCTAGGCATGTATAGGCATCTCATCACTTTAATATGTGAACATTTTTAATCTTTTATTTATTTATCTTTGTTAAAGATTTCTGTGATAATGATAAATTAGTTCTCGTTCATAGGTGAGAACTGAGACACAAATAGATGAATAATGAAAACACAAACAAAGTCTTATTCTCAACTACTAACTTAAACTCTACATGTATTAACAGACCTAATAGTTCTAAGCAAGCTATGCATGACAAGCTTCTTGACTTATGTACCAGCTGCCGTTCAATGTTTCTGATGAGATGTGTGAAAGAAAAACTCATGCATCCCCTAATCTGAATGTTAGTTTAACAGCAGTTAACCACAATATGCATTTGTTTTTCCATTCTTCTTTTTTTACTGAAAATTGTTCTGATTCTCACTTTTTGTCATCCTTCCCATTATTTTTCACGTTCTTTTTTTGAAGATGTAAAAATCTGAATACAAGCCACCTTAATGTCATTCATGAAAGTACCATATTCTGGTATAGGTCCAAGAGCAATGTCTTGACATCATATTTTGGCAAACATGAAGCAAATACTCTTCAAGCTTCTGATTACCAGAAATAGCTATTATCATTATCTTCTAAAAATATTCATAAAGTATTTTTATGTTTGTGTCTTGTTGATTACTTTCTCCTTTGCCATGGTTTGGGCTGGACTGGCCCGTGAAATGAATGACACATGCTCTCTGACCTCTCTACCTTCACAGGAGGAAGAGCATCTCCCTTCAGGTAAAGGAGAAAGAGGGAGAATGAGACTCTGAGTTAAAAAAGAAACTAAACTACTCTAATGAAAATATTAATAAAATAATAATTTAAAAAATGAAATATATATGATATATAGAAAACCATATTAAGCTTCCAGGATGACCATCCTGCCACCAGCAGGCACTGCTAAAGCCTCAGACTGGACTCAGGATTGGACAGGAACTGGACTCTTGATCTGCATTCAGGAATGCATGGACTGGGACCAAAGGCAGACACACAGACATAGTCCTCCTCAAATACCAGCTAATGAAGAAAGAGGCTGACCCTTTGATCCCTTAGCTTTTATACTGAGCGTGATGCAGTTAGGATGGAATGCCTTGTTGGTCAGTTTTGGGTCACCTGTCCTGTCTGGTCCTCGCCACAGGTGTGACCCCTCTACACTTTTCTGCTTCCAACCCTCCAACGGGGCAAATAACGAAGTGACCTGAACTTGGGTGTTATAGCAATAAGAATAAGCATGACCCTCTCTTTATACTGTTCCTTGGCATAAATTAGAAATGATTAGGTCTGATCTCTGCTAGAAGCAGCCAGTGTCTCACAAATATTCCATTAATTTCAGAGAGTTCGGTTAGTTAGAAGAGGCTTAACAGAAAAGTAAAATTACTGAAAAGAAAATTGGTTCTGTTTAACCTCAAACCAGGACATCCATGGCTGTTTCTTAAGTCCTTTGGTGAGATATCACAAATTCACCGTCCATACAGAGTTATTTGATCAGTGAGTGCCTTACTTCTGACGCCAGAGCTGTACCACTTGACACTAAGCATTACCTATTGCAGCAGGAGAAGGAATCCAAGTAGTAGTGGTGGAAGAGAAATCCACTTCAGTGCCAAAGTTCCCCTATTCATCCGTATTCCCTAGCCAATAACTTGTTTAAATTGCCACCAAATTGTTTTTGTTTGATTGTTATATCAGAATGTCACATTTTCCAGCATGTCTGAGGGATAAAGCAAGCTGAAATGTTAGATGGGAGATCAGTTTTTCTCACTGTATAAAATAATACTCACCGTACATTACTAGAGTAGACAAGGCTTGGTAATTCATGACCATCAGATTGATGAGGAGAATTTTATTGAATTACTGAACCTTCACAGCAATGACAATGAGACCCTGGGAAGCTAGCTGAAGAGAAAACAAGATTACACAAGTCCAACAATTCAGAATGAAATCATCAGTCTAATGAGCCGTGAAGTTATCCGCACTATTGTAAAGGAAATTAATTGTGGCTCACAATACCATTCTGTCATAGCTGATAGAACTCAGGATTGCATGGATATAGCATGCAGGATAAAAGTGTCCATCTTCACCATGTTGACCCTGGGATGCAACCTAACAAAAATTTGGTTATAATTTACTAGACACCAAACAATTCCATGGACTTGTTGGTAATGCACAATACTCATGAATAAATCAAGAATGTTCTCCAGGTGCACAGGCTGTCAAGTGTGTGCATTTTGAAATGAGACAGGATTTGTAGATCATCTAGTCTGCTCCTCCATCATAAAAAAGTGTTTCAATAGAATCTAGTATCCAGCCATATGAGATATTCAAAGGAAATTAAAACTGGAGATATAAAAACTGAGGCCAGCAGTTTTTGCATTCTCAATAGGAGAATGTAACTGTAAATGTGCTTGCTTTAATGTCCCACACTCATAAAACCCCTGATGAGTCTGAAATAAAAGTTTTTAAGAGAGCCAAAGCACAACACTAAGCAGAGTATGTCAAGTAAATTTTGTCAAAGAAAAGTTAATGAGGCAAAGAACTGATTTAACTGTGTCTATTATTAAATAAGCAGAAGAAATTGTCTAAACATTAGACTTGGATCCAACAGCACCTCCATGGCCCAAAGCTTCGTCTTCCATTGTGCTGTTAGAGGAGACAGCAACTTTATATAGTCAAATGAAAAGAATTTTTCAGACTGCAGTACTTCAAAGAAATTTAAGTGTGTTTTGTCCAGCTGAAGTTCTTGTTCCTGTAGGCTGGTCTGAATGAGTATCTGCAGTTGGAAGGAATGTTTCATGTTGATGTGAATGAGGAATTTGCTGGCTGTGACCCTGAGGAAAAAAAAAAAAGGAAGTCATGATTAAGAAATATCTCCCGCTCAGAATCTGACCATATGAAATATAACTAGAGACATTTTGCACACTAGAACAACTCCTGTTGGGAGCATGCAGTCTGGTAACTGTCTCAGCACAGCTGCAGTCCCTTCAGTGTGACAACTTCACCATCAACTGCCACAGAGAGGCTGTGACTGCAGAGCTCCACAGTTGAGCCACCTCCAGACTAGACTGAGGACAGATTAATTTATTTTCCTTTTCTACCAATTTTGCCTGCGGTGTTTGTTATTATACTTACCAGCCCAAAGATTCACAGCACATGCTGTTTCCCCAAATGTCTGCTTTGTTAGGAACTGTCTAGATTTGAATGCTCTGCGAGCATCATATAATCATTCCAGGTCATATCAGGGGAAAACATGCTTTATCAGGGCCTTTACCGTTTATATGAAGCTGTGCATTTATTCAGAAGAACAACTCAGTTTCAGGTAATATGCTTAACAAATACAACTTAGAAAAATGAACAAAAGGAGGATCTCAGGCAACCCTTGTTAAAATTTCACTATTGTATTGAAAAGTTTGTTTGGCTGTTGTAGCTTATTCCCACTCTCCCTATTGGTGAACCATTCTTGCCAAATGTGGCACTCCTGTAGCTCGTGAAAATATATCAAAAGAGAAAATTTGATGACTTTGAAAAGATGTTGCACAGGAATTTAGTCATGCCTTTTCATCCAAAAAACACAAGGCAGAGGGGCATGAAGTGTTAGTACCATGAGCTACCATAAGATCAGGGGAATCAATTCAGAAGTAGAAACAGCTATCAATACACAGAGAAGTTGCTGTCAAAATTCATCAATTTGTTAAGCAGATGATGGATTTGATAGACTTACTAAGCACAGATGCTTAGTTGAAAACCTGAACTTTCAAGAATATTCTGCAACACTGACTAGATTAGTGTAAAAAACTATCAATTTACCTGAAAACTGATGTATTCTGACGTACTATTTGACCTGAGCTTTTCATTTGAAGGAAAATATTTGACTCTGTGAGAATGTTCTGACCTTGATAGAAGATGGTTGCCAACTTGAGATGCTTCTATCCAAGTCAAAGTATAAAAATATACATGGAGAGATAAAGAGTTTCAGAAGTATTTTCTGGATAATTTGTGTTATAATTTCTTTGGGGCTAAGAAACATTACTTTAAAACGTTATTTTATGCAGTGGAGATATTTTAGCCTGTTTTTGTCTAAAGTAATATGTACAGAGATATCCATGCATCTTGCTGCATCACAGTTTACCCATTATGAAAGGAAATATAACATTTTGAATTTTTTGATACTTCCATTGAAACTGATGTTACAGAATAGTAGCTGTAGTGAATCAAGTCTAGAATCTTGTTTGTAACAGCAATAGATGCTAAACGTTTCAAAGGGAAAGCAGCACTATTTATGATCATATACCACTGTAGATTTTAGAGCAAACATCTTACATCCTGAGAGTGTTTTCTTCTTTTGCTCTAGTGAGGTAAAAGCCTAGTGCATACATGATTAATTCTCACATTCCTTGCAATAATTTGACTAATTTTGAAGTGAGATTCCTCAGTGTAGTCTGTTCACCTGTTCATTACTCATCAACCATTTTCATGCCTGACCAGTTCCTTACAAGCACTCATACTGCCAATTTCAATACTAGTCTCATCTCGCTACTTATTGCTGCTCTTGAACAATCCTGTTCACCCATACCTGCATCTGAAAGGTATATAAACCTTCAAAAGAGAACCACTGCATCATTACTAAGAGTGACTGTATACTTCACAGTGCTGTGACCAGTCAAGGTTCGCAAGAAACCAATGCAGAAAACCGTGCAGTTTTTCTGCAAAAAACCAAATCAGTCAGGACGATGCATTTCTTGTGCATGCAGTACATATATATCTCCTTCCACATCTGCTTCTTCTGACGAGACAGAGGTTGTTTGTATAGGTGCGGTGCTTTCTGCTACCTAGTAACCAAATACATTTGTTAAGTAAGGTCACTAAAAATTAAGGAGCTCCACAAAATAGCAAACTGCCCAACTGCAGGTCAGAGCACGATACTCTCTTGTCCCATATCTCACAGGATTCATAGTCTGGCTTGTAGCAAGCAATAGCAGTATCTCATAGTTTGAAAATGCAGATACTCCCTATACATTCAAAATTATAGGGAGGATGGAAGAGAGCAGACCTGGGGAGATTTTCAACAATACCTGGTAGTGGAAAGAAGAAGACTCAAAAGGCATATTACTTTTGTGGGGGTAATATAGAGAACATCTCATCAGTGACAGTAGTTGTGAGGTGAATAGCTGTCAGGAGAACTACATCATTTTAAAAAAATGTCAAATTGTCCCACTCGAGAAAATCTAGGGACAGCAAGACCCCAAATAAAATTCAGCCGCAGTAGCTGAAGTGTGTACCCCATAAAAAGACAAGAAGTGCCTCTGTGTCTCTCCACTTACACTGTATGAATTGGACACTCTTCTGGGTTTCTTTTACCTCTTCTATGGCCCATATATCTCCAGTCATATCCTGGACAACCAAACATAACTCCATCCATAAGTGTAACACACCAAAGCAAACACTTTGGCAGGTTTCAATCCTGCAATTTCCTCATGAAAATTTATACCAAATGTAGAAAAAATAACTTAAACATAGGTCAGCCATTCAGACATTTCCCTGAATATTAGAGAAACACAGCTTACAGCTACCATTTTTCACTGTATCTCACTTTCCTAAACATCCCAACAGAAAACCACATGCAGAATTACTTAAAGTGTAATTCATGAAAGCCACACCAACCCTAGAGTAATCATTGTAACATAGGAACTTATAACCAATAAACATTGTTTAAAGTACAAGGCTCTATGCTGGTGGCTCTGGATTGAGGTGGGAGTATGTGGGTTGCGGGTGATGGAAGGGAAGTAGTTGGGGTTGAGAAGAAAAATTGATCAGTGGACTGTAAATGGAGTGTGGAATGATTTAACTTCTTGTTTGTTTTCATTTGTGGGCTAGGAAATTTAGGAGCCTTGTCTCAAAGTTCATGAAGATGTGGTGCATGAGTGTGGGTCTGTACTGTGTGGGGGTGTAAAGTAAAATGAAATATACATTGCGGTACATCAAATTTGCTTGGAGAGGAAATAAATTAGAGTCTGGTTCTTGCTCATGCATTGAAGTAAAAATGGTGTCATTTAATTGAGAATTTATGAGATGACACTAGTAGAAAGTGAGTGAGAGACAATGAGAGCCAAAAGCTATAAATATATTATTCATACCCAGTGTTCTACTGAGAGCTTATAGAGCAACATTTAAAGAACAGATACAACATCATCTAAACGCCCCCTCTTGTGTTTGTTCTGAAAACAGCAAGTCTGTGCTCAGTGGGACAGGAGAGATCTGCTTTTCAATTGGTAAATCCTTTACAGCAATGCTTAATGACATCTTAAAGACTACTACATATCCAAACTGAATGTAAAGACAAAGTAAAGTACGACGTACATATTTTTGTAAAAATGAACTTCAAATGTGCAAAAATTATAAAATCTTGTCAGTAGAAGGAATTCTGAAGTTCTGACAAAGCTTTTCCTCACAGAGAAATCTCAGCTGTGCTTTGCAAGATATTTGCATCTTCAAGTGTATTGTACATTTTATAATAAAATTATCGTAGAAGTGCAAAGTAGACAAATTACAAATGTGAAAGGGTATTTTGTTGAAGGGCAAGCATAGATTACAAGGCTTCATTTTCAAATAAAAGTCAAATGTGTGAGTAAAGTGTCACTAAAGAAAAAATAGTATATATAACAGGTTCTGTTACTGTTCAAACCTAAATTCAGAAATTGCACATGAATAAGTGTCAACTTCACATTTTGCCTGAAAATCTGACTGCTCTGAAAGTACAGTATATTTTGTTAAATGTTTAATGCCTGTGGCTTGAAAGCACTAATATTAAGTACAAGAATTTTAAACCAAGAGTGAGAGCTGCTTTGGCACACATTTTTACAGCTTGCATACTTGAGGTTTATTTAAAATCTGATCTGCAAACTGCTCTGATGCAAACTTGCTCATTTGGATGCTGGTGGCATTATTGGTCATGTACTAGTCTAACTTGGCAAAGTCAGTATGTGCAACCATTTTTACAGTAAAACATTACTTTTGCAACATTTTCTGTCACAGAAGTTAAAAAAACCCTCTGCTTCATCATATAAGTAAATGAGAGGGATAGGAGGTTGGTTGGAATGATTAGGGGTCATAAATACATGTTGGGAGACTTATAACTAAACAGACAAATCTAGAGTGAAAACAGAAGAAACTGCTTTGTGTTATCAGCTGCAAAATGTCCTTGCATTTTCTAGTTTCTAACTATTTGAAGAATGTCTGCTTCTGCTGAAATGCTGAGAAAACACACACACAGATACTTTTCAGAAAATCCCAGCAGGCCATGGCAATTTTTTATTGATCATTTTATTGATTCATTTCTGTAAATATTTTGACTAAGCACCAATAAGAGTTATATCTCAGTCTTTTGTCAAGATTCTCATACTGGCCTTAGGTCTTACAAATCCTTATTCATGTGAATTCCTCTGCAAGTGTGGTCTGTCCTACTGTATTAAAAAAGAAAATAGAAAAACTAGTGGAATGTTAGAGGACTTGGACCTGAATGCCCACTGTTGTGGTATGTGGTCACTTCCATGATTCTTCTATCCAAAAAGTTGGCAACAGTTATAATGCAATTTGAAAACTCAGGCATCCTTTTTCTATTTTTCCTGGTGTAGAATGGTTCATGTCTCATTTGTCACAAAACAAGCCCTGTGTCTGTACACAGCTATAAAGCAATCCCCTTCCTGCTTTATTCCTAACTACTCATGGAAAAGTTAAGCTCTGAATAGACAACTTCTAGCTATTTCGTTACTATCTTCCTCAAAATGTTAAGAGTTAAGAAGTTCTAGCAAGAGTGAAGGCAATCATCTCTCTGTGAATTCATTCCAAAACTGAAGATGGGAGAAATCACATGAAATTTCCTAGAATCTGTGTGCTATTATCCCTCAGCTCTGTAGACCCAAAATGTCTTTGGCAGTTTTTCTCCTACCTCTTTTAGCCAAATTCAGATTTTTCCCTTTGATGGTGATTCGTATTACGAGCAATTAGAACTTGCTCAATATTATCTTTCCATGTTCTTTTTCACTGGCCTGAAGATTGAAACTCCTAACGATGGCTGTCCAAAATAAGCCTCTCTTGTCTGTCTTCCATCATCCTAACCACATACTCTGCCCACTCAGGTCACCGGGATTTCAGTCCATTCACTGCATTTGGCTCTTCATAGACCTCCCACAATCCCTCGTTCAATAGTTCTCTCCACACGTTGCTTTCTCTAACTGGCCTAAATATTTATCACAGGACTTTATTCTCAAAGATCTTTAACTGTCTTTTGTTCTTTTTTAGTAAGTTCTCTTGTTTCCCATCTATATAAAACAACAGATCTCCCAGTGGTTCTATATATTGTCAGCCTGGTCTTACTCTGCAATTGCCTTGAGCTAAACATTATCTTCAGAGAAAAGCAACAACTGTTCCTCCTCTGTACCAATTGCACAGTGTCCATCACCAAAATATTGCTGAAGTTTTCTGGAATTCATAGCTGGAATACATGATTTGGAAATTATCTTTAGAAATTATGAGTATAATAGTTTTTATTAAACCACTATTTTTATCAGATTTTTGTAATATTTAATTCATATCTATCATAATGTTTTTATGACTGTTTTCTTTTTCCCTGTCACCTAAACAATGAAGTTTCAAAGATAACATGTAATTTCTGAATTTATTCCAAGTTACTAGTATGAATTCTGTATGCATTATCACTCATACTTATCTTCCTAGAGCTATTGGTTTTTTTCCTGTTGCTGACCACCAAGTTACACAATTCCAACACTCCATATTGTTTCCAGATTAACATGGAGGTTTCCATACAAACAATAGTTTTATTACATTTTATCCATATTTACATTTTTTAAAAATCAAATCCTCTAGTATTTGATTCCATGGCAGACAGGGAACATAATATGCTATAAAATTAGTCTTAAATCATGTAAATATCCCCTAATTCCTTTAGCTCCAGGCAAAAGATGGTATCTCTGAGAGAAAAGATTTTTAAAGCTTAAGGACTCTTATTTTGCATCCAAGCAGTAAAAGCCACTAAAGTATTGCTGTTACCTTTATATCACTATTTGTGAAGAACAAAGGCCTTTTTAAGCAGTGAAAAGCATATTGGTGCAATTAAAGTCTGCTAGTAACAATTGAAAGTATTTTCATAAGTCAGTGCAAACTGGGGGTTTAATCTTTGGTGAAAAGATTTAATCAGGAATTGCTGTAAAAACTGCCAACTCCGTAAGGACTTAGAAAGATAATTTATCTCCTGTTCATCTGTCTATATTCTTCCCATTTGTTATTGCCTTGTAAGCTCACTCTTTATCCGTAGCTTTAATTTCATTCTCATACTTCTTTTACTCTTTGGCAGAACTCAAGTATGATCACAACTTCTGACAAGTCTTAAAATTAGTTAGGCTGTAAGAAATTCCCATTTGGAAGTGCACTGTGTTGTAAATGAAAGTGCAAAATATAAGCATAACCAAGAAAGAAACAGAAAAAGTGTCAGAGTATGATGCAATGGGAGCATGGGGAAGTTGGACATCACTTTAATAGGGTTACATGGAAGGAGTTATGCTCTCTGCTAAACATTTTGCCAATGGAATAAACAATCCCCAACATTTGGGAAATGGACAGCAGCACACAATAATGCCAACAGACTCACTTAAAATAATTCATAAATACTTGTTTAAAGAAACTGCTTTTGCTTGCAGGTGTTTTGTTGGCTTCAAACCTTTCATATTGCAGCTTGCTGGAAAGCTATCAATCAGACTATTTAATTTTTTTTCTTTGCATAGATAATCAGGGGGGTTTGACTTGCAGAAGGTGTTTCCCATGCCATTTTGTCCAAGCTTAGTGTTTCTAACTTGCACTTCACGCCAATAGGCATGTTTGTCTGCATATAAGCCTTCAAGGCAATTTAAGCAAGAGAGGAGAGGTGATGGAGAACCCCTGGAGGCAGCTTCCCTGTATAAAACATTTGTGGGAATCTTCCCTTTACCCTGCATTTTGTCTGTCCTTCCATGTAGAATAAGACCTTTTGACAAATGTCTGTCTCTGCTTACAGACCTACTCTAGAGTCCCTGAAGTAAACAGAAGGACTTTCATGGTCTTCAGTAGCACTTGATTCCCAGTATGTGCATGTGGGATAACCCATCTAGGTCGGGGCATGTCGATGCTGTTGCAATTATACAGAAACAGCTGTAACTCTGCTATGAAGGCTCAGTCACTGTGTATCCAAAGCAGAGGATGTATTATCCAGGCAGCAAATCCACCCTGTATTTACAACACAATTTTGGAGTGCAGGATGAGTTTCTAAGTCTCCAGGTAAATACATTATCGTAATTTAGCCCATAATTTGTTTAAAACTGGATCTGTCCTTCAAGAATTTTTGCATCTGTGTCAGTGTTTTCTTTGAGTCTGGTTACACATAATGGTAATCCAAACACATTAAGATTAGGGCAGTCTGGCACCTAAATAACTTTAACTCTGCCTTTCAGTGATACCACAAGTAGAGAAAACATAGGATTGGGGAATCTCATGTGCTTTTAAAAATGTAATATAATCTAATCTAGGACCACAAATACAAAATGCTTTAATTATAATCATATAATTACCATAAAGTCAAAGATATTTCAGAGGTTTAATCTTCATTGATTAACTTAATGAGTGGATCTCTTTTAAGTTTAATCACATTTTCCAGCTTTGACTTTGATGTAATTGAAACAAATCTAGACAATATTTTTCCTTGAATTAATTGTTTTTTTGGTTTTAACACTGTCTTAATTTAGGTTTTTATCAGGGCATACCAAGTAATTGATTTCTAAAATGAGTAGCTATGTGCCTAGGTCAATTGAAAAGCTCATTTTTCAAGAGATTCATATAGCATGTTAGAAAAGACTTTGTTTCAGGCGAATATCCTGCCAATAGGATATACAGGGAAATTATTGAGCTTTATAGATCAGTAGATATATCTTCCTGTATAATATGAATATCTGCTTCTAAATAAAAACCTTTTAACACAGTTTTCCACGTTATTTAATTGTTCTTACAAATCTCCCATTATTACAATGATATTGGAATTTGATCGCATGACACAGTTGTGGAAGCAGAACACAAAAAGTAAGTAACTGCAAAATTGCAGTTTATATACGTCTTTATCTTAGAAGTATCTTGTCTACTCTCTAAATAGGTTAGTTTTCCACATGGTCCTACAAATTGCTCTGTCAATAAATGCCTTTGATCAAAATCTGGGGAGGAGCACCACACTTTGATTACTATATCTATTTCTTAAAGCCACTCAATAGTAAAGGTTGATAAGAACAGAGATAAAAGGTTACCAACAACCTGAGATTCGGAATGTAATTGAAAGCTACAAGTCAATGGGGTGCTGTTTAAAGCCTAAAAAATGGGATCATGAACAAAAAACCACTAAAATCGTGTGTTTTGCATGTTATGGTTATGAGGGCTATCCTTGCTTGTTATCTGTGTTGAATGACTAATGACCATTTTGCAAAGGCAGTAAATTAAAGGTGGGACTTTCAGGACAAGTCATTGAAAGATTTACATGTAAAACTATCCTAGATATATTTTTCTTTTTGTATCAAAACTTGGCAGTCTAGGCCTGACATGCAGCAGCAATACCCACATTTCTGGAGTCACAATCAATAGAGCCTGTAGGAAAATGTATGGCTTTGCTTGCAGGGTGCTCTCAGGTCCTGGTGCAGTCAAGAAGGGGAGCTTGCAGTCACACAGCCAGACCTGTGAGGTGGAAAGGGAGGGCAACCACTGACAAGCACTCTGGAGCCTGTGGTAGTAGTTGATATAACAGAGCAGTGTCTCCCAGTTAAGAAAATGATGGTGACAATGACAGCCATTAGCCAGAATCTTTTAGAAATAACTCTATGTAGACTTCCTTTTTGCCATATCCATTTTCAAAACAATTGCTAATTCAGTATGACCCAACCTGCCTCACTCCATGACAATACTTTCATGTTGTCCCATCACTTTGAAAGGGGAAATTCAACCTCAGTCTGGTGAAATATAGACAAATGGTACCGTCTACAACCCTTATGTAAAGCTGGTTGTAATACTTGTTTTAATGTTTTGCTGAATCGGAACTAGCTCAAAAAAGGAAACAAAGGAGTATCTCAAGATTATAGGGTGGGTGGGAAAAATAAGTAAAAGTCTAAAAAAAGAAACACAATTCACTGAATTATATAGAAAGTATCTAATTTTGTCAAAACTATTTTACAAGTGATTGGGTGGTAGGAAGAGCGATGACCATGTGACTAACAATTTGCTTTATCTGTGCTTCTCATTCTCTGTTCACTTTGGAACTTTTAGAATTAACTTTAAAAACGTTTGAAGCCCTTCTGTTTTGATAATATTAAAGAAACAAAGTGTACTTTAAGCTAGGATATGACTCTGCTCCTAGACTAAAGTTTCTGCAAGAGTTTTCCATGATGTTTATATTGCTTCCTTTGATTGGACACTGGGAATCAGTTTCTGGGACATTTTGTGTTGAATATGCTGGAAGAGACACTTAGTGTGGCTGAGCAAGTGATTATACCTAAAACCTGAGCCTATCCGATAGTCCATGCTGAGACAAAGCCCTGTCTGAGACCAAGATTGTCCCTGCCTTCAGGCACTTTCTAAGCCATTCAGGACAATTATTCAGGCATCATAAAAGAGCATTAAAATTAAAACTTTGTTTATAAATGCATGCTTTCCATGAAGCTCACACTTATTTCTAGACACTGGTAAAGCTTTCAGGGTGATTGTAAAGCATAAAATATATCCGTAGAGTGCAAGAATGTGAAAATAAAAATTAACCTAAGAAGAGGACATTAATAAGATAATTATTCTTAAATTAAGGATATCCTAAGCTTGTCTTAGTTACTAGCTAAATAGTTATTAGCTATTCTACATATATAACTAGCATGTAGTTACTATGCACTAAAGACTGGAGTAGTCATTGAATAATTGTATTTGTTTCATTTAGTTGAAGCTCAGAAGCTTTTCTTCTCACATCCAAAGGGCTAGGAGTTTACCCCCAGCTTAGCTACCTCACTCAGCTCTCTGAAGAAAATGAGGAACTGCTGGTGAGGTTTATCTTACCTAAAGGTTAGGAGTCCAGTCTGCACCACTTACCCAGACTTCCTGGATAGCCAGTGAAAAACTATGGTCATCTTCATATGCGATAAATTCTGACTACCTCAAATGCTTTTTTACAGCTACAGCTACATAGCTATGCATCTATAGCTCCGCTTTCCTAAAATGTCATGGAAGATGCCCTCCAACAACTTCTAAGCCTCCAGGACATTTCTCTCTGGGATGCTTCCTACACTGCTGGGTTTGTGAGGTTACCTCGGTATGGACTTTCCTACCTAGTGTTTATTTTCAGCAAATGCTCCAACTTCAAAGAATCCCTGTTGATTTTCTTTGTTACCAGATACAGTCTATGAGATGATTAAGCTGGAGTCAAGCACAAATTGCTAACAGGGGCCAGGAAGAGCTGCAGTCAGAAGACTGAGCACATGAGACTGTAGTGATTGCAACAGCAGTGGAGCAGAGCCACGGTCCAGGCATTTGAGAGCTGCATTTTCTGAGTTGAGCATATGCTGAGGGGCCACATGCAATAGTGTCCTAAGCCATCTCTCTGCCGTAGCTCTGACTGTATGAATAATTAAATTCTACTTCAAATAACAGACAAACAGATAAGTTTAATGCTTCCTCCTAAGTAGTGATTTCAGATAGCCTGTTGGTTTGATTTTTGCCTTAAACAGCCTTGGAGCTAACACAGAGACTGCTAAATTTCTCAGCTAAGCAGCTACTATCTGAAAATCAGCACCTCCTTAAACCATTTCTCATATGAACCTTGCATTTTTGAAGCCAAGTCAAGCCTGCAAGCTTGAATTACTTTTAGAACTTAAACCAATATCAGGTTAAGGAAGCAGTTTAAAAAGCTGTTCCTTCCTGCTTTCAGTAGTTAATTAGCACTTCTCAGCTCAGACTGGGTACCCAATACATATGTATATGAGGGCTTATTCAGCTAACATCAAATGGGAAAACCAATATGACATGTTAGTGTGATCCAGTTTACGGATTAGAACATAGTTGCTTTTTAATACTATATAAAACCCTCAGTCATTCTCTTGATAGAAACATTCCCTGAGACTGAAATTCTTCTGCGGAAGGATTCTTCTACAGAAAACTTTTTTTGCCAAATCATGCTATTCTCATCTTCTGTTCCTCTTAGATCACTAAATGGTTTTATAGTCTCCATACCTTCTGTAATGTAGTTACACAGCTTTTGCAAACATTTTTTTTAGAAGAAGGAAAGACTTGGAAGACTGTAGTCTTAAATTACCATGTAATCTGCTATTTTATTCAAGTTTATCTTCATGGTTCACACCATGGGGAAATAACTGCCTATCCATAGACTATCTAACCTGTTTCCTTGATTGGAGCTTCTAGTTTCTGCTGTGAAGAAAAAAATTAGGAATCCTTACTGTTAACAGCTTTCAAAGTTAAGAGCAATCACTGCAATATAAACCTAAGAATGGATGGCGAATCATCAGGGATTTGAGTGTGTTCTCATATTTTGAAATGATCAAGAAATAATCTCTGTAATGTGTTTGTCTAATTTGCCAAGCAGTGACTACATACAGCTGAATTTAAATGTCATGTACTTGCTCACTAAGAGTTGAAAGAGAGTTTGATGACTCTCCTGTAGTTTGATGTTGCATCTAATCTCATGAAATTGCATTTGTAACCCTCAAAGGGGTTCTTGCATTGGTTCTTTCATATGATCCCTGCCATGACATTCGTCTCGGACCTAACAAGTTACTCAACTAAGGTTGAGTTAGTACAGTTTGTTGTTCCTGTGGAAAAGTAATCCACCGAAAGAAAAAAACTAATTTTCTGTTGTATCAGTTCACTGAACCATCTCATCCTCTGCTAGAGCTGGCACAAAGAAGGGGAAAAAAGCAAATAGAGAGGGGAACGTGACCAGTTATTCTGGAGGAAGTCTATAGAGCTTTCAGTACAATGAACCTCAGATCCTGGTTTTACAAATGATTTAATTTGATCTAAAACCAGAGTGCTGCCAAAAAGCCCTATAGCAACCTCCATGCTGCTGGGAATATGTTTTCACATTGTCCCTTGTGCTGTCACAGCACATAAGGTACCTTATGTACAACAAAACTGCTTTGCAGTATCAGCAAGTCCAATGACTGAATTTTAAAGAAAGAAGCATTTTCTCCGTTCTTTTTGGCAAATTAAAATTCAGCTATATGTCAATTCCCTGATGTAGATCATTGGATAATTATCTAATTGCTAGAGTTGGGACAGGAAGACATGTGAAGGTACAGGCAGGGACTAAGAAACGCTCAGTGCACTATTTTTGGTAGTTCATTCCTATAACATCTTAAAGGAAATGTGAGACTACACACAGGCTACAGTGGATATCAGATTTAGATCTGAAATGCAAAGAAGGATAAAATACCACCTGTATTGTAATCTTATTACATCTTACTTTTTGTTTCCTGTGACAATATATTGTGGAAAATAGGCATATGCCAATATTAAAAAACTAAGTTTATTTTTAAAAAATATAAATATTGCTTTCAAAGAGTGAAGGTACTACATACAGTAGCTCTCTCATTATATAATTATTCAGAAAATAAAGTAGAAAACCAGTAACTGTTCTGAACAAAAAAAAAAACTAAGGCATAGAAATATCTTGAGGAAAACAATGTCTAAGATGAAATCCTGATTCTTTAAGAGACAATTTCCCATTGGTTCTTATGAGGCCTGGATTTTATCTCTAACATTTATAGTAATTATGCTTAGTATTAACTCTGTCATCCTCACCACGAGACAGTATATCTTCATTTTCTCTTTTCCTTGATAAAGAAATTTGGAGATGCACAGCGTTCACTCCTAGAGGTTTCAACAGCATCCAAGCCAGAGATCAGCATTTTCTAAGTGATGTGGTCTCATCTTGAAAAATGCTTGATCCCAAGTTATGTTCTCTATGGCAATGGGAGGGTTAAAATATGACACTTGGAGTTTACCTGCAGATTCTCTGTTGCACAAACCCCAGAAAGGTCCATGATGCAATGAGCTACTTTTAGCTCCAACATCTGAACTCCTCCCTATTTTTTACATATGAAACAATAATGTTGTGGGGCCTTTCATCTTTATGAGCTTTCATGGTGTTCCTTGTGAAACAGTTCTGGGCAAACCTGGAACTTGAAAATGGCTAATAAGGCTGCCATGCTTCCATTAATTTAATGGAGAAGCACAGAAGATGACTGTACATAATAAACACAGAAAGGATGCAAGACACTACCCAGCCTCTTTAGACTCATGAAAAGAAAACACACCCCAAAATACCCCTAAAAGATGAGTAGTGGAGAAAAACTAGGAGCAAATCAGGTATCCATACCTCTTGCTCTTTGGTGCAATGTATCACCCAGAGGCTTAACATTGTATTTCTTAATTTTTAAATACTTAAATAAGCTACTGTCAACTCTGCTGAATCCACAGAGTACAGAGGATTGACAAATATGTGAGTATCCATCCTTTTTACAATGAAAACTACAGAACTATGTCTGTGTTTGTGAATCAAACACAGGCCCAGGCTGCAGAGATATGATCAATCGTGAGGTTAAATTATTAGCATGATGCCTAAGACAGTTTTGGTCTGTGCCAATAAAACAATCTCCTTAACTGCATCTGTGGCAATGGCCATTATCAATAGATAGTTTGGCTTTGGCCTCCTGATTCTAATGGAAGGATTCAACCATAAAGTTGTGAGCTGTGTCATACCACTTAACCATAAAGCTAGAAAACACGTTGTGGCCTGTTTCATTTATTGGTATAGATATATTCTAAGTGTGTCACAGAAAAGGAGATTTTCCAATGCAACTTAAGAAGCCAAAAGGACTGATGCTTTCACATTCTTAAGCATCGCACCTGCAAATAAACACACACACACAAATTCAATTAAAATTAAGGCACATAAAAATACACTTTAATGTATCTTTATGTAATGTTTACATTTTTGTTTGGATTATTTTCTTTGTTAGAATCTTACTCAAAATAACATTGTTTTGGCAAAAATATATTCTAGTAATTTATCCTGGTTTAAAAGCTGAAAAGTTTATCTTTTGATTTGCATCATAAATATAACCTTGCCTAGATGTTTTATATCACCTTCCTCCAAAATTGAAACGTGTAATTTGTAAAAAAGTTTGCCTTCTGGAAAGCTGGACTTTAAAATAGCTTCTGTATCTGTCTCTATGCATTTTTATATGCCTTCAATTCCAGGAAAAAAAAAAACAAACAGCAAAACTGAGTCAAAAAAAAGCAAAAAGTCCTGCTCTTGAGCTATATCAATGAAAAAAAAAAAGGGTCCATAGAGGTTCAGGGAGAGATCAAACCAGGGAGTTCTGGCAATCACATCACTTACCATTGTGTGCAGTGAAAAAGTTCTAGGTTATTCCAATATCAAAGTGAGGAGGAAAAAAAACCCAAAAGATATAAATAAACCAATATTTAATAGCACTAAAGAGAATTCAAAGAAATTACCAGATAATGTGTGTTTTACATGAAAACGGGAGTGTTAAAACTGATTTAATTTGCTTTTGTAAATAAAGAATAACATCCAAGCATGCAGGCTTATCTCTTGAACAGATAAGTGTTCCATCTGCCCGTAGCCTCTGCCTACAAGGCTGGAGTTTTATCTTATTGTATATTTTCCACAACTAGTAATCAACAGTGATCTTTCCCATGTGGAACTGCTTTGGCATTTTGACTTCATTTTAATCTCATTTTTAGTTATCTACAATTGCACTTTAAGATAGGATTCATAAAACGCAAAATTAGGTTTCCATGGACTGGGCTTTAATAATGTTTTGTGAGATCTGCTTCCCTGCACTAATGATTCAAATAAACCATTGCTGAGATGGTGGAATTTAATGCTAATAATCACCTGTACGTTTCCCTCCCCTAATCCTTTAGCATTTATGCCCATGAGAATTACTGCTGTCTTCTTCAGTGCAGAAGGTGGGAAAAACCTAGCAGCACAGTTATGTACCTTTAATGTTGCTCAAGCTGCAAGCAGTGGTGCATATATATGTATATATACACACATATACATATGTGATAACGTTTCTGAGAAGAAGTACGATCAGACAAATCATTATGCAAGTTATGGTTTCACTTAACCTGTTTAGTCCGTGAACATATTTGATGTTTTCTTACAGCAAACTTAATAAATTAAAACATCCCTAGACTTCCTGGCCACCACTGTCCTTTACTGGTATGTAGAGCTTTGGAACTTGAATAGCTGGAGGTAACTTACACAGTCTGTTCATGCTACCTATGCTACTTACACTTTAATCCAGTATAAAGCAAATAAACTTTCATCTTCTAGGCACTTAAGCTAAGTACATTTAGCCCGCATCTCAAGTACTGGGATTGAATTCTACATACAGCCATTACAAAGGCAAACATCATAAAATCCAGATGCAAGAAAACATGGCAACAGCTAACACATTTTCTTTGGCGTGAAACATAAACAAAACCATATCAACCACTGTAGGACTTCAGATGTCAAACTGTTAATCAGTGTTTTAAAATAAAAACTTGTTTTACTATGATGGTTATATATACATACATTACTACTAAAATGTACTTTGATTCAAATATTAGAAGATGTTAGTGTAACTAGTATGTTGAGTCTTTGAAAGTTAGATACCCATGTGTTCAGTTCCTCAGAATAGTGATAATAAGTTACAAAGTCAATTTCAGTTTAATTTGATACTGTCTATTATTTTTTCCATTGATTTTCTTTATTTTCATGCCACAAGCATTGGGGGAATTACTGCTTTTTCAAAAACTACTAATAGTTACCATAATTATAAGGAGTCTTTTTCAAATAAATCCAACTTTTAACACTTGGGTTAATCCTACAAATTTATTTCTAAGTTATACTAAACAGATGATAAAAGAAAGCTCATAGAAAAGAATAAGAATACAATCTAGCTGTCTTATTTTTGGCAAAATAATTCATATATGAAACAGATTGTGTGATATATTAGCCTCCTGTCTTGAACAGGTGTATTAACACCCTGATTTGGGAGCATGTTACTCCATTCTGCACAGTGAAAACTGCTTTTAATATCCCTTTGTTATATGTAAGCCAGTAATAATATGAGGTCCAGAAAGGGTTGTTTTAGCTTTAGAAAGCTTTGCAGTGCTTGATTCTTCTCTCACTTTGCTAGAGTGTAAAACTCTTCCAGCTTCAGTGTTCTGATTCCCAAATGCACTCCCTAGTTCATATTGCTGTTCCATGCCTCAGGTTTGTAAGGTTGTTTACATAAAAGTAAGCCCTAATTATTGTATGGATTTTATAGGATCAATAGTGCACCTCATCTTGGTAGTAAAAATTCCATTTAATATAATTTGGGAGTTTTATATCTTATTAATTCATTGTAACTTGTTTATGACTGAGTTCATTTAGTAAAAGATGCACTGAGAATGCATGGGGTTCAGCTCCTTTTGTTGTTAGAGAAGTAATTTGAAAAATGATCATCTGGCAATTCCTGGAGGCAGCCTGGTCCAGAGCTCATCTGCTTTTGAATCATTATGAATCCTCAGTGCCTGTGAAGCAAATGTGACACCTAGAGTTCACCAGGGATTTCCCATCATGTCATTTCCAATCAGTGTCAGTTAGTCAAACCCAAAACTTCTCAGTGGGATATTTGCACCACTTCTAATGAAGGTGCAATTCTTGTCCAACATAAGAGAAGGAGGGTAACCCAAGTTACTAGATTAATCAGTATTTTGGGTATGAGAGAATAAGGGTTTGGATTTATATGTAGGGGTTCTCTTTTTTGGTGGGTTGGGTTTTTTAATTATTGTTATTTAAACAGATTTAAACTGCTCCTATAAAAAAGACTGAGAAGGTCCACCTCAAAAGAAGCAGATGGTGGAGTCATCCACAGGGTATTTTGAAGCCTGAGGCAGGGCACGGTTATAGTAGGACAAGCTGAAAATGCTAGTTCTCCTTTTTGGCTGTGGACTATTGCCCCAGAGCTCTACTGGAGGAAAGAATAATGTTCATGCAATGATGTCCATGCTGCCACAGAAAAAGCCAGTTAAGTTAAATTAAATTGTTAGTGTTGGTGTTTTGATATTGTCTGATACAAGCTAGAGAGTGCTTTTGTAATTCTGCCTCTTCCTTCCCGCTGGCAGAGAGAAGGGAGATTGTGTACAGTAGGTGTTCCTTGAGCTGGAGGACATGTTCTCCACTGCTTTAGAGTCAAATCCTTTGCATCTCAAGCAGAACATGACATGGGTTTTCTCATAACACAGATTTAGATCCTAACTACTGGTTATCTCATCTTTTTCTGCTGTGAGATAGGAAATGTCTTTCCTTATCGCTCTCACTGGTAACTATTATGTCACAGAAACTGAGAGTGAAAGCATTGAAGAGCAGAAAGGCCAGATACTCCAGAGCTCAACTCTGCTGCTGCTGTGCATAGCTTAGCTGTAGTTTGACTGAGCTGCATGTCATGGTTTCATCTGGGATAGATGCTGCATGTTGTGAGCTTCCTCACAACCTTCCTGTGAGATTAAGTTCATACTTTTTGCCTATGGAAAACCTAGACATGCTTTACTTGCACTGTCCTGTTAGCACATCTCACACACTAGTATAAATTGAGTCAAATTATTTTAAGTTTTGACTCTCCTTGTGCTCTAATTCGTGCTACCATGCTTCAGCAGAAGTTATACTCTCAGGAAAGGTGTCCATGTTATCCACATATCAGTAAGCATGACTGGTAAACATCTTCAGACATACCATCTACATGTATTTGAGGAAATTTGAATGTAAGTGAATTTGAGTAACTATACTACCTTACCTACATAAGAAATCTAACAAATATATTTGAAATATTTACAAATTTATATAGTTCTGTTGTTGCAAAACTTTGCTAAAATACGCTTAGTTTTCATAAATAAATTAGGAGAGCAGGTCTGACATTTCTTTGGTCACTACAGATTTTTGGACAGTGAGGGTCTGAGTTAGCTGAAGTGCATAGGCCAGTCTCAGTGTAAACTTGTAATAACTGATAACATAGATTTTCAAATGCCTGGGTAGCTCTGGATTAACTTAGTTTCCACCAAAAGTCAGCAGCAGTTAGATGACTAGTTTCCACGGTGATCCCTTCCTGTGCAATTTATTTTTCATAGCTGTTAGATTTCTAACTTACAAATATACTTTAAAGCAAAATAAATGTCATTCTTCTTTCACACACTGCTCATAAACTTACAGCTTGGTTTCTCCCATGGAGAAAGGTGGTCTGTGGGGAAAGATGGAGCCTGTGATCAGTGTGCAGTCACTGTAGAATTAAGAATCTGTTTTTATGAAATTATTTGATCATACTTGAAGTATGACATGCTATGCAGTGCCTATATATGAAATGCTGCTGGGACAGTGTTGGACACCTAGGAGGTCTTTTCTAGCCATATATTTTGGTTTGGGATCAATTTGATGTTAGCATACTTTTGCCATAATGCTTCAAATTCAGAGGTCTTATTCTCCTCTAAAGTCAGCGTTCCCTGGTCAATGTCACATCTCCCTTCTGGCTCGCCTGACAAAGTATCACAGGAACTGTCTGATGCAGAGCATTCAAGGCCAATTATATTGGAATTTCATCCAGCGAAGGAGAACCAGACCTGAGTCACTCAAGCCATGATTCCCATGAGGCAGCATGGCAGCTGATAGATAGCCATCACTGCAGGCCAATACTAGGCGTTTGGGGACAGATCTGTGAAAATGTCTATGCTTTAATTTTCTTGGCATTAGTGACACCGCATTCTAAAGTAAGGCCTATTTCTTCAGATGTCTGCCCTAATAAACAAGTTACTTGAAAATATAATTTCCAATGCAAAGCTAGAGGAAAATCCTTAAGGTACTATTGAGCCAGCAATGTACTTCACTTCTTTAATCAGAATGACAGAAAACGTGTCTGTCAGCATTTTCTTAGACATTTAACACATTCAGCTTTTCCAAGTGACATGGATATCTCATTGCAATATTTGAACTCTGTTGAGAACAGCAGTTTCTTCTAAGAATAGGGGGGGACTTTCCTGTTTTTCCTTTTCTTTTTTTTTTTCCCAAAAATATATAGTTTTGGTGAGGGTCCAGTGGGCCATTAAGGACTGTCTTTATTTTGGCTTTCCTTTTGACTGAGCTCTTTATAAGAGATGATGTGTGGTTTCCCTTTAGAAGAAGAGGAGTTTTGTGAGTAGTTAAGGGCAAAAAATTGAATTTGTTAGTGGTGCATTCCACACTTTTATGACTAAGCCTGTAGCACATGTCTATGTAACTGGTACATAACATGATACTAAATCAGTCTCCATAACTAAATTGCAACATACCATTGATTTTAGTCACTAATAAAACACATACATGTGTTTCAAGTGGTTTTCATTTTCTGTTTATTATTAAAGCGTGTTTTCTCTGTTGTGTTTCTATAGTTTCGATGTAAGAAAGAATTTTGCTTCCAAATTTAAGCTTAACTGTATTACTTGAGACATTTTTGGACCAGGCAAACAGCAACAGATGGCCATTTACCAAGCTATTGTTTTTTAACTTTGACCTCTTAAAGGTGCTACAGAAATCATGCCTGAGAGCTGGCGTTCAGGGAAAAATAATTAAAGGTTCAACTGATTGCATGATAGGACTATGTGGTTAGCTTTACAAAAAATGAACTGCTTCTTGAGCTAAGGCCAGAACAATCTGTAAGCCTGACTAGCAAAGTTGCAGGAAACAGCTCTCTGCCTCACACGCTCTTCCCTTCCCTCACTGATCCGATAATTCCTGCTTCTGTGATTCATTGTCCTCTGCTCTGCATTTTGTTTTTATCCCTTCTCTGACAGCATAACTCTAACTCACTCCCATTATTCCTTTCCCTTTTTCCTGGTCTTGCACACCACAGTATGACTTGGTGGCCTTCCTGCATCATAGATGTGTGTTTTCCTCCAGTTTTCCCATTTCCCTGAGTAATGTTCTTCAGAGTAAATCTACTTAATCCCAGTAACTTTTTCCACATCTCTGACTCACTCCTTAAACTCTCCATCCTCCTGCATCCACTTCTCTCTCTCCTCAGATGGCATCTCACCGACATCTTTGGAGAGGAAATCAGCAAAGCCTTATGCTTTGTCTTGTTTTCTCTTCTCCTCCCCAGCTTTCTCTCCTTTTCTCTTGAGGCAGAGATGCTATGGTGGCTCTCTCCCTCTCAGAGCTGTTTTCTTCAGCAGTCCCATCCCACCATTTCATCACCTTCTTCCATTTTATCCCCTACTCTGTCCTATGTCTTTTGTTGCTTGCCCCTTTCAGTACAATCCTGCTTTGGTGTATCCCACAGTCACCTCCTCACCCTTGTTGCTCGAGCAATTGCCTTATTTCCTTTTTACTTCATAAGTTCACTGAAAGAAAAACTGAGTTTCTCTGCTCTGATTCCATCACAGAACATCTTCCAGCCAACACTTTTTGTATTCTACCAAAATAGCAACCTGCTCTAGTGGAGGTGTCCCTGCCCATGGCATGGGATGATCTCTAAGGCTCCTTCCAACTCTAACGATTCTATGATTCTATAAAATGATGATTGCCAATTTTTTTTCAAACCTTTTGACCACATATCCTTATCCTACTTAGTTTGTCTCATTCATTTTCAAATACTGGCTCACAAATAATAACAGGAACATAGTGGCACTCTCAGCAATTTATACTTACATAAGAAATTTTAAAACACGTACCTTCATTCCTTTGCCTGCTTTATCCATTATGCTTGGGACTAATTATCCACAAACTTTGACATGACATGGCTTCTTCACAGTCTTCTCATTCCTTGTCAGACAATTGCTAGATTACTGGCTTGCAAAGACCTTTTACTAAATTAATCAAATATCACCTACTTTCCTTGTAGTCATTTGTCTGGATCTCTTCCTTTGTCTTACCTTTAGATGATTTTTGAGGCAAGACTGTGTTTTTTATCCCTTCTTCACAGAACACTTCCCACAGTGGGGTCTAAGTCCATGACTAAGGCACCACTTCATTTCAGTAATAACAGCCATACCTTAAAGGCTTAACTGAATTACAGCTGTATCTAAATGCACATAATTGTTAATAAACCAGACTCCTATTTTTATTGGAATTGTTTGAATTTAAGGCCTTTTCAGTAATTTACTCTTCTTTGTAATTAAAGATAGTGAGAAACATATGGTTACCCTTTTTGATCTGAGCAACGAGCCATATTTTGAGATCCCATAGGTTATTCCCATTCAATGGAGAAATTGATGGGGTAATTTTTCTTTGATGTTTATTTCTGGTTATTTCTGAGAAGGTTTATTTCCAAGAAAGAAATTCCTGCTTTTTTGAAACCATCAGGATCCAAGCTACCAGAAATAATACATTCTCCAGTCAGTACCCAACCAAAAATACACTCTGTAGACTTCTCCTAGGTCATATACTACCATTGGTTCTTTTTGTGTCTTCAATCTATTTCTGAGCTTTGCTCCACTTCTCAGTTTGAAGTCTTCTACATGCACATATATCCACACATGTGCAAGCTAAGAAAACTGGTACACTTTTTAAATTTGGATTTGTGTTTTGAGTCTGGACACTGCTGCTTGCCTACATGGAGGGGCTGAATGATCTCTTACAACTATTATAAACAAATAGCAAGTTCATCCCTGTCCCAATAATGCATCTAGTAAACTCTGTAAAATCCTGACAGGTAATAAAACTGCTTTTGAATTTTGGATTTGTAAATCTCTGGAAAAACTGTTTCACTCAAAAACATAAAGGATTTTTCATGGATGACTGGAAATGTGACATTTACATTGAGACATTGAGATATCTCAATTTTAGAGCTGTAATTTTATATATATATATACAGTAAGATTGAGAAATTTTGTAGAAAGTCCTTTACTAGCACTCACTGTGTTCTGTTTCAGAACCTGTCAGAAACCCAGCCAAAACCTTTGCATGTAACTGTAGGCTTTGCTGTTTGTGTACAGTTGGAAGACTCACTTGTGGCTATATGGTTACTGCATGTTGATTTTGTGGTGAAATGAACAAAAAGCATATCACAGACTTTACTATTAACTGTAAATAATGTAGTACATCCCTTGCTAAACCAGTTGTGCCAGGTCCTGCACTTGGGTCACAACAACCCCATGTTGTACAGGCTTGGGGAAGAGTGGCTGAAAGCTACCTGGCAGAAAAGGACCTGGGAGTGTTGGTCTACTGTTGGCTGAACATGAGCCAGCAGTGTGCCCAGGTGGCCAAGTGGTAGTATTCTGGCTTGAATCAGACACAGCATGGCCAGCAGGACTAGGGAAATGATCGTTCCCCTGTACTTGGCACTGGTGAGGCCCCACCTTGTGTACTGTGTCCAGTTTTGGGCCCCTCACTACAAGAAAGACATTGAGGTGCTGGAGCATGTCCAGAGAAGGACAACAAAGTTGGTGAAGGGTCTAGAGAACAATTCTTATGAGGAGCAGCTGAAGGAACTAAAGTTGTTTAGCCTGGAGAAAAGGAGGGCAAGGGGAGACCCAATGGCTCTCTACAACTACCTGAAAGGAAGTTATAGCGAGGTGCAGGTCAGTCTCTTCACCCAAGTAACAAGTGATAGGAAGAGAGGAAACAGCCTCAAATTGTACCAGGGGAGGTTTAGATTGGATATTAGGAAAAATTTCTTCACAAAAAGAAAGCAGTGTTAGGTTTACTTGATGGTTGAACTCAATGGTCTTAAAGGTCCTTTCCAACCTAAATGATTCTGTGATTCTATGATTCTATATGTAAGAGCCATTTCAGTTTTACCCACACTCTCCATAGCTAGTGTTTTGCTGTCATTTTTTATTAGCACATTATAACTACCTGCTATTTTATAAGTGTAATATGGGATGTTACATTAAGAAATACATAATGTATTTCTGTCAGGAAAAATACTTTTCACTTGACTTATTTTTTTCTTTGCACTTCCAATTCTAAATCTCTTTGTGCATTCTGCTGTACATATTCTGTATGCAATAATCTGTCTCTGAGTGGCAGTAATTTGAGTCAGTTGTACCAACGTTGAGATTCATTGGGTAAAGGAACATATGAATATGCCTTCACAGACATAACAGACATGAGTGCACCTTGCCTTGCTTTTGAGATGGCTGCTTACAAGCCTGCTCTAGCCAGAGAGCTGGTGAGCTGTGTTAGTGCAGCATAGTATCCCACAGTGTTTTGGGAATAGTGCTCCCTAACACAGCTGTATGGCTCCTGGATTGTTCATGACTTGTGCCTACCAAGCTCATGACTGTTTGTCTATGCATAATCAAGGTTAACATTTTGTATTTAAAATATTGTGTTCTTCAGTTGACAGTGTTCAGATTGCTGGTGAATTGTCTTCATTCAGCCTGAGATCAGGGTAGGTATAGAAAGTCGAGTGGAAGACACCTGCTACAGCCATATATATGCATCCTCAAATGATACGTGCAAATTTCTGGAGCCCCATGAAAACAAAAGTTCTTTTTCAGTCTCATTTATAGTATAACAAAGTAGTTGTTATAAACTGTAACCTTTCAACACTGATCCTGATGAATATGCAACAAAAAGATAAGGTTTTTGAGAAAAGCAGTTGCAATAATCTAACTATAATAATACCTAGCTCTTGTACAGTCCTTTTCATCAACTGATCTCAGAGCACTTTAGAAAGGAGATCAGTATCATTACCCTCATTTTACTCATTGGCTTCCTTTTCTTACAGTGCATTGTCTTGATTTGCAAAATGTATACAAAACTCTTTATATTCCTCTTTCAGATCTAATGTGAAGTGGGAGTTATACTCCCTCTGGCATGAGAGGGTGCTTTTTGCCTTTCACGTCCTCCAGCCCCTACGCACACAGACCCCTCTATTTTTTTCTGACTGAGTGGTTTTGCAGTGCAGAGATCAAAAGGAAATTTATCAGTATCTGTCTCCCTTCAGACCATTGAAGCCAGACTTCTGACAACTGTGTAGCAGCCTTAAAGCCGAAAGAGGCATCAAGAACAGGGAAAGAAAAGAGAGAAAAAGAAAAGTCCCGTGGCTACACTGTCATTGTCAGATTATGGAGGAGGAAATTACAGTGGGAGAGCACCCACAGATGCTTTGAATGTAGGGTGGCAGGGGCTGGGAACTGGGACCTCACTTGATTGTTGGTTTGTCCAACTCAAAAGACTCCAGGGTCCCCAGTCTCTGAAGACCCTTGAGCTCTGAAGTTGAAACAGCATTCTTGTGTGTTATACAGTTGTGGTTAAAGGTGACCTAAAGTGCCTTAAACACATAAAGCTCCCTAAAATGTTGGGTGACGTACGAATTACAAATACTTCACTGAAAATGCGATTTAAGGTGTGTCACTTAAACTTAGTCCGTCCTTCATCTGACTACTAAAAATGGGGTAAGAGTTCAAAATTCCCTCTGTTAGAAAAGCTCTTATGTATAAACGTGAAACCTGGAGTAAAAACTTACAAGTTACTGTGCTGAACTTTTCCAGACTCCAAGGGATTCGGGCTAGGGATTGTCTGAAGTCCCTTGCTTAAATACCCAGCCAAGACTGCTGAGGTGATATTAGACAGCACAGACTCTGTTCAGCTAAACCAGAGAAAAGGAGTCAGTGGATCCTTTTATGTCAGATATGCTCAGTATTCCTTCAACAGTATCCTCTATCTACAGTATTGCAAGCAACTTCACTAAAAGCACTGGGGAGAGCTCTGCTTTTGCATTGCTTTAAGTAATCGTGTTAGCAATGTGATTCACTGATGAAAGAGGAGCAGATAAATCCCTGAACTCTGAACTTGGAAAGCAGAAAGAAATGATGGATGAACCTTCTGCATTGGCAATTCAATTGGGTTCAGATAATGAATCAAGTGTTTAGCTCCTTATCCGGACCCTGTCCCCCAAAAACTCTCAAACAGTTATACCTGATACTGGGACTTCATCCAGCTCCCTTTGAAATCAATTAACAAGCTCTTGCTGACTTTAGCAGGGAGGAGATCAGGCCCTAGGAATCAAGCAGATTTGCTCTCATGTGACTTACAGATTTTTTTTGCATTTTGGCTGAAATGGGGACAAGACTGATAGAACACTAGCCTAAAGATAAGTCAGGGAGGAACGGGACAAGTGAAAATACCAAGGACTTTAAAAATCCTCTAAGAAAACCTCTGGTGACACACCATTATTATGTATTTATTTTGTTAAGGAAATAGTTGATTCCGTTTGGGCTTTGTGGAAAAAAAAATCAGATTTATTCTTATTTTGACCATTCTGGTTCACCTGCATCAGTAAAATGTGTTACGTTTCATTGGCATAGATAGTTATTTTGATAGATAATTATTTTGAACATGATGTCTGAAAGATACATTTTGTTAATGAGTAGGACCTGAAAAAATCTTTTTGGAAAACATTCAGGTTTACCTTTCAGATAAGTAACAGCAGCATACCTAGTAAATTCTCTACCCATGATCAGGGAAGAGTTTAGAGGTTCCATATGGCAACTGGCACCAAACGAAAGGAAGCTGGTCAAAGAGGTTAATTAATTGGGACACATCCTCTCAAAGTTTTTCACAGTGTCATTACTACCCAGAGATATTCAACAGGATGTGGTTACATTTCGTCTTCTTGGCATTTCAGAAATGTATCTGAGACTGTATTGTTGAGCCCTTTTCAGATTAAAGAGCTGTCAGTCCCAATACTTTTGTGTGACACTGTAAATAAGAAAAGGATATATGTTTATAGGAAGCTTGTCAACATACCATTCATGTATTTACAGTGGGGGAAAAAACTCTACATCTCTACTAACTAGAAATATTTTTATTTTTTCAGGGAACATTACATTTTCTTTTTTTTTTTTTTCTAACAGAAAATGTTAAGCATTTCTAATGTAAATGTAAAAAATTGATTTTATGTTGGAATTACTGATATTTTCCTGATATTTTTCTTATAAAAACTTTCAATTAACCATCGTCATGAAAAAACAGACTCTTATCGACAAAATTTCACTTTTTGATAGGAAGAATATTTGTGATAAGAAAATGAGCCAGTTCTATTAATAACTCATTGAATCTTCATAACTACTTGAGAGATATTTCTGGACTCCATGTTTTTCCATCCAAATGAATAATGTAAATGTGAAGTGTAGAAAAGAATACATGTGTTTCACTCTCTGTGCAGTAGTCGGGGCACTGTTGCAGACCCTTTTTATTAATCTCTTGGTCCCTAGACACCCAAAGAAGAGTACAAAAAGCTGTGAGGAAGTGAAGCTACAGGTCTTGATGTGGTGGTGCCATTTTAGACTATGTCTATCAGAGCTCTGAGCTTATCAGGCACAGCTGGCAGGAACAGCTGAAGGGATAACCATCCACAGGCTCCTTCTCCAGGAGCACAAGTCACTTTAATGTAAAAGCACTACATAAAAAGTGTACACACAAAAAAGCTGTGACAAACAAGACCATACACACCCTAAAGTGCATATTTCTGGCCTCAAGTCTCCAGCATGAAAATTGTTTCATAAACTTTTATGGAGTGACTGTCATGTCTCTGAAGATTTTGGGGAAGGTACAATTTAGTATATGCCTGTACAATGAGGCACAAATGCCAGACACAGTTGGGTCCAAAACATTTTTAATTGAATTTTCTTATTATTACCTTCCACTTGAGTTAAATGGAAATGGAAACAGAGCAGTCCATATTACTTGGTTTTATAGCTGTTTTCTGGCTAGGCTCACACTCCAGTTCTCAGGCACTCTTAGTGTGTCAGCTGGACTCACAACACAGGAAGGGAATGTTCAAATGCAAAACATTTCCCTTTATAATGAGCACAGATCATGGCAGTATTTCCATTCCTACTGTCTTTCAAAACCCAACTTCATGAAACCTAATTTAAGGCCCTAAACCACATAGCACAGCCCTTGTAATGGTAAAAAACCCATCTGAAACAAAACGTTCTTTTACCTACGTAGTTACTATTTCTGAAAGGTGTCACATATTTTTAATTTCCACTCAGTTGTGGGTGGCTGTGGTGAAAGTTGTTTTCTTGAGGAAAAAGGCAGACCTTAAATTGGTTCTGCTAAGAGCTAATGTGTTAACTTCAGTGCATCCGATGCAGGGAAAAAACCAAGACTTGAAGTGTGTTTCCTTTTGTGGCTCTTCCTTTGTCTCCTCTGAAAGTAATCTAATATTAGTCTTATCAATAGCAGGTTACTTCTCGTGTCTGGGTCTGTTACTTGTGGTACAATGTACACAGTGCTTGAGAAGACAAAGCATGCCTGACGTGCTACATCAAAACCACAGGAATGTTACAAGGATTTTTCCTTAGTCTGTATTTGTCTGAAGGAACTGGCCATAAATCCCAGTGCCTTGAGTTTGCCTATCCAAACACGATCACTGAGGTGCAGTTTGGCAGATACTGCATCACAGTGGTGTCCAAAACTGTTCTGGAGACATGTCCCCAAAGTGGGAGAAAAGATTAGGTGGTTTCTTCAGACACCTGGACAACAGGGACCAACAGAGACCTGAGGTAAAGGAACCATAATCTACAGGAATGACTAATGTTTTTTATTCTAAGTACAAGTCATTAGAACATAAGGCACAGATGATAATTCTATTTAGAACAATTTATTATGAACATCCACATTCTACAAAAATCACAAAAAACTCCTCATTCCTGAGTAGAGTTTGTCACAACATAATGAAGCACTCTTCCAGACTGTTTTGGATAACAGATGCTTGTAGAAAACCGCCTTGTATTGTGGGCAACCTCACAGGAGAACGTATTCTTCCATTTAACATAGCAAGTATTGGAAAAAGTAGCTTTGGATTCTCATCAGGATACTGGAGATCAGATATAGTTCATGAGTGGAAAATCTTGCCTTTTTGTGGAGGTTTTTTGGGAAGACTGTGCCAACATTGCAGTTTCAGGCCTGATGTAACTATTCATCAGACACTTACTCTTTTTTGTCTAATATGTGCATATAAACCAATGCTGGTACAATTTTGCTGATGGAAGATACTGCTTCTGAACTGCTCACACATATATTTCAGAAGAAGTCAAAATCTAACAGAGAAAATAGATGTTCTTTACAGTAATTAATTAATTTGTTAACAAAAATACTGTTTCTTAAGACTGTAGCTACAACCACTGGGACATTTCTTTGTAATTAAATGCCTCAGATGATATAATTCTTAATGAAAAGGTCAAACTACAGACTTGCAAGTCTAACTGCTCCCTGCAAGGGCATCCTAGAGCACAACCATGACTGAATAGCAATTAAATTGAAAACTTGAAAAGTGAAATCAGCATACTGGATACAAGAATGACAAAATTATGTATTAGGCCCTTCCATTTGGTGTCGTCAGCAGGCCATGTCCTGGAGTCCTTATTCAATTCTTACTACTCTTTCTAAGCAAAAACATCATTAAATTTAAAAAGTAATAATTTAATGATAAATCAACATAGAGGCAGACTAAGGACAGGGGGGATAAATTATGCTAAGGTGGAAATGTTCAGTACTGGATGCACGAGAATAGCCACGTTTTGTAAGTACCTAACAAAGCAATCCAATTTTCAGAGAAGTGGAATCCACACTCTTCTCACATTTGGAAAGTTCTTTTTTTCCCCTTATTCTCTCCAGAACTCCTTCCTCTTTTCTTCTTTTGGCTTTCTTTGCTTATGACTATACCCATCATGATTGCAAGGCATTTGGAGAAAGAGAATGTGTTGATAAACCTCCTCACTTGGTTACAGACCCAAAGTACAATTACTGCAATTACATATAATAGTGGCAATATATTTTAAAAAGCCTCCCTGAGACAGCTGTTTTGAAACAATAATGAACATCCGTGGTTTAAATCATTTATGACTGAGGGTAGCTCTTTTGCCTTATTTATGTTTCCTTATTTCCAAGAAGCATTTCTGGAAAATATTTAAGGCAGAACAGCATAGATTTGCCATTGAAGATTTGGGACAGAACATGCAAGAAGCAGACTTAAAAAGAAAGACTACAGTCACCTACTAAATTGCTCTAATTTATTAATTACTTGTTCCCACATGTAGAACTGTGATCCTTAGGAAGTGTTGTAGGAAGACATGAACTCGTTTTGTACCAAAGTAAGTGGTTGATCTTCAAGATTTCAGCACTGTTTGACAGAAAAAGATCCCTGCCCATAAGATCTATCCTGGGATCTGCTATGTACCAAGCCCTTTTGAAATGTAAATCTCACTTACCTGTCTATGTGGGTGCTGAGCTTTTCTGAAACTCTGGTCCTCTGGTATTCCAGTGATGAATGACCTAGAAAAATATAAGAGTTACAAATATCAGTTTCTTGTGGCTTAGACTGCAAAATACTTTCAGGACAAAATCCAGGTGTTTATCCCCTAAAAATGCATTTGCCACTTACTTGAGCTAAAGAACTATCTGCTGACTCCTTATAAATGTCTATCAATCAAGGCTGTTTTGCTCTTCTTCATTCTACATCAGTTGATGGACACTTTTATCAAACCTACTTTTCAGCAGAGACGGAACATATAATCAGCATAAAGCCACTCTATGAGTTTCTGCTTTTTCTCTGGTCCTGTATCACTTGACTCACTATATTTTCAGACATCATCATCTCATATTTTTGTATATTTTGTAAGCAGCACTTTACAGTGACTGGAGACTTCTGGAAAACTTGGATGACACTAGGCTTTCACAGTGTGAGAAATTTTGTACATCCTTTATTCTGCACAACCAGATATCACTGCCAGGTATCACCGCCATAGGCATGTGCATTAGATATGTATTTATTTGTGCTTGTTTACAACGAGTGCAGTATTTGCCAATAGTGAGGTTTTTCCATAAATAAGGACTTAGGCTCCTAAATTGGCACTTAAGGAGAATTAGAGGCTTGCTGTCTCACTCATTCTTAACCTGTAATCACCAGTTAATAAACTGCGCCTTTTTTCCCCTCTCATTGCATTTGTTCTTTTAAACCCCATTCTAAGTAATTTAACTTTTGAATTGCATGGGAAGCTTTGCAGTATTAAGTTCTCCATTTCAGAGGACAGATGACAAAATGTTAGCTATAGCACTATTTAGCATTATAACAACATGTATTCTGAGACGCAGCTCCTAAAGTATTGTAGATGAAGCCTTCAGAGGAAGAGCAGGTGAAGAAACATACAATAAAAACAATAAAATTTGACAGTAATGTCTAAATAGCAAAGTTTTACTCATGAAAAATACATTAACATGCAACAGGTGACTTATATTCCCATGCAACTCAGATTCATTTGGCGATCATGAGGGGAGCATTTGAGATCAGTTGAGAAGCACTGGGTATCTCTTTTGCAAAATTAGACCCATATGAGGTTGTCCTTAGAATTACCTTCTTTACTCATCACTAATCACTTCAACCTCCTTTTCTTTCTTAGTCATTTTATTTGTTTCAAGGGAACTGAGAGGGCCCTTAAGGCAGTCCCATAATGATACTAATTAATTAATAATTGGTAGCAATTTGGGTGTGTTGAAGAGCTGACCTCAGATAATTCATGCATTGTGACATGATGTACTTTACAGTGCCAGCAGCAGAAACAGCAGGAGTGCCATCCTCCAGCTGCCAGAACTAATTATAAGCAGTTTGTCTTTTCCTTCAATGGCAGATTCTGTTTGCTTCACAACAGTCAATTTAAAAGTCACTTTTAATATCATCATCAACAAAAGAATACCTGGAAAAAATGCACTCACTTTTGATGGAGAAGCTGCAGAATGGATTGGATTTCCATGGTCACTTTTGTTAATTCAAAGACTGAACAGAAGGCAAAAAGCAGATGGAAAGTCTCTCACAGGAAAATATAAAAACTGGTAATGCTTTTGCACAACTGATGGGTTAGTTAACACAGCAACTTAAAACATGAAGTCCCTTCCTGAGGCTCTTATGTTCTATGCTCACGCTTATGACAAAGGACCACGGGCTACATTCTCAATGGAAATTAATTTTGTGTAAGTCTTAGTGGGGATGAGGTGCTGAGAAAGTCATGCAGCCTTACAGAATGATCCCAGTGTTTGTTGAAGTAGAAGGTAACTCACTGTTACAAATTCTCGTCCTTCCTATTACTCAGTACACTCACACAGTTAAAATCCCTTCTTAAAATTTCATCCTTCCTCTATAGTAAGGTGAAAAGGTTAATTCCCAAGGGACTAATCCTGTGAGGTGCTGGGCACCCTCAGCTCCCAGTGACTTCAAAGCTAAAAATTTGGTTCACATGAAAGCCTCTTTAATTCCCCATTACTGTAAGGTATACTTGTATACAACAGTGGGAGCAGTTGTCATTATAAATCAGACAGTTTATCAGGGGAGCTATTCTCCAGGGCAGAGCAGATTCTAACACACCACGACATACTTTATTTGTTAGCCTCAATTCCACAGGAATTTTATTCAGGCAGACACCTCAAGGCATGCATCTTTTCAAAGTGTTTAGGCAGGAAGCGAAATTCAAATTAGATACACTTACGATGCAAATGCATTATTATTTAGCTCAAAACGACTGAGGCTCAGGGGTCGTAAATCCTGCCATAAAGAGATCTTTCAATTACCTTCTGTTCAGTGAATCAGAGAAGAGGAACCCTTTCCCTGGCTTTTTCATGCAGAACAAATTTGACTCCCAAACAAATATCAATCACCATAATACTCTATATTTTGGCCTCTATATAGACCTAACTCCAAGCTGTTTTATATGGGGTTTTCTTTTAAGATGGTGTCAAACCAAAACCTTGCATCTTTAGTGTGACTGAAATCTGAACCCGGTCTTGAATGGCTCCTCCCTTTGTGAGCTGAGCCAAAACTCCAGACTAGAGGATGTTTGAAATCTGGATCCAGATCTAGATCTTATTTAAAAATTATGTTTGTTCCTTTGACATTTCATTCTTCCTCAGTTCATCCCTGTCCTTCATTCCAAACATCCAAATTACAGCTAACCTGCCTTACTGCTTTCTCTCTAACATTTCCACAACATTTTTTCTGGTGGCTCACGTTTTCCTTCACCACCTTGCTTGACGTTTGGCTTTTCTAATATTCACCCAGTTTCTTCTTCTCCTCCTTTCCTGACCCCAGCTGTGCCAGTCTGTTCTACATACCATCTGCCCATTCAAAGCATGGTTGCTACGGTCATTATCCACCGTATTGACCATGTTGTCCTTCACAGGCAGCAAAAATCCTCTTAATTAGTTACTCTCATTCCACTACACCAAACTGAAACCTTATTCCCCTCAGGATGCCCTGAATCTCTCTTTTCCCTTGCTTCTCTGTTTTTATGTTATATTGATCAGTTACACTGCTCTGCGCCACAGCAGCCAAAGTTTACATTACCATCCTGGAGTTTTGTTGCACAGGACATTGGGAAATTTCAGCGTCTGCTTCTGCTTTGGTCTTCTGGACAGGTATAAGAGCAGACAAGTACAACTTCTCCTTTCATGGTTCTTTAAAATGCATGTGAACACCTGTGTCCACGGACAGTCTCTTGTCTGGGAGTGTCCCAGTAACTGCGAAGTGTTTCCAGTCAGCAGAAGGCTTCAAACAGAACAATTCTTGGCATGTGTATCCACTTTGGATTCTTTGTAGGAAATTTCAGTTTTCTCATTGTATAATGAGATAGCGATAATATATAGCGATAATATATAGCGATAATTTTATAACTGGTGGTTTGAAGCTTCTGTATGATATAGACAAAAGGAAAGAATTGTCTCCTCGGATACACAAAGCCACCCCCACAAAAATTCACAAAAAGCCTGTTTCTCTGATGTGGAGAAGCTGTATACTTAAATTCTAAGTTGCTTATACATAAAAAAATCCTTAGGTACATATCTAACTATCATTTGAGGCCATATTTATAACAAAATAACAGATATTCCAGCAACTTTTATGTAAATATATATTGTATATATGTTCAGCAGAACAACATTTAAATATATCTTCTCAGCAAAACTTGCTAGTAAAGTTCACATTTATTGAATTAAATATGTGGTTCATTCATCAACTTAGATATTTGGTTATATTCGAATAGTACGTGTGCATTTTCTTACAGAATAAATGAATTGCTATAGTTTTCAGTGTATTTTAAATGGGAGCATGCTTTTAAAAAATAATGGTGTGGCTGCAGTGCTAACAAAAGGTGCCAAATAAATATCTTCAGAGAGTGCAATCTTCTAGGGATTTCATCCAGAGACTATTACTTTACATGGACTCTTAAAGAAGAAGTACGGTTCCTGTGGTTAGGGAATAGAGGCATGTGTCAAGAGGTCAGGTTTCCATTCCCCACCCTGCTGGACCTGGACCTGCTGCTTCACCTCAGGCCATCACCTGACTGCTTTGTAACTCAGTTTGCCCACCCTGTGAGGAGGGCTTAATCTTTCCTACCTACTCTGCAGGAAAGCTATCAGACTTAATTTGCTAATGTTCATAAAGTGTTTTGAAATATTTGACTGGAAAGCAAAGCATATCTCTTGTGGTGGTGCTTTTAATCCATAGAACGGGTACTACATTAATAGTCGTGATACCAGATGTCCAGCACCAGTAATAAAACTAAGTTCCTAGTTGAGAAGAGTGGTTCCTACATTGCAGCTGTCATGGCTTTTTCTTCTTTTCTGTTTCTTCTTTTTCCATCAATTCAGGTGATTATTTTTTTTTTTTTGCTTTGCATTTTCCAGACTAAACCACAAAGGTTCAAAAGCAAATAATCTATCTTTCAGACTTTCTCCCTCAATTTCAACCAAAAGGAGAACAAAAAAACCCAAAACAAAACAAAACAAAAAAACCCAAACCAACCAAACAAAAAAAAAAACCAAAACCAAACCAAACCAAAAAACTCAGTTTGGATTGTGTACATTTAAAATTATTTGTAAATTAGGGTTTACAATTATGTATAGCAAGTAAATACAATGGAAGCAACCACTGTGCCATAGCTTAAAAGATAATATCGCTGGTTCTTGAGTTTGTGCAGGCCTGCTTAGGTCTTTATCTGTGGTTCCACTATATAAACAAAAGCTTATCTTTCTTTTGCTGTCCTTATCTTGTTCGTCAGTTGATTGTTTGCTAAGTATCTCGGTGAACAAGACCCCAACAAAAATGACTGTTCATGTATAATTTGTTTGGATCAGATTAAATTAGAAAGAAGGTAAAAGTGAGAAGCGGAGAAAGTAGAATGGACCTTACAAATGAGGAGTGGAGGTCAAAATGAATTAGCAAACATTATGCTTGAAGTTTTTCCTGCCTTCTGTCTGATTTCTCTGTGTACTTTCTGGAAGAGGATAGCTATAACAGTGTGTCCAAAGGAAATTCTTTAGATCATGTGAATTTGAAATGTCTCATTATTGTAATGTAAGAAAATGTCTTGGGAAGAATAAAAGAATCTAACACAATTAAAGTTAACATGGTTAGCTCCCTTTGTCACACTGCTGCCTGCTGACAGTTCTTCCAGTGGCTGCTATTACTTTCTGTTCCACTGTGCATTTCTCATACTGATTCATTTTAACTGTTTTATCAGTGCAAGTCTTTGAAATTGATCCTATATTTCTCGTAAGAAGACTCAGAGGCCTGACTGGGATGTGACTTGGAAGGGAGAACCTTTCCTATGTTAAAGTCTTTTGTTGTTCTGGTTTTTTTATTGCAATAATACATGTATCTGAGATTTGGACTCTGTTTTGTTCAGAAGCAGCGCTGTCTTATGACTTTATTTCAAGTAGATAAGGTAATCAAAGGATGCCTGGGGAATTACAAACTTGCAGGACATCATGACTTGCCAAAGGCACAGCAGGCCAGCAGCGGCAGGGCCAGGATTCTGGAAATCTGTTGTGCTTCAGCAGCATCTGCAAGCTGCTAGTATAGGCATCTTTCCCACTTCTCACTCTGCCCAGTTCCTCTTTACTTCACCCTGTCAGAGATATAAATCCAGAGGGAAAAAAAAAAAAAGTTATCTGGTCAATGCCCCTTCATTCTACAAGCTGGATAATTTTGTTATGGTACCCTTCTTCCATTCCTTCTGGCCAATTTTTAAATAAGACACATTTGTTGATTTGAAACCAGAAAGAGAGCCACAACACCGCTATGTAACCTTGCACCCTTGAATAACCTCTTCCAATGTGAATGCCCCCGATTTTCTAAAATGTGTGATTTATTTTTATTTTTAATTTGTCAGGTTTCAGTTTCCAGATGTCGAGCCTTGTTATTTGTCTGATAAACTAATATATCCCAACTAAATGGATGGTTTTGAATGGTATTAAGCTTCTTATAGATCGATTAAATAGATGAGGATATTTAGTATTTCACACAGATCTCTATAGCTCTTTTCTATACTTGTATTTTCTTTCATGAGAATGAGTACCCAAACTTGGTAAAATATTCTGCTTCTGCAGCAGTTTCAGAAAGACCATGTACAGTTGTGTATTTTCCTTCTGTTTGGCTAGTCCTCAGCTGACACAGCCAGAGATCTTCCAGCCACACCACACACAGTTCATTATTTACCATGATGACTAAAAGAAGATACCTTGTGTGTGCCTCAGACCTCTGTGCACGCAGGCTTGCTGGTCTCCCACTGCCACCAGATACTGATATTGTTTGATAATTCAGCCACCCCTTTTACCTGAGTCCCCTCCTTCATCGAGTTACCTTGCCTCTCAACGTCTAAACTCACAGATCCATAAGTCATCCTCATTCTTTCCTTGCTTGGGCCCTCACTTGAAGGCCACAAACTCCACAGAGCATTTTTCATCCCTGTTGTGAGCGTGTCCAACAAGATGTGATCAGTGCTAGCAGTAGGGAAATGATTTACGTCAGAGACAGCTCAAAATGAAAAGTCCTAGCCGTCATTTCCATGTGTCCCCAAGGTCTTTCTCTGTTGTGTGGAAAAGGTCAATGGGAAGTCAACAGAAAAGGAAAGAAAAACATGCAGCAGTGTTCTTTAAACAAGCTCCCTAGCCTGCATTTATATACTGTACATGCATATACTCTTTAAAATTTGCAGGGCTTACATGCTTCCCTTTCTTTGCCCATCTCGTGGAGACATTCTTCAGCTTATTTAGTCTGCCATGTGATTTGAGATCTTCAGTTCACAAAGAAACTTAAAGCGTTACTTACTCATTGACAATTCATACAAAATTGAAAAAGAAGCCCAGAAGCTCCCATACTCCCAGGATGACGAAATCACAATTAATACTAAACAGCTATCAACAGTCCACAAAATGCCACCATAAAGACTCTGAAAGGACCTCCCCTGAAACTCCATGATAGTTAGTAGACCAGCATTTCTGACAGCACACCCTGATCATCTCTTTGGGACTCTAGTACCCACCAAAAGGCTCATTCCAGTGGCAACAGTCCTTCTTTGTGAACTTTACAAGTAGCTCTCTTCTTAGTGCATTTCAGAAGATGACAGAGTATATCCTTTTCCAGAATAGTATGGTTTACATTGGAACATGAATTTTGCTTTTTCTTCCTTGTTTACTGTGACCCTCACACAGATGTCAAAATGCTGCCAGGCAGGCGATTCCTACACTGAATGTCGCTTCATGGGAGAGGGTGTACGTGGAGAATAGCTTGTGGTGTGGTGGTGGAGGACCAGTGAGTGTGCCTCTGAATCGCTTTGGTGTTGATGGACTCGTTCTGGCAGAAGGCTTGTGTCACTACATTAAAAGGAATATTTATAACTGAGCTGGGAAAGGGAAGGGTTTGTTAGTAGGACAACGTTACGTGTTGAATGCTAGCCAGGGTGGATCAAGTTTTGCCAGTACATTTCTCAGTGCAGACCAGGCTGTAGCTCTTTTATGCAAGCCTGGCTTTCTCAAGTACCTTAGTTAATGTAATTTATGGGCCCGTAGCCCCACCAGTGCAGAGCACAGCCCCAGTGGATGGCTCCGCTCCCTCTGCATGGCCAGGCTGGAGGAAGCTGCAACACCAGCACCCCAGTACTAAGCTGCCAGGCTTCCTCTGACCCTGAAACCCACCATTATTCACTTGAAAGCCAGACTTGCACAAACAAATATTTTGTGTAGCTGTTATGATTATTGTCAGTAACTGTCCCTATTGTTCAGGCGCAGGAATTCCTTTGGTCTCATAAATACTAAACGAAGTCCTCCCCTCCCCCCTTTAGCTGTCAGATAATTACACAGTTGGCTTTAGAGTTTAACTTGTCAAAGGAGTTTCATTACTTTGTTCCTTTTGGGCAGCTTCCACTATTGTGCTTTCTGAACACTAAACAGAACCTATATTAACTGTCAGTTAATTACACACCGTTTTTCTTCAGTATTTACCAGTCAAAGGGGCAGGTAGGCTGCAATCCTATCATCTCAATCACTGTCTCTGCTCACAAAAGAATCAATAAAGATGAGTCACTTAGTGTCACCCAGTGTCTGATACTCAAAGCCACCCATTCCTAATTGCCTTTAGAGATGGATGATAATACAAACTTTGAAGTGATAATCAGCCTAATGAGTGGCCTTGCTGAGAGGGTAGATCATGTGTCAGAACAGTTTGCAGATGCTTACAGGCAAACAAAGCCAGCTTTCCTTTTAGAGCTGAGAGGACCATGGCAAGTCTGGTACCCAGAGCCCAGCACAATGGCAGAGACTGGAGCACAGCAGGACGCTGTAGCCTGCTGATCACAACTGACTCCATCCATCTTGCTCTTTGCCTTTAATCAGCACAGTCAGAACAAGTCCTCCAGATCCCTGCATGTTTATGCTGGATGTTTAGGCAATAACTGTGTAAAAGATAAATTCTCTGATTCTGAGTCATTGGATTTAAATAATAGTGATTGGACTTGATAGGTAATGGCTGGGGATCCCGGCTAAAACTACTGAGTAAATGTAATTAAATACAATCGGGTGCAGTCAGCCAGGCAAAGGCAGAGACCATAAAAGGCTCATTCAGACAGCAACGAAAACAAACAACGTCAGCAACAAAAACAAAACCAGTGTTTGGTTTGCTAATAAGAGCATGATCTCGGGCCTGATCTACACTCAGTTTTTGCACCCAACAATTTGACCAAATCAATAATTTGAAAAAAACAACCAGCAACAAACAACCAAACAAAAAGACAGTTTAAATTGTTATAATCCCTTAATCCAGATGGAGCTATATTTTCATAAAGACATTTTAATTTTGAAATAGTTAAGCTGTCATAAATCCAGCCAAGTGGGAACAAATAGGCTATGACCATGTTTGGGCTAATATGACTGTCTCAGTATAAAAGGGTTGTTTTGATTTAACAATCCTTTACCAATTTAGCTAAATTTTGACAAGAGCTGACTGTGGACATGGCTTCAAAATCATTGCACACAAACACTGAGAATCTGTAGGATGACACCAATTTGATTTCAAAGTATAAAGGAAATATATGAGTGTTTATAAAAGGGCTGGTTAACATGTTTAGCAATTTGGACGTAAGAATTTAAACAATTTTGGGGATAAATACTAAAATCTGTATTCATTTTCTTAGCAGTACTTTTCAGTGATTCACTGTGAATCAAGGAAAGAAAGGTGGTGAAAAAGCTGAACAAGTGGGTTCAGGATTTGACACTTTTAATAAAAAGCTGTCAGAGGTTTAAATATTTTGTTGTCAACTATTTTGCTTGTAAAACCTGTCATGCAAATAAGGAATTATTGTGATAAACCAAATGAGAAACAGAAATTGTCATAAAAGCAAACTAACCCTTTGAAATGAAAATTAAGATTGTTGCTGCCTTTTAAAAAACGACAGAATGAGGCCTCTTTCTGATAAAACCAATCACATTTACATATTTTTACCAGCTTTACATCTGCCTTGCTTCCTATCTTCAAGTTAGTGAGAGAAGTGCAGCCTCTAGGATATGACTGGACAGAAAAGATAGCCTTTTTCTTTTTTAGTAGTTACGTAGTTTAGTACATTCCACAAGTGCCAGTGGAAAGGTTTCAGAGTTGTCTGATTGTTTTCCTTCCGAGGCAGCGTTCTTTAGTAAGTGATGTCTACTAATGCTTGCTGTACGTTCATATGGAAACCTATGTCTTCAAGCTATAATTAATATCAGTAGTTAGCCCAACCTACGCTATCTGAAACTGAATTCACAATAAGGAGCTAGTTTAGTTCTTTTGGTATAGAACATGAGAAAGAAAGATACTTCACTGAATTCATAGGTGGGCTGCAGAGACACATGTCCACCAGTGGTCATAGGCTGCCAGTGATCACACAGGATACCTAACGTTCCTGAATTCACAAAGCTGAAAATACACATAGGACTGTCTGCCAGCGCTGGGCTCTCAGTCTTGTGTCAGCCAAGCTAACTCGGCTCTGCTGAGTTCCCTCAGTGGCGGCTGTGAATGACACAGGCGCTTTCCACGTGTCGAGGCTGTGGGCTTCCTCCTTACAGACCAACTGTCCCTTCGTCTCTGCCCACAAAGCACCGCAGAGAACTGGACTTCTCTAACTACACCAAAGTAATATTTTTCACTGAGGCAAATTCTAATCCACAGTTATATTTCTCCTACAGATGGTATTGCTTTAAAATCCTCTTAATTTACACACTTATAGCTCATATGATTCAAGTTAATTTTCAAGTAATAAAGTTGCTAAATACTTTTAAAAAATCACTGAATAACCCCATATGCATATGCATTGGACTATATGCACACCATAAGTTGACGTATATTTAGTTAAACACAAATATATGCACAAACATTCAAGTCTAAAAATGCCCTTTCAAGCACAAAATATTGCTATCTTTACATATCTTATCACTTATAATCACATTCAAAATCTCCACTTGAGCTCTTAAAGTGTGTTGGACAAAGGGAAAACTTGCCTGTGGTCAGAACTATAGAACTGAAGTTGATAATTTGTGGTTAGTTAATGGAAATGTGTTGATATATGAATTACAGTTCCAAGTTTAAGCATGTATGTTGCAGCCAGTTATGGGTGGGAAAGGAAAGGGGACAATGAATTGAAAAAATGGGTTTGATGATGCCTGATAGCTGATACCCGCTCAAGTAATCTTGATTCAGAATTTGGATTATAGGTGGAGATGTTAAAATTCACGTGACATGATACATTTGCAAGGAATTTGCTAAATTTTTTAAAAACAAAACAAGACAAACAGAACTTTTTACATATCTTTGAAATCTACTAACCTTGGGATATGAGTTTACTACTATTTTGGTAGCTCCTATTTGTATTATTGTACCTCATAGTCATAAAGAAGGGTTTTCTGATGCTTAGCTCTATGCACATACCAACCAAATTATCTATATCTGAAAGATTTCCCTAAATATAAACCCCTAATAAGGGAAATTATAACTATGATTTTCAGAAATTATTTCACTTTTAGATGAGCTCCTGCTTTAAAGGATTTTGAATTTCACACATTCTAAAAATATCTTAAATTGGATACACAGAAATAGAGGCAGCTATAACATCTAGTGACCTTTAAAAATCACAGGTGTAGTTTCGCCATGCGTTTATACCACTCTTATGCTGGGTCGTTGTTGAAAAGGGGAATCCTAACCTCCCAGTTACCTCAGGTTACGCACTCTCGCCGCATTAAATATGCTGGTACTCATGGTCATGAGCAAGCCAACCTGATGGGAATATAAACCTAGAGGGAATGCGAGGTAATCTGGTTGACTGGGCAGCCACACAAGTGGTAATGACAGCACATGGGCAGAGGCTGCCAGGGCTGGCAATAGGCGGGACGGGTCTCTCAGCACAAGCCTGAACTCACGTCACCCTGAGAGATGATGTAACTGCACCCTCAGTTTGTGGGCATTTGCTTCCTGAACTATGTAAGCGACCTGCTGGTGCTTTGCCAGTAAGCAGACAAAGAAATAAAACCAATGCAATAAATATTAACCTTTAATGAAAGAAACACTTTTACTTCATGTTAGACTGAGAGAAGAGCAGGAGAGAAAAAGGCTGGAAAGCTTACAAAATAATGTAAACTAAGTATGCACTTGCTTTATGTTTTTGATTTATGTATTGAGATTTACAGCGGTAATGAGCTTATACCAGCATCTCCAAGCTCTTTTACAAATCAGTTGCTCCAAGTGTTCCATAAATACCTATAGGATTCCATAAAACTTTCCATAAGGTAGCAAAAGTATTCTAGGAGCTGGTCACCTGCCGGTAGAAGGCAAGTATATCTTGAGGAAAACACAGAAGCAGTAGTAAAAACCAGCAACACTATAAATAATGGAAACGCCAGGAAGAAATTAAGGTGCTTAAAAATACTTACTGGACATGAAATTTGGCCAAGACATGATGCCGTACAATCCTTTTCCCAATCTCAATCCTATTTAAAAGTGCCACGAAACTGCTAATAACAAACAGGAACTGGAATCTCCTTTTGTCTCATCTGAGATGTATCTCCAGAGTAAGAAACAAGCTTGTTTTTTAAATGGTTATCCCTGTATTTATTCCCAGTGAGGCAGTCTAAATTTTACCATGATTTTAATTGGACCTTGGTGTGTTACTGAATAAATTACCAAACCCACTTCCTACTTTTCTTGGAAATGTCTCCATTTTCCATATTAATCCAGTCCAGATCTCTGAGCTGCAACTCTGTCAAGTCTTACAATCTACTAGGGCAGGAGAGAACTGTAAGCAAACTCTGCAGCAAATTTTGAACATTGTCATTAACACATGCCGTATGGTGGTGTAATTTTAAGCAGATAAACTAAATAGCAAAAGTCACATTCACAAAATCAAGTGTGGCTTTTGCAAAGTAATTTCATTTTTTTAAAGAAAACACACTATACGATCACTGATATGTTAAAATGCAGCTTGATTCAGCACTGGGCTGTATTGCCTTCCCTCCCATTGACTTCAAAATGAATAAGCTCAGCCCGGGTATTTGAGAATTCATCGTTGCTGAGAGATATTCTGGCAGGTCAACACTAGCATTATTCATAGGCCTCAATTCACTCTGTCATCTGAAATGAAAGAGAGCCTTTCTTTAAAAAGCTAAAATCCGTCTTTAATTTGTTATCCTAGTAACTGTATCAAAAACTTTTTTAAGATAAATATTAAAAAATGAGAGCAAGCTGATGAGCAATTGAAACACAGTAAAATAAATCTGGAAGTGACTGCAGGGCCACCAAGTCAAGTCCATGCTCCAGCTATTGCAGGCAACCAGCTCATATGATCTTTTTCATAAATATATCAAGCTCTGTCTTCAAAGCAACTAGTTTTATTTCTTCAGTTACTGCTGTTGTGCAGTTATTTGTATTTCTCCCAGTTTGAGTTACAGATTCATATACTATACGCCAGAGGGGACCACTGTGATCATCAAGTTTGACCTCCTGTATAACATACTGTGTAGGATTGCCCTGAATTCATTTAAGAAGCCAGTCATTTTGCAGCCATGAGGTTATTGGGGAAAGGGCACAAGAGCCATGGTATCAGTGTTAGACTGATGGGATTAATCAACTCATGTTAACACACTGATTATCATATAGTAAAGGAAAATGTTTCAAAAGAATACTCTAGTCTGAAACGTAAAGTGAAATCATTTGGACTTCCAGAGAGGTCATGGTTGAAATATCACAAAACTCTCTTTACTCAAAGCAGATGCTTATTAAGATTAATTTAGTGTGAAAAGTGAACCAGAATGCATATAAAAGACAATGCCTCCTCAATTATGTAACAGGACACCTCCTCATTATATTGTGTTCACTGAAGACGATGGTATTTTCCTAGGAGATGTATAACTACAGTTTGCCAAAGTCCCTCTCCCTCATTTTAGATTAAATATCAGACTGCAGAGCATGAAGCCAAGTGAGCAGAAATAAGAGAACTCAAATAAACATCAATTTAAATGTAAAAGAAAAGGCCCATTATGCATGTTTTCTAAATATAAATGTACAAAATAGAAAGTTACAATGATGCCAGGATACAAATACAAAGAAAAATTACTAGCATTATAAGCAAAAATACCTCTTCATTACATTTGTATATGGATTGAAATGAGAAGCAATCTATAGGTGTAAATATTTACGTAAATTTTCATGTAAATAGAATAACTTCTGTTTCTTCCCACCTTTTCTCTTTTCATCCTGTCTCTTTCTGTGAGCTCCCTCCAGTGTTCTCAAGGAAGTATTGAATCATTTCATTTTGGTATATTCCATTTTTATCACATGAAGTACCATGATAAGAAAGATCGCATTCATCTAACCTAAAGTCATCTGCCTCAAAACCAGATGCCCAGTCTAAGATGAAAGACTACTCTAAACTAGATTGTGAAAATAGGCAGTGCAAGAAGAAGATGCATCTCACCCACCACAGATGTCCCTTAGAATGAATGGCGTTTCATTCTAATGAATGCCACTTTGCCAAAAGGGCTACTGGCTGTAAAGGTGGCTAGAGAATGAGTTGGGACTGTGCACCAACTTTGAGATCGCTTAAGAGTTAAGGTGTATCGTTTTTTTCCTTCTTTTCTGTTTAGGAGCTAACAAGAGGAATTTCTGCTCTAAACTGGAGGTTCATCAGCTGGAAAAGACAGTCAACCAGGAAAGCCCAGACACTCTCAGTCATCAGCATGAAAAGAACAAGTTGGCTCTAAGACCCTATCGGGTAAGGTACATTCTGTATAGCAATAATAATGCCTTTGTACAAGTCTAAGCTGAAAGGCTACGGGGATATGATTACACCCTGGCAGAAAACACATAGGGCACTGAATCCCATAGGCTGTGGACACACTAGCCTGCTTGGAGCCAGCTCTGGGATCTCCATACAGTGCTGCTATGCAGGCTGTAAGCATGCCATAAGTGCTCTGACACCTATCTACAGGGAGTTTAATTCTTGCTTCTACCAAGATAAGTCAGGCACTGTATTTTTTATGCCTCTTCCACTGGCTTTGTGGAGTTACTAAATTGAGCTGGTACAAATGACAATAAAATTATTTTCTATAAGGCTAGTCTGCCTGGTTTATTTCTGCTGATTTGCTTTTTGGGTCTGCTCACTGACAGAATAAACCGATATAAGCTGGAGCTGTTGCAGTCTTTTTCTACCCTTTCTTCCCCAAGCTGTTTGTTCCCATCCCTTCCCTTGTACCCACATAGTGCTTTGTGCATCCGGCCCATGAGAAAATTTAAGGAGTTTAGTTGTAATAAAACTAGGCAAATATTGTGAGAACATACGTAAGCTTAAAGTCATAAGCAATAGAACTAAAGATAACTTAATTCTGAGTTCTGCAAAGTCAATTAATTTGGTGTCTCTGCTGGTGCTTTATTTATTGTGAAAGCCACTACAACAAGCCACTGTACTGCTAAACTGCATGATATTCAGCAGATAGCGAGCCATTGCCTAACCTCAGAAATGTCAGAATGGAGCTATGAAATTACTCCAGTCCTTTGTGGGTTTGGCAAAGACTTTGTAGGATCCCTAGTGACGTATGCTGGGCCTGAGTCAAATCCCAACAACGGAAATGTCTTTGATTTGGCTTATTGTTTTTTCTGACCCTATAAATGCAGGGAGCACTCAGGCATTAAGAAAGATATTGTTTCTCTGACATATCAGTTGCTCATTGCAGTTAACATCAAGTGAAACAGAATGAAAATCCCAGTTTGATTTTTCCTCTTTTACTTTTAAAGCTCTCATAGTAACATAAATTCAATGCCCATCCAACCATCATGGTTTGCTATGTACACATAAGGATTTGAGTTTCTTATGAGAAAATTGAATAAAAGGGGTCCATATTTCACAATTCCATTTTTTATACCATTGTCTGTAAATAACTTCAGAGAAGCTCTTTCTTTTTCCTTTCCTCTTCTCCTGTAAAATAGTTCTTTAAATAGGGGTGGTTTTTTTACATTTCATTTTTTTTTACACTTTTTGAATTTTTGTTATATCCATCCTCTTGTAAGGGGTACCCCACCATCACTTCTGCATGTTCTTAACATGGAATCAATAGAAGACCACATTTAAATACAGTTCCTCTTTAATGCATTGTACTGTGTTCCATGACTGAACTTAATCTTAATATTTTATAAGATATTTTTCCTTCCCCTGTTTAATTAAGCAGTTAGAATTTTAGAGAATAGCTAGGTTGGTTTTGCTCCTAAACCCATGAATCTTGAGAAATAAATTGAATCTGGACTATGTTATGGGAAACTGCTGTGTTTGCATTGCTTTTTAGTTCTTCATAGTAAGATGGTTCCTGAAAAGTGTTTCTTTTCAACCTCTCTCCTAATCTTTTCACAGTGGGCATATCAACATTATTTTTCTTGGGAAATTTCTAAAGGATCTCTTGCATATTTACTTTTAGCTCTGCTCACTGCCAGTAACTCAGAGCCTGTGGGATAATGTGAGCATCCCACATATACAATATTTGTTGCGTATATATTTTCAAGCCAAATCCTCTTGCATCCAACATGGTGGGCAGTGGTGTGCAAAATCCATGTCTGTCTGGTTTTGCTCATTGTATCCCATTTCTAAAGCCCCATAGGCTGACAGCCACATATGTAGCTGTTAGGGATATTCATCCTCTTCACTGCCTATATCAAATTATACTTGTAAGAAATCTGCTTTGAGATTCCTTTATGTTGGCCACTGTTCATCTACTCAGGGAAGCCTGTGAGCAGCAAACGTGGTTATGAATGTACTAGGCACTAAAACAAGCTTTCCCTAAAACAGCTGCACATTCCTGTGCTTGACCAAAGCTGCCTCCTAACATTCATCAGTGCCATTTAGAGAGCGTTCAAAGGGCTCACTTTGTCTCAAGTGGCTTATTGCCATGTCTATTTTCATGATTCTTAAAATTTGGCTACATGGAGTTGTTTGTGCGTTGCCCCAGTACCTTCCAGCCCCACTTTTGTTTTAAAAGTTCTTAATTTTTTTTATGTATTACATTTTGTTCCCAGCTTGAATTTATTGTAAGATTTGAATCAGTGTACACCTTATCTGCATTGCTCCTTCCACTTTCTGTCTTTCCTCTGAGCTAATTTTATTTCTTTTCTGTTTCTTAAATTCCCATTCTTCTAACTGCCATCATTTGCCCAAAGAAGAAACTTTTCAGATAGCAGTATGTTACACTACAGAATATGGAAGTCCACAAATGTTGCAGGTCTAGCAGCAAAGAGACGTGGGATTCTTGTACATGCAACAGAATTGGTCTGAGTATATGCTCAGCTATTTTTTTTTTAGAATTTCCAAACCCAGTGCTGTTAGAAAGTCTGAATACACTTTTCATTCATGAAATGTTTTCCTTAAAAACACGTGTAATGTGTGTGATACCCTTGGAGACAAAAATATAACCTTTTCAAGACATGTGAAACATCGGGGTAGTAACTGCACAAGCTTTCCTGTACTATCTTGCTAATATGTTAGTGACTACTCTCAAAAATTACTTCACTGAGGAAAATCAGACGGTAAGCCAGCTGTTTCATCAACTATCTACTAAGATTATCCAAATACTTGGGGAATAACTCTTGTTGTTACTGTCTGGATGTTTTTGGCTTTTTCTTTTTGCCTGGTAAACAACGCATGGCCTTGTTCATATATGTAGAGGCCAAGCTTCTTTTTCAGCTTCTTAGACAAATGTTGACTAATGTTCTTGAAGAACTGAGGAAGACCAGAGTTTGACTCTGTGAGTTTCTGCGGTAAGTGTCACTACTGAATTCAGGAGACTGAATTTCTTTATGTAAGTGCCAGCTGTATCCTTTTCCTGCAGAGCTTCATAGAAGAAACCATCCAGTCTGCAAGAGTCTAGGAGGATAGGAGGATAGAAAGTTCTCAAAGGAGAGAGAGTTTGACGGAGCTAAAATTTCTTCAGCTAAATTTAAGACAAAGAACACTGTCTCTATGGCTTTCCTTTTGATATGTTGTTCAGTTTGCAACACTGCCATCACATAAAGAAAGTTATTGCATTTATGCCAGAAAAAGTATAAGATGTATAAAGTGGACTGCAGATAGTTTTCTGTTGTTCATGCCAAATTAGAACCTTTGCAGCTGGAGTGCATTGGAAAGGAAAAAGTTCAGGAGCTTCATCTCTTTTATTTTTCTCTCACACAAAAGGAACTTAAAACATGAGGAGTTACCTGTCTGTGGGTGGGGATGAACCCCACCACCCCCTCTTTAATGGGCAACATTGATCGATAACCACAGGGAAATGTTGGCTCCTTTTCACTGGCAGGTTTGCCCAGGACATTTCACTGGATATGCCTGTTAAGCAGGTGCACTGAGAGCTGATGATCAGCCTGCTGTCCTCACACCACACTCAAAACTGGTGTTGCTTGCAAACTCCTAATTCCTTCTCTTCCTGACATGCTCCAGCTGCGGCACAACTGAGCACACAGTGCATGCATTCTTACAGATTTATCTGTATTTTTTGTGGTGGGACTGTAGTCCTTTGTGTGTGTTTTGGAATTTTACTCCAACCTTAAAATCTTAAATTTCAAGGTTAGTCTTTTTAGCAATTACAGGAAGCTCCAGCATGTACTACTGAAACCTATCTGCTCCAAAGTAAGCTTTAAACTTTCAAAACAAGGTGGCCATGGAAGTGCAAAAAACTACCAAGTAGATGCAGTTACTGTATACAGGAAGCCAGGATCAAGTTCAAATAAAAGCTCTGGGCACCAGTTCTTAGCAACTGATTTTAAAGCAGCTGTAATCTTCAAAGCTATCTATTTATCTCTACAGCAGAGGCCCTGGGTATTATATACCTAATGAGTTAGACCATTTGAGCAACCTTCTTTCACATTAAAAAGGTACTTCAACTTTTTCCTTCACCAGATTAACTGTTGAGTCCATTTCTGACAGATGAGATCAGCTACCTGGAATTTTAACAGTGTTTCTTTTAAAATGTGTCTCTGTTTATTTCCTTGTCCCCAAATGGAAGTTTTAAGGCTGTTGAGGTTCAAAATCAGTTGTGCAATATTACTATTACTGTTTTGTGTGTGTTTTTCAGTAACTACTGGTCACATACATAAAGCACGAATAAATATGTAAAAATACAAATAAAGACACAATCTTGTTCCCAAAGAATTTTCTCAAAGAACGTAAACGTCAGCTTCATTAAATGTTGGAACAAGCTGTATAGCTGAATATGCACAAAACCAGAGGTTAATTCTATCAAACACCTACATTTTCAGGAGCCTACTAATATGGGCCAAGCTGTGAACTTCTTATTTCTGTTGGCAAGAAGTTACCGGTGCAAGTGCCTGCGAAGTAACGTGTTTGGGGAGGGAGGCATTAGTTACTGTAAGGGCGGCAGAACCACAGCATATGGACACTACCCTAACATGTAGCACCGGTGAGCACATCTCAGAAGTGTCTTCAGGGTGTTTCTGAGGTGATCTGAAGGTGATTCTGAAGTGACTGAGGGTGTAAGTGTGATCAATAAGGCATTCCTGCAATTTTATTAAGTGTGCTTACTTTGGTTTTGGTAATATAAAGAAAAGGAAAACAAAACATTTTAGGAAACATACCTGAAAGTATCTGATTCACTATGTGGAAATTTCACACAGATTTATTAAATACATCCTTTGCTAAAGTTTCTTTATACTGAATTTCTTAATCTTGAAAGAATGAAGGAATTTGGCTTGAAGTTCAACCAAATACTGCTGGCATTCCTGGAATGAAAAGTTTAGTCTCCTTCATTGTCCGCTTTTTTAATACCTTAAACTATATTTTCATGGTAAATCCAGCACCGAGGACAGGGACTTAAAACTGTCTATTCCTTTAATTAGGAATATATATGTATATCCATACCCCAATAAAAACACAATTTAAAATAGAGCAATAATAACAAAGTATGAATGAACGCTAATCCCAGTATAACTATGAGGGAACCACTAATCTATGCCTAAGGCTGAACTGATGAGAACTGAACTGAAGGCAGAGCAGTAATCACCAGTGGAAGACAGCCTGAGACTCTGGAACAGATAGGAAACATAATTGTGGTTGATTGAGTTCCAGTCAGTGGGGGAGAGGCAGGATTTTGCAATTGTCTTCTTTGGAGACTGCCTCAGGGAACGTGCTTCTGGTCAGTGACTCCATGGTATCTGCTGGATTCCAGAGCATTTTATGACATATTATACATATATATATATATACATACACACACACACATAACACTACCTCTTCTTTATATGATCAAGTTTTCCTCTCTGTGCCATGTAATTTTATGGAGTCTACTGCACAGAACGTGGTAATGAAGTTGGCTCAATAACAAAGGTTTCCTCACAATCAGTCAGACTACACACAGTGCTGTATTGTAACTGATTGTGATACATCTTCCAGGTACAGCTGCAATACTGTCCCAGTGTTGGATGGCAGCAGGTCGGAGCACCTCAGAGGTCAGCTTCCTGGTGGAGAAGAAATCATCACTGCACATTCCAGGTATAAGAAGGTTCCTCCACCTGTGCAGCTCAGGGGACATACACACAGAATCACAGAATGGTAGGGGTTGGAAGGGACCTCTGGAGATCATCTAGTCCAACCTGCCTGAGCAGGTCCACCTAGAGCAGGTTGCACAGGATGGTGTCCAGGCAGGTTTTGAATGTCTCCAGAGAAGGAGATTCCACAACCTATCTGGGCAGCCGGTTCTAGTGTTCTACCACCCTCAAAGTAAAGAAGTCCCTCCTCATTTTGAGATGGAATTTCCCGTGTTCCAGTTTGTGCCTGCTGCCCCTTGCCCAGTCCCCGGGCACCACTGAGCAGAATCTGGCACCATCCTCTGGACACCCGCCCTTCAGATAAGCATTGGTGAGATCCCCTCTCAGTCTTCTCTTCTCCAGGCGAAACACATGTGACCATTTCCTAAGGGAATCTCACAGCAGCGCCAACCCCGGATCCCAGCGCACACCGGCAAACATGTATTAATAGACTCCTAATTAACCTGTCCTCCCATGACCAAGTTGCCAAGCTAGAACCTGGGGAGATGGCGTATAACAGCACCACCTGCCGACACCTGCCACCGCGCCATGGCGGGGCGGTCTAGCCGTCCCGCTTTCGCCGGAATTATCGCTTTTATTCCGCAGAGCTGCCGTTTGGCGGGAGGAGGCAGCAGCCGGGCCGCGTCCAGCCCTTACCCCGCCGCTCCGGGGGTCAGCTCCGCGGGCAGAAGCCAAACGCCCGCCGCTGCCTGGCCGGGAGCTCGTCCCCGTCCTCCACCTCCGCCGCCGGAGGGCTGAGCTCCATGGGTAGCGCGGGGCAGGCGCTGCGGGGCCGAGGCCGAGGCCGAGGCCTTCCCGGCGGCCCTCCCAACGCCGGGCGGAACGCGCCGCGCGGGGGCCGCGTTGCGCGGGGACGGGTGCGCGGCGGCACCGGCCCGGCGGCTGAGGGAGGGCCGCCATGGCGGTGGACATCACCCTGCTCTTCAAGGCCAGCGTGAAGACGGTGAAGACCCGCAACAAGGCGCTGGGGGTGGCGGCGGCGGGGGACAGCGCCAGGGACGAGCTGCTCAAGCGGGGCGCCGCCCGCTCCAAGAGCGATTTCACCAGCCGGGCCCGGGAAGTGGTGAGTGCGGCGGCGGGCGCCCAGGCACCCCCCGGGGGGGAGGACGGGGCGGCAGCCGGGCCCGCTGGCGGCCTGCGCTTGACGGCGCCGGCCCCTCCTTCCCTCACGCCGGGCTGCCGCGTCGGGCTCTCCCTGGGGGCGAGCGAGCGGGCCCCGGAGTCGCCCGCAAACAACCCTGGGGCAGCTCTTTCCCACACGGATGTGGGCTGGGAGCGCGGGGGGAGGGAGCCCGGTGGCTGATGTGGCGGCTGGGGGGAAAGCTCCGAGTCCGCCTGCCGACCCGCGTTTCGTCCGTCCGTTTTCCCCCCCCCCCCCGCCGGGCGGAGGCCCGCTTCACCGCGGGGGCAGGCAGGGCCGGTCCGTCCCGTCCCATCCCGGGGGGCCGTGCTGGCGGCCTCCCCTGCCTGACAGTCTCATCGGGCACAACCCTTCCCTCCGCACTCGCAGGGGTGTTTCCTCATGCCAGGTGCCACGTAGGAGAGCGTTTCCACAGCAGTTAACGAGCATCGGCAGCGTTACACTGTACACGCCGTCTGCAGTAGCTGTTTGTTTTCATTTTCTTTCACACAGTATGGCCGTGAAGTGCCAATTTATACAAATTGCACACAAAAAAGGTAATCGGAATGTTTTAAGTCTTGAAAGGGCAAGCAGTGATCAGTTAAGGAACTACAGACCTGAAGGCCAACCAGCATTAGTAGTAGCCCTCAGCCCACGGTCGAGCTGTAAAAGCAAATCTGTTGCAGGTTATTTTGTGCCGTACTGAGTAAAAGGCAGGTGGAAAAGTCTGATACCAAAGAAGGGTTTGAATAACGTATGTTTAATAAGGCAGTGAACCATATTTTGAAAAACTAGAAGAAAAAGACTACTCAGTACGCTGTCTGTGTTACAGAACACATATGTAAGTTTAGGACTAAACAAAGAATGCACAAGTAACCTTGTTCTGTGATTTTTCTAACTTGTGATTAATTTAATTTTAAAGCGTAGACATTAATGTCACACTTCTGTGCTCATTGTACTTTTCCAAGTTCTGAAAGAGAGTACTTAAAATCTAATGTATTTTATAACAGTTGATGTTTGACGTTTAGTAGCTCAGTGATTGCCTTGAGGCCTAAGCAGAGAGTGTCAAGTTGGGTACCTGTTAAATGAACATATAATGATTAACCATTACAAAAAAATTATTTAAGTGACTTGTCAACTGTGACTTCTATGGTAGGGGTATATCTGCAGTGATCCAACCAGTTCAGAAAACCACACTTGAGATTTTTGTGTGTGAGATCTACCTTTTTCCCCTACTGCACCTCCTGTTTTTAACTGAAGATATTCCACATTCTGCAGTGTGAGAGAGAACATGCTTTTTCAGTCTCACCCCAGAACAGGGTGGCCTTTTTAATTTTTAACACGACTTGTGTGTGTGTAATTTCCTAGAATTCTAAAAAGGATTGAAATCTTATCACAGGGCATCGTGTTGGCACTTAGCTGCAGCTGTGTTTATGATGCAGATATTAAATCCACCATTCAGAACTTCAGCACATGGGCTGATGTGGAGAGCACATTCTCTAAGGATTTAGCACTACACACGGTTTGGATACATTGCCAAAGTGTTTCACAGTTCTTTGAGGCAGCAGAGGAAGCAAGAGGAAGTCTGAGGGTTTTAAGTTCCATTCTCGATACTCTTATAGCTGCCAGCTTCTGTTCATTCCCTCTGAAGCTTTTTACTTTCTGCCCCATTGCCTCCAGTATTGTCTCTGACTGCGCTTTGGTTTCTCCTCCTCAGTTTCAGTGTGTGTATTCCAAATAACTTGAGCTCAGAGAGCTCACACCCACTTCTTCCTTCCTTCTAGTCTTTTCTCTCCTCTTGCTTTTCTTCCTCCCAGTTCTGGTTTTCTTTCTTAAGTTCTGTTCATACTCAACCCTAGCTTCATCTTCTTCTCATTGTCCAGCTGTAGTCCTGTGCAGTGATGGCAGGCTATAGGTACATCCTTTTCCTCCTGCCTTAGTCCTTTGTTTCCCTCTGTTCACAGCAACTATTTCCTGCAGGCCCCAGTTGTACCTCTGAGCAACTTGTGCTCTCTGAGTTTTCTTGGGGCACTGTCCAGGCAACAGAAGGAACAGCGAAGATGTAGATACAAATATCTTGTTTAATTACCAGAGCTTCAAGTGAAGTAAATGACTAAAGCCGATGTGGATGAACTGAGCAGTCTGTCTGAGGGGGAGAATGATTTTAATTAATGGTGCTTACATAAATAATGACTTTGGAGAAGAAGCCAAGGATAAAAATGTGTTGCTGAAGCACGTCTGAACAGTATTTCTATCAACATGCTGATCAGTGAGAAGGAGTGAGATGGATTGGCCTTGCTCTGCTCCTGTAACTCGGTTACACTTGTGACAGCGAGCCAACAACCTGCCGGACCAGAGGCTGCCATTTTAATGTGTGAATAAAACATTGAAACTGCAGCTGGACTATTAAGCTTTGTGATAAAATAAATTATTATATTATTTGCTTGTTTCAGCCAAATACAGTTTGGTTTGACTATGTATGTGTCAAACCCTCTTTTAAACACTGTTGTAGCCTCACAGTTAGAAATTTAGCTGCTTCTGCCAAGACTATGCAACTTAGCTTGCAAACAAAATCTTCAATAGATGCATTAATTCTTTAAGATACTAGTTTTTTAAAAGGTTCCCCCAAAGCTAGTGAACTTTCCCACATCTATGTACGGGTTTTTGTTTGTTTAATCTGAGGAGCATATCAAATAGTTGACTGGTGTTGTCTTTGAAATTTGTCATGAAAGATACCGGTCAGAATCCATATAGGATAACAGTGGAGACCCTGAATAAACTACACCTAATTACCACTTTCATTAAGCCTGATTTGGTTGCAGAATAAAATAGAATAATTTCAGTTGGAAGGGACCTACAAGGATCTTGATCGTCAATACAAACCGCCTGATCACTTCAGAGCTGACCAAACCTTAAAGCGTATTGTTAAGGACATTGTCCAAATGCCTCTTAAACACTGACAGGCTTGAGGCATTAATCACCTCTCTAGGAAGCCTCTTTGAATGTTTGACCACCCTCTCTGTAAAAAAAAACTGTGTCCTTGTATCCTGCCTGAACCTCCCCTGGTGCTGCTTTGAACCATTCCCACGTGTCCTCTCACTGGGTCCCAGGGAGAAGAGATCAGCACCTTCCTCTCCACTTCACCTCCTCAGGAAGCTGAGGAGAGCAATGAGGTTGCCCCTCAGCCTCCTTTTCTCCAAACTAGACAAACCCAAAGTCCTCAGTTGAAGGTTTCCATTTGACATGCAGATATGGAGATATTGAAGTTATTATGCAGAGTCTACACACAGACCTACTCCTTTCAGTGCTATATTCTAGGTGGCTTTGCCCAGCTTCTTGTAGGTAGAGCTGCGCTGACTTTGCTTGCTCTCCAGGCTGTGGGAGCAGCCCTGGTCCAAACATCTGGCAGCACAGCTGGAGCGTGGGGCTGGGTGGGTGCTCAGCCCTGCCTGGGGCAGCCCCACAGCTTTAATATCAGAGTTCCCCTTCCTAGCCCATCCCACTGAGGTTTTATAGATCACATTATTAATGTTTGAGTCCTTAGCTGAACTATATTAACTCTCTATCAGACAATAATATATTTTCTTCCACCTGGGGGGGGGGGGGGGGGGGGGGGGGG
>JAOQGH010000032.1:53159034-53188033 GCA_025769975.1 Gallinago jamesoni
CATCTGATGATTGTGGAAATGTTTAATTTCCCCCCCCCCCCCCCCTTACTCTTAGACTCTAACTGATCTTTAAGAAGGAAGATTGAAGGTGCTTAGCATTTGGAGAAGAAGCTGTCAAAGTTGTAATAGTTTCTTATTTTCTGCTGAATTCAATGTTTCTTTCCTAAGAAAGCTCTGTGTCTGCACAGTGTATTTATGGTAGTTTCATTACACCTGGGAGATACAGTTATAAAGTCCTAGTTTACATTCTCAAACTTAACGGGATTTTTAAGTGGATTGTACTAGCTACAGAGAATGTGGAATATAAGAGCCTTGACTTGAATCAATATTGTGTGGGGAAACTGGTTTAGAGATGGGAGGATATATTTTATGTGGTCTTGGTATTTTGTGTTAGTCACAAAAAATACTTCAGCATTCTGTATTAATTTGTATTTTTTTAAAGCTGTCCATTTCATGCTCAGGTGAACTGTGTTGCTGCAGTCTGTGAGGAGCTGATGAAGCTTTTTGTATTTGAGACTAAGTTGGCATGTTACGAGGTTATCTAAAACCCTTGTAACCTTATTTGCAGAGACTGCTGTTGCTGATGATATTGTTAAACTGTGACAAAGCTGATCTGTTTACCTCTTCTGAATCAAAGACAAATGTTATGGCCATGAACTTCTGAAAGTATTTTCTTTGCCCCAGCTTTGACCCATCACTGTTTATTTGGTGTGGGTTTTTTTGGTCTGTCAGCTGTGTTGTAGAACCATTGGATTGTCTGATAGGTAACGAAAGACGACTAGTGTGTGTGGTGAATGTTTTTTGGCATCTCTCCACCTGTTCACCAGTTACATATTCACTAGGACCAGGTGAGAAAAGGTTGTTGAAGGACTCCTTACAAGAAAGCTACAGTAACAGTGACAGACTTTCCTTTGTTGGCAATCCATAAAAGACTGTTATAACTATTTAATAATTCATTAAAACAAAAGCAGATTATTTGTTTTCTTTAGACTTTTACAGTGACACGGCTATTTAAAATGTAGTATAGAGGGATATTAAAGTCTGCATTTCTTCGTACTTTTACTGGCTTACATAGTTATGGTGGGTTGACCAAGGCTGGATGCCAGGTGCCCATCAAAGCTACTCTGTCACCCCTGTCCCCAGCTGGCGAGGGGAGTCCTCCGCAAACCTCTCCATCCTAAGTTCTTTCCATGGGCTGCAGTTCTTTACGAACCACTCCAGCCTGGGCCCCTTCCATGGGGTGCAGTCCTTAAGGAACAGACTGCTCCAAAGTAGCTCCCTGCAGGGTCACAAGTCCTGCCAGTGAACCTGTTGCAGTGTGAGTTCCTCTGTCCATGGCTCCACAGGTCCTGCCAAGAGCCTTCTCCAGTGCAGGCCTCTCACAGGGTCACAGACTTCTTTGGGCATCCACCTCCTCTGGCATGGGGTCCTCTGTGGGTTACAGATGGATATTTGCTCCACTGTGGACCTCTGTGGACTGCAGGGGGACAGCATGCCTCACCATGGTCTTCACTGTAGGCTGCAGGAGAATCTCTGTTCTGGCACCTGGAACACCTCCTCCCTCTCCTCCTTCACTGACCTCAGTGTCTGCGGAGTTGTTTTTCTCACTACTTCTCACTCCTCTCTCCTGCTGCAGTTGCTGTTGTGCAGCAGGATTTGCCCCCCCCCCTTCTTAAATGTGTCATCCCAGAGGGGCTATGACCATCGCTGATGGGCTCAGCCTTGGTCAGCAGCGGGTCCATCTTGAAGCCAACTGGCATTGGTTCTATCAGACATGGGGGAAACTTGTAGCAGCTTCTCACAGAAGCCACCCCAGTAGCTCCTCTGTTACCAAAACCTTGCCATGCAAACCCAATACCTTGACAAGCTATCAGATCTGAGATTAAGCTGAGTTAATGTGCTAAGTGATCGAAGATTTTTAAGGATTAGAGGAAAAGTATTTAAATTTAAAAAAAAAAAATTGAGCTTGAAGTAAGTGCTCAGTGACAAACATAAGCAGTTCAGACATAGCATAGGTCCATTTTATGTGTTCACAGCTTTACCTTGGTCTTAAACCTGCAGTTTTGGATGTTTTAAAAGCTTATCAATTTTGTAAGGTGCTTGGCACTTGAAATTCTGTCTTAGGACAATCTTAGGACATCTGACTATTTAAGCCTTTCCTATTACTTTTTTATGGCAAGTTTGAGTTATTTGGACTATCATCTGTCAAATATTTTTCTTTCTTACTTATTTGAAAATATTGAAGGAATGAGGACTTGTAATCACTGCTGACTTTTTAATGTGTGTTGGAGAAATGGAATCAGGGCTGATACAGCCTATTAGCAGAAATAAACATAAGTTAATGGTCAAGCAGAATTTCATGGTGGGCTTGATTGCAGCCATGAATGAAATTTTGTGATTGCTAGGGAGTCTTTTCATTTTTTTTTTTTTTTAAGGTTTTGCAAAAAGCAAAAAAATGAAGTGCCGGAGCACAAATTTTTCAAAAGCAATAAGAGACATATCTGAAAACATATCCTTGAGAATGGAAAATTTGAAAGGTTAAATGTTTCTAAGTCTTTAAATGCAAAATTTCAGAATGATCAAATGTCTGTGTTTGAAGCTGTTGAGCGCATAAGGATGCCAGATTCATGAGGCTACAACATCTGTTACTCATATAACTTCTGTGTATGGATTCTGTAGGATGATTAACTGATTCTTCAAAAAAAATTGGTATGATAGGCCAATATTGACATCAAAAATGCATTCTGCTGCTCTGTACAAATACGTAATGAGGAGGAAAAATCCCCACATAAAACTGGTCTCCAAAACTATTTCTTGTGAAAGCCAGAACAAATGGCATTGAATATAAATTTTTAGCAAACCTTTTCGTTATAAGGCCACCTGACTTTGACAGAGCAGAGATACTGCTCTGGCTACACATAGGTTAGTGGTGGCTTTTTTGTTTGTTTGGTTTTGTTTTGTTTGGTTTTGGTTTTTGTTTGTTGTTTTTTTTTAAAAATTTTACATACTCTGAGTAAACCAGCTCTTCATTCATCCTGTGTAAATCTAACGTAGGATGCGGCCCATGGGATAATTCAAAATAACATTGCTATTAAAAGAGATGAGAGGTGATGTTTTGTCCTTGGTCACAAACATGGGATCTTCCTGTGCATCTTTGCAGTCTAATATTTAGAGCATTCTTGTAGGAGAAAAAAGGAGTAAGGGTGTTTGTATATGGTGTTTACAGTGGCTTAGTCTTTGCCACTGTTATTGCATTAATAAAACCTAAAAAAAGCATGAGGAATACCTAAAGCAGGAGCTGGTCCCCCAATTTGACTATATAGGGTGGCATGATGTAATTACTGACACAGCACAATTAAAAGTGAGTGTTTTTAAGCATATATACTTTCTGATCCCTTTAAGACTGTTCAGGATTGTTTGAAGAGGTACCAAGAATAAAATTCAGCCACCTAAGTTGTGTCATGGGTGTTGTTACAATATATTATCAGTAGCCAGTACACAGTGCTTCTTTGGAAAGCATCAGTAGATGTTTATATCTAGATTTCAAACAGAGGATTCCTTGTGCTAAATACCATTTTAGTATCGTAAGAAAAAAGAGTTGGCTTGCAGACTGGGAGGTCCACAGGCTTTTCCACTGCCTGCCTTCGGCTATATAGTAGCTTCAGCGGGAGAGAGGTACCAATCCGCTGACGTAGGGAGTAACACCATCCCTATTCTGAAAGTAAAAAGTATAGAAAATAAAAATGCCAAGAATTAAACATTTTATTAGAATGTGATAATAATTATGCTGCTGGTTCGGAATCAAGTTCAGGGTGGTGTCTCTAGAATGTATCAAGTTATATGTAAGCTTTTTAAAAGACCAAGAAATATCCAAAATAATGAATTAGCCAGCTGGCTATATTAACTCTTTATAGGATGGGACATGTATTTGCCAGGTCTAGAGTAGACCTGAGTGGGGCTTAATCCTGAAAACTTCCATATCCAAGAGTCGTAGCGTTAAAGTCCGTGGCAGAACACAGGCAGTCAAAGACTGCACGGTCACGTAGTGAACTACTTCTGTTGCAGTTGAATAGCTTGACACTAACCAGTGCTATGAGGGAAATGGCCAAGAATGGTTTAAATGGTGTGCTTTAACGGCTTTGGTTTTATACTCAAACTAAAAAATTCTAAACTGATTTACTAAGGTTAGTTTATATGATCGTTTTGACTTTAATGATTACATAAGAATAACTCCCATGAGAGAGTATTTGGATGCAAGGGAAATATATACTGCTTATGGTATAGCCAATTATAGCCTTTATTAGAAATTAATGACTGTGCCAAATTTTGGACAGCAAGTGATATTTCAGTTCACTTCTTAACTTTTAATGAGAGGTAAGTTCTATTAAATTGGGCCCATAGCTGAGGTCATTAGAATTAATTCTGACTTCTTCCATATACAGTTATGAACACTTTTTTCCTCAAAGTTCACGGTACTTGTTCACAAAGTACTGGTTTACATTCACATGGGTTTCCCTCACTCATTTTCTAGGCAGAAAATACAATTCTGAATTATATTTTTTCAAATGGGGAGTTACAACATACTGCTTTCTAATATTTCAGATTTATCTCTTCCCCTCTGCAAATTATGGTTAATGTTAGTTTTTTATTAGGAGCATTTATTGTTTTTACTTCTGGTTTCCTTCATCATTGTGAGGGAAGAAATTTGGCCTGAGAGATGGAAGGGAAAGAAGTTGATAGTTTTAATTAGTAGAGGAGAAACACATAAAAAGCCAGTTAAGGAAATAGCAGAGGAAATATAGATATATATATATTTCTTTTAAAGATTTTTGGAAAGGAATGAAGTGCTGACCTTGTTTAATGCAATAGGATTAAATGCCAAATCACTAATGTTCCCCATGTGATGCTTCCGATTTTAGCAAAACTTGCATGGGTAACAGTGGTGAGGGTATAGGTTGGCCTGGGGGGAAGAGTTATGAACTCTTACATATGGGAAATGTCTGTGCAGATGTCTGTCGTTGTCCTTCCCTGCTTTGTTTGTTTGTTTTCAAGTACATTCTTAAGTCCATGGGAATTGTTTTCAAAATATAACTGAACAGCAGGATGGAAAGTTGGCTTGGGAGACAACTTTCCTTAGTCGCCTGTTAGTTTTACTTTCACTAACTGGACCTCATGTGGTGCTCAGGAGTCCAAAAGTACCTACAGCTGCAGTTCCCATTTTGAGGACCTTGTCCTTGTCCTCACCTCCTTCCAGGTTAGTTGTGGGAAGTTCTTTCCTGACTTACAGTGGTTGTCCATTAAACTGACACCTCCTGTGAGTTCTTAGTTTGTTATCTTGCCACAAATAAGGATACAATTTATTGAGGTTTGTAGTGCATATGGCAGTGGAAGAAAGCTAAGTTTTATCATATGTAGTGTTTTCTCAAACATAGGTTACATCAGTGTAACATCTGAAGATGGAGAAAGGCAGGCTAGGGGCAGGGTGGTGGGTCCTGTGGCACCTGAAAAGCTGGAGAGATGCAATGGAGGAGAAAGACAACAGAAGGTGAGCAGGTTTAGCTGGAAGAAAATAGACTGTCCCTTCTCCAACTTAAGTCATTCTAACATGAGAGGTAGAAATATGGGTTAAAAAAAAAAGAGAAAGAACGACTATGAGGAAATGATATGGAGGTTATGATAGAATACGTCCAAATAGGAAAGACAGGAAGGGAAATGGAAGAAGGAAAAATGAGACTGAAACTTAATACTTACAGGTTAGTGAATTTAATTGATGCATTTATGCTTTTTACTGTTTCTCTGAGTTCTTTATCAAAGATTTTGGAGCAAGAACAGCTCATTATTTTGAGTACTTTCATACACTGTAATTGCTAGAAGGTTTGCGCTCTGTATTTTTATTTTTTAAAATTAAATCTCTTGTTTGGGACAGAAACAAACTTAAAAATAAGCAGACTTAAAAGAATATCAGCGTGATTTGTTAGAGATTTAACTGTTGGGATTTATTTTTTCCGGGTATTAGCAGGCCAAAATAAAGCTAATTTCTCTCAAAGTTAGCAACTTTAAGGTTCTGATTCTCATACTCCTCCTTTGTTTTTTTGAAAATAAGACAAGTTTGGTGGATATTAGCCCAGAGAAGAATTCACCCGTGACTCTCGCCAGCATCCTGCAGTTCTGTGTGCATGGTGTATCCTAGTTGTTGAGTAGAGTGATGTTCTTGGACATTTGAAAAGTACTACTTTTGTTAGTTTCTGCTAAATCTAGACTTGGGCTAAGGATGTTTCTTCTCGGTGACAATTAGTGAACAGAATTTCTGAGTCATCAGACATGAATTGCTTTGAACTCTGAAGTGTATTGAAATAGCAATAAAATGGGGAGTTATTGTAATTTAGGATGGTAGCTCTGCTTCACATGTGTGATCAGAAAAAGAAGTTTAAATTCTCTTAATCTCAGCTATTTCAAAGCATTAATATTTTGCAACTTCTCAAAAAATCGGTTACAAATCATTGCTTTCAGCAAGTAGTACTGACACTTGCGTTTTTGCTAATTGGGGCTTGTTTCGGTCACCAGGATTAGTTATTGCTGTAATGCTGAGCTGATGCCTTGTGATTTTTGGTAATGAGTGGATTAAGTTTTTGTATGTTTCACCACAGACAAAAGGATATAATTTTCCAGTGAAAGATTAGGTAATTATACGCTCAGGCTTTGAAACTTCAGACCACTATGCTTGAAAATATTCTTCAGACTGGCAAATATTAAAACCTGGTATGATAGCTTCGGCAGTGAAAGCAATTAAAGGGTGAAAATTGGAGGCATGAATCGTTTCTAGTGATTTTGGGAAAATGTTCTTTAGTGTTGCACATATTATAGTGTGATATAATTGCATAGAATTTTAAATGACGGATACTTTCTTGAAAATTTAAGTGCCCTGACTTTCAGGGTGGTGTGTCAAGGCCTTCTGTCTGCCAAAAAATGACTTTTTATAGTGGTCAGGTACCAGCCAGGTGTTAGTTGTCTGTTTTTACCCTTTCATTCTGACTCTGCCTTCCCTTTGAATGGAGGGTGGTGAGGTGAGAGCAATAGAAAAGCGGATGTACTGCATCTGCTCAAATTTAAATCTACTCCATTTCTGTAGGTATTGCCCAGCATTTGGAAAACAAACAAGCAAAACAAAAACCAGATATGTAATCCAGCTTCCTTTCAGTCTTTGCTTTTTCACTATTAATAGATTGCTGCTTGTTTCCTGCAGGATATTTCCTTTCTTTTGTGGATGATTCTCACTGATTCGAAATTGAATATTTTGTTTCTGTTGTACAGGATGCAAGTGACTGGTGTTTGCACGTCTCAGTTGTACAGCGAGAAGTGAGTGTTGGTGGAGGTCCTGTGAGGATATCCAGAAGCTCTTAATTGTTTTGTTGGTCTGTGGTTGAAAATAAGAGAAGGGGTCTTGGTTTGACTCACTATATGGAGTAACATTCAAACTAGAATTCTAATATGGGCTTTTACTTTTGTTCCCCGTAAAGTCATTAAATCCTCAGATGTTTAGTACAGGTGAAAGTTTTTTTACAAGACCAGAAGTTATCTTGCTGCAGGACTTCTGCAGGACTAGAAACTTTCATGTTTCTAGAATGAAATACACACCTGAGGCCTGGGTGGTAAAGAGGAGCGAAAACAAGGGTCGGGGTTGTCCATCAGCCCACCACAAGTGTGGTGGGGACTCCTTATGCTGGCTCCAGGGCGGCAGCCTGATGGGTTTGGCATTTTGGGGGAGGAAGACATACTGATGGAGTTCTGAGTTTTAGAAGTATTGTATCTCCTGCTGGTTTTCAGATTGATGTGTAAAATACAGACATAATTGCATCATGAGTTTTTTTTTTTTTTTCTTGCCTATTTTCAGGTGGTTTGGATGTTCTTACAAAATAGAAACAATTTTGAATTCCCAGGCTTTTTAACATTTCTTTTTCTTAAGCTGGAAGAACTCTCTTTGAGAGTTTTTGGCTGAGCTAATGGTCTGATTTTTTCCCCTTGCCTTGTCTCCAGTTTAACAGGTTGGGTTTTTTTCCTGCTTTTACTCTTGCGCTTTCCTGGAAAAGAAGCAAAACATGTGAGCTGCACAGGAACATATTGCTTACTCTTATGACACTTTATGTATAAAAGAAGGTGTGCAAACTGTCATGGGAAAGACAAACATGTAATGGTGATGAAAAACATTTAATAGGTTAGTAGGGAAACAAATAAAAATTAAAAATAAAAAAATAAAAACCATGTCTAAAGGCTCTAATGCTGACTTTTGGAAACACTGCCATGTTGTGGTCTTTGCAATAACCTATGTCCTGTACAGTAGATATTGTTTAAAATTGCTTGGGAACTGGAGCTTGCAATTGTGAGCTTGGAATGTCCTGCAGATAATTAAGTTGTGGTCAGGCTTTAGAAAAATAAAAAGTTCTCGAACTATGATTTTATAAACATGCTACAATAACATTTCTTTATATTTAACAGTTTCTTATAGAAAGCTGATACTCTCACAAGGCATTGACTAAAGGTAAAACATCAAGAAAGAAAAAATATTAAATTAAAACTTCACTTAGGATGTTGACAGTTGGCTTGTAATATTAAACAGATGTGTGTGTTCTTGAGATATTCTTCTTTCAGAACCTTGTTGTATACCCATTTTCAAGTGACAACTACAAATTTTTGATTAATTTCAAATTCTTCTTTCTTCAGTTGTTTTTGTTATGTATTATTTTCTTTGGGTCGATTCAGCTGGACAGTGTGATGCATATTGTAGTTTCTGCCATGATACTCGGTGGAGAGTGTTCCTGTCTGGAGGCTTTAATTGAGGCACAGCTCATTCAACTGTACAGAAAAATTATTACATATACGTAAAGATTCTTAGATGTGATATTACCTTTGCATGTGTAAGTAGAGCATTTATTGATTCTGGCCGTAAATATGGTAGGGCATAATCTGGTCTCTTTGGCTCCTATTAAATACTGCACATAGGAGTCAACACCAAAATAAAGAAACTTAAGTTTTTAAAATATGCAAGTTTAATGAAATGTAGAGGGAATTAAAAGAAAAGCAGATAGCACTACTAAAATAACAAAATGTATGCAGTTCTGACATCAGTTTTTTTTCAGAAATGCGGTGATGGTGGTGGGAGGTTGCTAAGTTGCTTTTGTAGCTCTTTTCTATAAAAAACGTAAGTCTGAAAAATCCACTTTGTGGTGAGGAATTTTTTAATCCTATTTTGTTAGGGAATGTGATCACAAGAAAAAAGTCTCTGATTTGTTCATGGATCTTGTGAAAAAGTAAAAATAAGATACAGTGCTGAAAAAAGTACACATTGTTTGTAGTGTGATTCAGCTGATCCTTGGTTTAGTAGATGTGGTATCACTAGAAATCTCTAAAGTCAAGTCATATATCTAAAAGTACATACGATACTCAAGTAATGCGGGAGTTAATACATAGGGATGGTTCAGGAATTTCTTTTTACATATGGGACACTGCTTCATACCAAAACACAGAATTGGATACTGGTTTCCCAAATCCCAGCCTACTGCTTCGGCGACCTATGCCTCTGATCAGTCTGACCTTAGACTGTGCGAATGTATGAGTGTTCTGTCTTCATTTTTAATAATAAATGAACTTACAGGAAAAAACATGTTAAAATATTTCTAAAATAAATTGGCCGTATTAGACTTAACAGGGTTCTTTATCTGGTTATCTACAACAGAAGTTACTTATCCCAAAGTAAGCAACCACTTTTTATTGGTTGGTTTTGGTTTTTTTTTCTGATTTCTTCCTCACAAATTTGAGAGGATGAATGGATGCACAAAGACAGTTAAATGATTGGGGTTTTTAAAGACTCTGAAGGAGTCATTAACCATGTGAGGTATTCATTGATTAAATAAATCCTACATTGTTGTAGTCTGCATACTGACTCACTTTCATGTATGTGAATTGCATAACTCCTTTCTTTGTTTTTAAAGATTTGTGTAAAGCCTCAATGATACACCATAATATGGTTGAGACTAGCTTATTGTAAGAATACACTTTATTTCTTTTAATGATGTTGTTTCTAATTCCTAAGTTATTTAGCTCAGTGTAGAACCTGTTAAAGTATAGATGGGAAATACTTGCGAGAGTTCAGATACTGTTTCTTACATTTTTTAATTCAGTGTAAAGGAGCATATAGCAAATATAGGAAAATACTTCTTAAAGATAATTGAAACATAAAGGAGAAGAAAAAGGAATAAATATCAAAGAGTTTATTAGTTGGCCTAAAATGTGACCTAGTATAACTTCTTGTATTATTTTTTTCTGTTTTATGGTATACAGAATGGACGGTGCTGTGGTCTGGCAAGTACTTTACCATTTCTCCACCATTTATTGTCTGAAAAATTACAGTAGTTTCAGGAGTGGTTTGTGGGATCACACAACACACTTGAAATACTTATTATAATTTATTTTGTAGGGAAAATAAATCATGTACGTTTCTTGAAAGAAACCTATTTGGTTACAGTGAATGAAAAGAAGCCTTTTCTGTATAGCTCTTAAATAAAGATCGATTCTTATTTTATTGAATTAAGCATATGCACCCTATACAAATTTTAATCTGAATATCCAATTTTAAAGAAATACATTTAAAAGCATCCATTAGAGATATGGGAAAAAAATAATGCAAATATTAAATGGATTTTATCTTTTGAGTAAATTTGCATGCTTGTTTTTGACACTAATAAGAATCAGAAGTTTACTTCAAAGACCTTTTTTTTTAATTTGTTTATACGTGGTTGTTACTGATGCTTTCAGTTTTTAAAAAGAGCTACTATTACAAAACCCCGTCGTTTGTTTGCAAGCATTTTATGGATTGAACTGTTTTGAACAAACTGATTTGCGTCAATCAGTTCTTAAAATATAGTGGAAAAAGTTTCTTCTTTCAGTGAGACTTGCAGTGGGAATTCTGCGCAGCCTGATGATGATGGACACAATCTTGTGTCAGAGCGGGCATATGAATAACTCTGTTATTATTGTGCTTCTTTCTGCTGGGGCTTTGTGGTGGTTGGTTCGGACTCCAGGTCTTGTCCCTTATGTGGAGGACTTTGAAATAATACAAATAAAATATTAATCGTGGAAATCACATGAGATGACTGTTTATGCTCTTAAGCTTCTTTCATTAGCACACTTGAAGACAGAGGGAGGCTATATTAATGTATTTTCTATCATCCTTATTACTGGTGCTTAAATACTAAATCTCTGGCCGTACAACTCTGTAGGTGTCTGATCCTACAAAGATAATTTTTTGGCTGAGCCTGTTGCCAGTGAGATATTGTTGTTGATTAAACACAAATGTATGTTGTAACAAAAAATACACTCTTATTGTAATTTTACAAGCAAGAAGATTGTTGTAATGCAAATAAACTGAAACTCTTGAATAGTAAGTTGTTTGGGATTAAGTTTCCTACTTCTTTTAAGACTATGAACCAAACTATTATATGGCCTTCTTATTGCATGGTGTGTTTTCTGCTTTAAATTGCTATTATGGTAGCTCTGAGGGTCCCTAACTGAGAGCAGAGCTAGATATCATTTGTGGGGCATTTGAACTTGTAACTGAGCAAGAAGTTGAAAGATGCAAGATGAAATTCTGGTTGCACTGAAACAGGCTATGGAATTATGGTTGATTTAATTGAAGGAAAGGTTTTTGCAAAAAATTCTTAGCAGAGTGAAAGTTTAATGCTCATTGTTCCCCATTTTGTCTTGTGAGCGAGAGTGAGGATGAAGGCTCAAATAAGGCAGTGCTAAAAGTGAAGTCTTCTCCAGTGCTTTTTAGGATTTTTTATTAAGGTATGTTCCTCTTTTTTTTTGGTTTGTAAGAAGCGAACTGAATTCATTGGGACTATTCATACATTGTTGAATCGGGTCCTTAGAGGCATTCCAACAAATGGGATGGAATTACAAATTAAAGACATTTCTAATTTATGCTCTTTATTCATATATCTAAAGATACTCTGTACCCTAAACCAAAATAATTCTACAGATATTTATACATAACAGTTGTGGAGTAAAATATTTCAAAAACCTGTAGTTTTAAAAATATGTATGAGTTGTAGCAATTAACCTTCATGCACATTTATAATTCTAGAAAATGGACAGCGTATTACACTCAAAGACTGGATCTGATAGACCCAAATTGCTTAAAACATCAGTTATTGAAGATGTCCCCCTGGGACTTTGAGAAACCATTTAACAGATGAAAGTACATTTTGAAAAGTTTGACCTTACAGGCAATCATAAAATGAATCAAAACAGTTCTTTCCTCCCCTGAAATGTACAGAGCCCATCTGTATCTAATCCAGTAATTATAGACTGAGTTCAATTACCTTTTCAAACTCGGAGCAGACTGGAGACTAGGCAGTGAACAAACATAGGGTTTTGTCTAGACCTCAATTGACCACAGTCTAAAACTTGAATTTATATCTAATTTTATTTTTAGCTTTGTTTGATAGTTTTTAAAGGATTTATTTTGCTACCTTGTTGCTAAATCATGAAAGTTTTTACTTCTTGACCTAGTGTTTATGGCTACATTACTATCTCAGTGAAGTTAATGAAATTATACCAAGTCCTAAGAGTTTACCGGATAAGTTATTTTAAATGTAACAACAGTGGGCTAACCAGCTCTTCTGACTAATATTTAATAGCATATTTAATATTGCTACAATGAAATTATCTGAACAAAACCATGTAAATTATTCTCTGTGCTCCTATATATATGTTTAATGTTTGGATTAAAAATAAAACCAACACACTTTGATGCTTTCTGCTCTTTTAGAAAAATTAACCCCAAACCTACCTGATTGCAGTATATTCAGTAGCTGACACAGATTAGTAACAATGCTGAATATGTTTTCAGCTACTTTGTTAAATTATTTCAGTTTGAGCAAACAGACTATCTATTCAGCCATGCAGAGAGTGTTAAAATATACATATGCAGCTACAAGTTGTAACAGCTAGTATAGGTTATCCTTTTGGCCACCAAGCTGAAGCCCAGGCATCTCTTGATATTATCCTACAAACGAAACAAACCGCATAATATACATTTTGCTGAGAAAGATGTTGTGCTGCATTCACTGACATAATAACATTGCCAAATGATGTTCATATTCCTTATACGGTGGTTTACGTGCAGCCTTCCCTTGAAAATCATTCTTGGCAATGAAGATGTGTGTAGTTTGCAGAAACCAACCACAGTGTGCAAGACTTTTGTTGTTGCAATAGCACATTTCCCACCTCTTGGCTCACAGTGAAGGAGCAATGATTAAGGACAGAATAAACGCTATATTTTTAACTCTGTATTGTGGGGTGTGCTTTTGATAGAACGGCATCTCTTGGCAAGTGAAGGCCATGATAATTGCTGCCTTTAGTTTAACTTACTGTTTCTTAATAGTAATCAGTATTTTGTAGCAGTTGCTGTAATTAGTTAAGAATGTGGTACTTGATGACTTCCAAGTCAACATGTATTTAGTGAATAAGGCATACTGTTCCAAGGAGTAGTAAATTTGACATGACAAGCAGGAATCTTTTGATGTTTAATTGGTTTTCCTTGTAACACTTGAAAAAAAACCTGATCGAATGAAATGTTATATAAGCTGAGAGGCCCAAGAGATACATTGATTATTCTGAATGTATTTTGTCTCTATATTTTTGTAAGCATGGGAAAAGTTCTCTGATGATTGTATTCTGAGGTTGTTTTTTTTAGTGTATACTAGTTTTTGGAGTGAATGATAGTGTTCTGAAAAGGTAATATGGAAATATATAAAATAATTTTCATAATCACAATTTTAAAGCAAAATTTGTAGTACTATCTGATGAGGAAACAGTAGGTTTTGGTATATAACATCAGACTGGGGTTTTTTTCTTGCAAAAAGAAAGGACCGTCATGCACTGAGGAGTCAGGAAATCCAGTCTTCAATTTCAGTCCTTCATCAAAATCCTATTTACAAAAGCACCAAGAATCTCTTGTTTCCTCCCTGCCTTAACTCCACATCAGGAGCTAAGAAGACCTTTCAGCTGTTGATTATGGCAAATGTCATAATCTGTTGTACAATCATATCTGTATTGGTAGCTTTATCATAGAAGATAGGACCATACACTGTCTAAAAACATTGAGCACTTCCAGTAAGCCCCATAGCACTTTTTCTTTTCTCCTCTTTACCACAATGGCCATAAGAAATAAACAATTCACCTGGAAATTCTGGTAAAGTTGTTGCTGCCATTCATTGTACCATCAGGCATTATAATTGAAAGTAAGGGTTGTTGATAGAAATTTCTGAATTTTTAATTTATGTAATAAATTTGTGTTGTAGCTTTATAGGAAAAGGTTAGTACGTCCAGGACGCAGAATCACGTACTTGTGCTCCATTTCATTTTATAAGGCTTCAGTGTTGCACAGAACTTCAGAAACAAAAGATTTTAGAACAGCTAAAACAAGTATGTTCTGAGAGTAAACTAAGGCAGTGCCTTTACTCTGCAGGTTACCTGGAATAAAAAGTCTAGATTTTGCACTGTGTTTAGTCTGGTCTAGATAATTTTAATTCTCAGGTGTAGTGACACTCCTCCTCTTACCCCAAATGCCAAAGCTACTAACAGTAATCGTTAAAAGTGTAATGTCTGCTATAATACACAAAAATTGCGTTACATAAAAATGGAAAAATGACAGTTTCATAGTCTCTTTCAAGATTTTTCAGGCCCTTATCAACTCTCTGTTTGTCCCAAGTGAGGGTTGGTTGGTACTGTTCCATCTCTTCGCTCATTAGCAAAAGGACTTTGTTTTGTCACTGTTGTAAGAAACTACTGAATTTCAGTCGGGCAGTTGCATTCAACGGCTGCTGCCTGATAGATTGTCTGCCCTGTGCATTGCATACACTTTAGATTTGTAATAGAAGGGGAAAACAGTCAGTACTATTATTTTTTTTTAAAACTCAACTGTGTTTTCAGTTTAATGGCAATTTTAAAAGTGAAAGTATTTGTCCTTTGTGCTTCAGTGGGTATTTTTGTGTTGCTGTTTTCAAAGCAGATTACTTAAGTCAGCTCTTACAATTGTGTGTTTGTCCTCTGCCTCGGAACACACGCACTGAATCAGGCAGAGAGCACACATCTTTTAACTGCCTCTGTTCAAGTACATGCATTTAATTTTCCTTGTAGGATCGTTTTTGAATCTAAAGGGAACATTAGCTATTATAATCCCTGGACTGGACTTTGGTAAAAAGTAGTGGCTTTTCAGGAGTCACCCCATTTTCTCCTGCTTCACTCCTTTAAAAATAATAGCTTTCTTTTACCTTCATTTGTTACTTCCAACTCCTATTTTTTGACAGTGTATGCTTTTATTTCTGGCTCTGGGTGTCATATTTTCTCACAATTTTAGTGTTACTGACTTCTTATTGTTGGTATTTTCTTCTTTGTTTGCTCTTCATTTGATTTCTTTGTTATTGTATTCGTTTCCTGATTTTTCTACCAGCTCATATTGAAGAATTAATATTTGCTTGTTTATTTAAATGGTAAGAAAACTTTAACTGCAGGAAGGATAAATTGGCTCCCCACAAATATCTGGTCAGTTGTTTTACTTTTTTTCTACAGCAGAAGGCAGGCTTACTCTTTTTGTTGCTGTTTAGTTTGTCTTTTAAGACAAAGACATTAAAAGGAAAAGGGCAGTCCATATGAAGCTCTAATCTATATAATTAATTTTTCCTTTGTCTTTTTTCCCCCTCTTTTGTCCAGCTCCTGCCTTTTGGACTTTTTTCCTTTTCTTCCCTGCATCCAGATCATTAATTAGTATTAATAATGGCTACTAATTGCATCTTATTGATGCTCTAGTCAGGTCAGACCAGCCACTTGAGTTGCTTATTGCAGAAACAGTGTTTGAATCATTATGAAGGGGATTGAATAACATTCAGGACAAAAAAAAAAGAAAAAAAATACTTTCAAACTGGTTTAGCTATCATGGTTTTCAGTCTCTGCACTGCTGCTGTACAGTTACACAAATGTATGGTGTAGTCAACAATGTGCTTTTCCATTGGTATAATATTAGAGCTGCAGGCATTTGAAATTGTTTGTTTCTGTGGGGAAAAATTGTAATTTTGGGGCTCTCTGTTTCTAATGCTGATATGCCAAAGACTAAAACATGCTATTGAAAACATGAAGTCACATTAACTCTCTATTTGCTAGCATATATAGACATACAGTGTTTTATTTAGGCTATTTTGAACACTTTCAAGGAGAATATTATACATCCTAATAGACTTAATTATTGGTTTGGAGAGTTTGTTTCTTTCCCCTATTGAGTGGGATTTTTTGTTTTATTACCCTAAATAAGGGTCCTGTTCTTCCAAGTATATGCTAGCTGTTTTGTCTCTGGTATCTGTCTCACATTTGCACTGAAAATATAATTATTGCTTTAGTCAGGATGTATCTTTAGATGTTTTGGGTTTTTTCGCTCTTTACCTAGGTCCGTGCACATCTGCTACTGTTTTTATTCTCTCTTCCATCTTCAGTTCTTCCCTTCCTTCATTTCTCAGTGTTGCTCTTATTTTTTCACCTCCATGCAATAGTGAGCTTTACCAACTCCAGTTCTATCTGTTCATGCAGTCAGATACCTGCTTGACACAGCACATAATCATGACCAGTCTCCTTATGTTAAATTCTCAGTATTAAGCATTCATGTTTTAATTTTGATTCATAGCTTTAAAATTTTAATCTTAGAGTTGCAAGTGAGGTAGATCTCCAGTGGGGAGGTACCTTATGTTTACCTTTCTGTCTTCTGAAGTACATCGTGCTGGTGCATCAGGAGAATATTGAAATACTGATTAAATATATTTGACTAATACCGATTCATCTGTAACACAGAGCAGAACTGTGTAGCAGTGGTGTGACATCTGTAAATATGGTGTTTGTAATCCAAATAAAAGCTGGAAAACATAATATTGCCTCTGTCCTTGACATGAGAGGCTGTTCACAGAACTCATGTAAGAGCTGTGAAACGTTGGTGTGGCAAATTGCAGTAGCATTTTAACCTTGAATGAAAATTGTTTACAAACTAGTATCCATCTTATAAGACATATTCCTATTTCTACATATGCATATCTGCTGAAACACAAGTATTTTCTATCCAGTTGTTTTGTTATTTTCCCCCTCAATGCATTTGCATTTAGCTACTGCAACCCAACATGGGTAATCCAGTTGTTATAGCAAAAGACACAGAGTAACAGTGATTTTATTTTTTTTTTTTAATCACTGCGTGCAGGTTGGTGAGACACAGTGAAACTGCTTGATGGATGCTGAATCTTAATACAGAGCTTCTAAGTAACTCTTAAGACTTAATTTATAAACTGGTAGACACTTTGTATGTACTGTTTTAGTTACGTGGTAGTTCTTTCCTGGCCTATGTGCTACAGCAATGCCCACGTGTAGATTAGCAAAAAGTTGTGGAAAGTAGGGCCTCTATGAGAACTGTATCGTCTTTGAAATGTTCACATGCCACAAGCTGTTGAAAAACTGCCCTATTGCCTATAAAATGCATCTTATAAGTCAGTTGGGGAGGGGAGCAATCCCTGGTCTATTCTTTCTAGAAGATTTCTTCAAGTAAAATCAGAACTCAAATTCATTTTGCAAAATGTTGTTTTAATAGATTTTGTCTTCTGAAGCTCTTCTGATTCATGAGTTTACAGAATAAGCATGATCTCTTTCCTCTTGCTGGTACTTAATGTGATCTTGTTTCAAGGTAGTTAGATGCTGGATAACTGAAGGTGCTCTCACTGCAAAGTGCTTGTGAACATAAATCTGTCAATAAGTATGTGTCAGTGTGTGTTTCACCATTCTTCTTCCCGAAATTGTCTCACAGCTGGCTGGGCACTCAGTTGTATTTATACTTACATAGTAATTTCAGAATGGGGGCTGTGTTGCTTTCCTGAGCAGCCATGAAGATAACTCCATGGTTTACAGCCTTTTCTTTTTGGAGGCTCTTTGGAGTTGGCTGCTGGCTGAAACCTCAGGCTTGATGCAGCAGTATGTGGTGGTGGTATGTCTCACTGCAGATGCTGCTTCCTTTTATTTCAGCCAACTCTTTCCTCTTCTGTGTGTGTCTGTGCTAAGTTTTTGCCACAGTTTTTGTTTGTTTGTTTGTTTCTGTGTTCTCTCTCTGTTTGCACATTGTGTATTTTCCTTTCTATGTATGCATACCATCAAAAAGCTACCTACTACATTAAGGTGTGGGTTCCTATGAATTTGAGGCTTTGTAGACACAGACATAACGCTTTCAGAATGGAGTAATAGGTTGTAGGGAGAGGTAGCCTATTACCATAAACAGGCGAGGTAGGTAGGAGATAGGTACTGACTGGTATATTTTCAGGTGTCTTGTATGGTCTTGCAAACTTCATTTCATTGGGTCTCTTCTTTCCCATTTGTATTACAAGCCAAGATTGCTTATGTTTGAGTTTGGCTGAGTCTCCTAGATCATTCTCCGTTACAGACTGGGCTAAGAGGAGGAGACCAGAAGCTTGTGTCTCCTGTGTTAGCATTGGTTAGAATAATGCATATTTGTGTGTCTTACTATACAGTTGCTTAGTTTGCCCCAATCACATCCAAGTTTCTTTTCTGCTGACTAATAATAGTGAGGTTGCAAGAGCAAGCATCAATTTGGGCCAATATGCTCCAGGTACTAAATGTATGCTATTTTGACATATTTTTGCCATTGCTGCTGAGGATCACTGCTAGACACAGAGGTTTCCATAAACCTCTCTTTGAGGTGCTGGTAAGAAGAACATATAGTACATCCAGTGTCATCGGGCTTTGGAGGCAGCTGGAAGAAATAGAACTTTTTCCTGGGAGGGTGCATGTGTGTGAAGTAGGGAGCTGGGGAAGGATAACAGGAGCATGTGATTTGCCTTTTCTGCAAGACAGGAGAAGGTTACTTTGCTGGGAAAAGTCACCTACAGAGATGACTTTGGAGAGAGCACCTTTAAAATGTTGTAGAGTGTGCCATTGTGTTACCTTTGTTTTCTTGATGGTAAAAGTTAAAGCTATTGAAAGGAACACTGATTTCTGGCTGTGAATAAAGAGCCAAGTTCAGGTTTTGCTCAAATGAGGTTTTACAGGGGGGGGTCTACATATAAAAGTCTTTGGATTAAACCAGTAACTCTGCAGACTGTAGTCTGGTTGGATTGTTAGGGATGTTCTAGAACTGTTCATACACTGGGGTAGAGAATGTCATTATTTTATGTATTGGCAACAAAAACCTACTCTTTGAAATCAGTGCCGTTGTAATGGAAGCTGTTCACTTCCTTCTTTAAAAGACCCTCAATCAAGGAGGTAAGAGCAGGGGCATCATCTCATCTTTTTATCACAGGCAGTGAGATAAAAATTAAAGCTGGAATAAAGCTTTAAATTATGGGATGCACTATGGTTTTCAGCTGTAAGTATTGTAGCAGCTTGCTGGTTTTCAAATTGCAAAGCTGGACAGTGAGTCACCCCTTGTAGAGGGGCTCCCTGAGGACTGCAGAGTTGGTACTCTGCCTTACGAACTTTTTTTAGTCTTTTTAGAAACTTCTGGCTTTTAAGCAGCTTAATTTTCTTTCTTTCTCTTCTTCAGTTATATATCTGTCATTGTATAATAGATAGAATAATTGGGTTTAGAGTATAGAGTTCTGAGTTTAGCTTTCTAGTTGTAAATAAGGCTGGGTTTTATATATTTATTATTTTCTGACATGGTCTGATAATTTCCTATTGGTATGGTTGAGGGAGGCTTAGAAGAAGGCCTTATACAGGGGTAATGTAGCAGCTAGAAGTGCCACATAATAGTCTATCATAATACATATGGGACATGGAGAAATGATTGGTTAAGTTGTATTTCTTTTGATGAAGATTCCTTCTACTGTATACTCATGTATTTTTTACAACTTCTGTTAAACTGATGTGGCTGCTGCAGGTGTTCCAACAGGAACCTATTTCAATCTAATATGATGTGAAAAATTACCTACGTTTTGGGCTTGGACTTCTCAAATTGATGTTGTATTGTAAAGCATATCAGTGTTTCCTCATGGGAACTTCAAGTTCTTTTCCTTGCTTTTTGAAAATACAGCAAATATTGATGCTCTTTTAGCTCTTACTTAACTGAGCTATAAATATTTAATTATTTTAATTTTGAAGTTCTTTATGCAGTATCGTTGTTTCTGAGGGAATGTTTCATGCAACCTTGTAAATACTCTTAGTCTGTAGACTAAGACAATTTTTTCTGAACATAATGTGATTTCTTTAGCTATGCTGACATATAAAAATGTTTCCTAGTTTGTCCTTTTTTGTTTCTTCTCTGCTATTCCCAAACTTTTTTTATTAAAAACTCGTAAAAATTTTTGTGCTGTCTTCTTGTTGGCCTCTCAATGTCATAGCAGTTTCTCACGATTGCTCTTATCATTAAAAACATTTCTTACATTTATCTTCAGCTTCTTTAATCTAAAAAGCCTTTAGCTTTTTTCTTACGAGTGACATCTATCTCGAGTAAAATTGAAATACTCAGAAGTCTGAATGCTTTGTTCAAATTGAGTAGGATTAACTTGTTAGAAGTAACCCATCAAGTAAAAATCTTACGACTGCATACAAAGCTGTCTGTTGAATTAAAAAAACAGAAACCTAACTTTTATTTGCAATAGCGGTGTTCTGATTGTTATTAAATAAATTACGTTTTACTCTATTTTGTTTAAACTCAAGATTAATTTCTACAGTTACAGTGGATATAAATCTCTGGATTGCTTTTAAAAGGGATTGTTTATTCAGAGCAGGGCTGACAGTCTCTCTTCAAGAGAAACTATTACTTAATTTTATTTTTCTAAGTTTAAATGCTTAGAAAATATTTGTAATGATACCCCAAAGGCATCATAAAAATGTAAAAATAATTATACTCTAAAATTACCAAAATTACGGGAAATGGACATTTAAAAAAATCTTACTGAGATCCATGGCTGAGAAAAAGTGAGAAAGGAAAAGTGCCTTACTTCACAACTTACATTCTCATCAGGAGTTTCTGCTTTTGGTGATTAAAAATGTACTTTGGAATTGTCAGCATTACTCAGATGTGAAAGAATAGCATTGATTTCCCTTTTAATTAAACCTAAAGCTTACTGCTCCCAAATTCTGCAAGCACTTTCTTGGGAGAAATTACTACGTGACTATGTACTAGAATTTTTTCAAGTAGAAGTTATTCTCCCCTGTGGTTTGGGGGGAGAGCTATTTTTTTTCATAGGCTAAACCAGTTGGCAAATATAGCAAACCCAACGTGAATAGCATTTTGTGGTAAACAAAATGCAGGGGTCCAGATATACTTTTTCATGCCACTTCATGCGTTACCTGGGGAAGCTATTGGTGGTTTGGTAGTTAATTTATTAGAAATATGACAGAGAGACGTACTCTAAAGGAAGGGGGTTTTCTCACACATTATGGCTGGACCTCAGTCATGTCAGGAGATTCTTGAGCAGGGACAAAGTAAGGTGCCTTCATTCTCAGTGATGCTTCTGTTCTAGGCCAGCTTGTGCTCTGATAAACTTACAGCCCTTGCTGTAGAGTTGGGAACCTGTCATCATTTGCCTTAATTACCATTTTATAAGACACTTCTATTTCTTGGAAAGGGGCAGAGTGGGGAATGGGATAATATTAGCAGACTGGATTTCAGACTGACTGTGTTAGTATCCGTGCCCGATCCAAGAGTTATTAAAAAGATTATCCTTTTTTTTTTCCCCACTGCTGTTGTTTTCCTCACCTCATCTCATTTTAGACAAATTTTTTGCTGTTTTTAGGGTGAGTGGAGAAGAGTTTTTTTCCCCAGGGAAGGAGGAGGTATTTTTTATGTTTGGGTCTACTTAGTAGGTGCTATAACAGAGGAGGAGTTGCTCACAAAATGCAGCAAAGCGGCCCGTTTGAAGTCAGGCAGCTTGGAAGAGATCTTTCTGCCTGATTGAGAAACTTTACCTAGATTTACTGAGGATGTGAATAGCCTCTATGGGCGCGTCACTCCGCATCAGCCATGTAAGGACTTACAGTGACCAGGGCCCCGTAAATTCCTAAGATTTAGGGCAGATGATCCAGGTCTTGGGGTTTCCTGTTACACTGGGGGGGGGAGGAAGAGCCTTTTGTCTTAATTTTTCTGCCGAAACCATAAAGCACTTGGATGAAAATCTTAATGTGTACAGAATTAGCTTATTTCCAGTATATTTATTTATTTGCTTTTGTGCCTGGTCTGCAAGTGTTCTTTAGATAAGGAATCATAAACTTCTCATTTCCGACTGGGAAATGAGATTTCTTGATCCAGCCCAGTGTTTTAATGGGGGGGATAAACTTACTTGGCATAAATGCTAGAGCGGCCGCTGAAGTAACATTTCATCTGCGTAATGCAAATGGAGGTGTTGAAACGTAATGAAAAGGATTTTTGCATTAAGAATGCTATATGGGCGTAGGTGTACTAGTGTAAATCTACCCCAAATGTAGAGCTCTGAGTGCCGAGGGGCCGGCGGAGGAGCGTGGGAGCGCTGCGCAGGAGGGGAGCTGCGGTCCGGTGGCGAGGACGTGGGCAGGGCTGGTGCCACCGGCCCGACGGCTCCGGCGGTGCCCTGTGGTGGCTTCTGCCAAAGCAGAGTCGCTGCAGTCCCACGGTGAGGCCAGAGGCACATGTGACTCTCCCTGAATTGCACTGCAGAAAGTTCAATTCTGAATTTCATAATGATGGTCACACAGAGTGACCTTTTATTGCTGTGTATCTGTTACATGGGACTGGAAATCTCTTTATAGCGTGAAACATCTTTGAGTCAAGAAAACATAGTCCTAAATGAGCTCAGACTGTGAGAACAAGGGACAAGAAAAATATCTCTTACAGAAAGACACAAGCGAAGCTGAATGCGCTTACTGAAAGGTTGTAAATGGAGAGTTTTGAACAGCAATGGTAAAGGCCAATTACTGCAAATATGTATTTTGACCAGTTTACTTTTATCTCTCAACCAAAACATTTGCCACAATTGTTGTGGGGTTTATATTTTAGTCAGTGAGGTTTTGGATGATTGTGTAAAAATATAAATGTTAAAGAAAGTTATGATTAGAGTTGGACAGTAAACAAGAAAAAGGGAAATAGTAAGTTTTATTAAAATCAGATGTTGCCTTTTTTTTTTATTGAAAGTATTTGTTTCCACAGAAAATAAATGAGGACTGGTTACTAAAAACATTTAGCATGCTGTTACATTGTAGAAAGCCTACTGTTAATTTTTTTTCTGGCGGTCAAACCTCATGTTCCTATTCACTCTCTACAGCCCATTTTCAGAATATTTAGCTGTGCTTCTGTGCATGCAAGTATCAGACCAGTGTGTTCTCGCAAGACCTAAGAAAACAGTGACAAAATTAACATAGACCTCTTTATCTTAAATTCTACACATATGCCAGTTTTCTGGATCATAGTTGAAATTCAGTGTTTATAAGTTATTATCCTATCAAATAAGGTATTTTTTCCTTTATTTATAAATGCTTGAAATACAAAGTATTAAAATGGTTTTAAAAATACAGAATATACTTTAGGATCATTTCAATCTTAAAAAAAAATATTCAATGGCTTCAAAATAACTCTTCTGTGAAGTTGAAGTTTGCTGTAGGTACTGTACACATTTTAAAAACAGAGAAATCCCATCCCCAAACAACACCCCAGCAAAACCTTCCTCCAGTGACAATACTGGGTACTTTCAGTCCTTATTGTGGTTAGTGGGGAACTGGATTTTTAAAACTTTTAGGGCTTAATTTTGCTTTACTCCTATTAGAAGAGTCTTGAACAAAAAAATGGTTTGCAATTGTGTCACAAAATTCCAAAAATAATCTCTTCATCCTACACTTGACCAAATCTTGTACCAACTTATTTTTAAGGAAAGCGTAGTAAGATGAAAAGTGAGGCTTTTAGGCTGATAGTTATTTACTACCAAATTTTCCATTTTCTGTAATGAGCAGTGAATAAAAAATCAAAATAACCAAGTGCAGTTCTAAAGTGCACTTCAGAGCCTAAGTATTTCAAATGTGAACTGACAGTAGCAAAAATCAATGAGAGACAATTTTTAGTATTTATAAACATACGCTAAGTAAAGCAGGAATTTTAAAAAAAAGCAAACAAAAATATTTCCTTTAAATGCAAGCTGTTGTTTTCCTTGTCTGTGCAAGACAGTGGTTTTTTTTTTACATTTTCCTTTTTATTAAGCTAAAGGAAACATTTTCTGTTGCCGACCAGATGTTAAGAAATTGGCTTTGCTGCTTACTGCAGTTTGGAGGTTTCTTAATCATTTTGTTAATGATCATTGAATACCGCCTGTGGTATTCTGCAAACAGGTTTTATCTTCCAATATCCCACAATGGCTAATGCAAATTTTTGCAGTGATTGTTTAAAATTTTCCTTTGGCTTTATAAAAACAATTACGTTATTTTAAATTAGAAAAATGTTGCAATAGTACACATGTTATTTTAAAAGTATTTTTAAAAATATTTTTACCATCTTTATCTTGAGGAGTCATATGCCCCAGTCTTCATTTTCATGCCTTTTAATTAAATTAATTCAATTTTGAATGTTAACCCATGTACCACATGCTTTATTAATACAACACCCCCATTCGTGATTATGTTAATCCCTTTGCTCTGAATGCAAGACTGCTAATAAAATACAATCAAAATTTTCCCTGCTCGTTGCTGCTGCTGTAACATATATGCTGATGTAAAGCAGAAACTGAACAAAGTCACAATTTTCCTGAGATTAGAGGTAGCCAGGCTGGCTGTCTCCTCGCCTCCCGCTACCCGCTTCCAGCGTCGGGCCACCCCTACGCCACAGTTTAGATATTATTTGCTCTTTTGGGTTTCAGATTACGAGAGCAATTGATCTGCGTGACCTATTTTAGAAACTTTCACGTTTTCTAGGGAAACCTAAACCAAATGTATCCCCTGCAGAGACAAATCAGCTGAAAACCGGGCGGTTGACGTTTGGAGGCAGGCAGTGCTCCTCTGCAGTGAATGATGGTAGGACAGCACCACCTCATGGCCCTTTAACAACTCACCACCCAAACCTCTTTAAATAACAGTTTTTGTACTATTAAATTCAGAGCTAAAGCTTTGGCTTAATTTAATTGGTTTAATCTTTGTTGTCATGTCAGTTTATCAGGGAATTATATCTAATCAAAGGTATTTTGTAGTGGAAAGCATCTCCATAGGAGTCATTTCTGCATCAAAACTTTTCTGACTACTCTTTCCCAACTGTAATAGTTTAGGTAAGAGCACATGTTCTTAAATTTTAAAATTTACTTAATATAAATTGGGTTTCTGTTTACAGTATCTATTCTGTTTAGGTTTTATGCCAGATTTCTGAAAATGCTTGCCTTCATTACATGCATTAACTGTGGAAAATCTCCTCTTTTTATTTTTTTAAAAATATGATTTACCCATTGGAAACTTCTTTTCTTTTTTTTAAGAAAAATGGGTTTATGTTCACACATCAATTACTGTATTTCCTCCTAGTACTGAGACTGTACTTTTTTTTGGTCACAAATATGCAGTCCTTGTACATCACCCAATGTCTTATTGAAATTCTGAACTTCTTCTGAAACAGGCAATGTGTATATTTGGGTTGACTGTATGTTTGGAGTCAAAAACATGACAGGTGTCTAGATACTAATATTCTAAGAGTCCTAAATTTTCTCCTCTTTGCAGAGGGGATTATAGAATCTGATCGCCTTTTTATGAAACTGTAGATGGAATCTATTTAGATAAGATATTTGAAGGTCAGGCTTTTGGGATATATAGAAAAATTAAATGTAAAACGTCTTTTCTTTTTTTTGTGGTTAATAAGACACTTCCATCAGCAGTGCTTGTCAGTGCTGCTGAATCAACAGTAAATGCCGTGTCTCTTATGACTTTTGCAAGAGCCTTTCTATTATGTTTTGGGTTTAAGTACTTTTAAAGTTTCCTTTAACAAAGAACATCTTTTAGAAATTCAGAGTGGCAATCTTGTGTGAAGTGTAACAGTCGATTTTATATGGTAGTAAATAGTTGCGTATTGTTCTGATGGAAGAGTAAACTTGATAAAACGCTATGTTTGTTCAATGAAAATGACTATTCAGCGCTGTCGAATTCTCTCTACAATATGTCACGGGAACCTACTCCAATCATTTTAATCGCAAACAATGCTGCTGCTTCTTGCAGTGGGTTAAACGTATGCAAATTGGAACCTACTGTTTCATGAGTGATCAATTCTTTGTTGGGAGTGGAAAGAAATGTTGGATGTATTGCTAAGATACTGAAGGAAGCAGAGCCAGCGTCTTCGTTCCAAAGTATATGCATCTTTTGAAGATGCTGCTTTGGAGGGAATGCTTTCCTGTTTCTTTTCTTATTTACAAACAGTGCCTGCTCTAAAATCATAAGAAAAATCTCTAAAGAGAGGAACATCTACCATTTCTAGTGAAGGCCCCAAGTATAAATAGAGCTGTGCATGCCACCTGTGGTAGCAGATGGCAGCCATTCACAGCTTCCTTTTGTGTTGGATCTGCATTATATGCAATATTTGCTTTTATGTTTTAGTAGGAGTTGTTTAAAAAAATCCACAGTGGCAACAAAACACACATATATGCATTAAAAAGGAAGTTTACAATGAAGAGAAACTGTTAAAAGTGCAAACTGGAACCTAAAGCAACTTTAAAAAAGTTATGTTAGAGGGTTTAATGTGAATTTATGAGGTGTTTTTTACTTGTGTGATGCTGATGCTTTTGTTGCCACTGAGTGGAAAACTGCTGCTGCTTCACTGAGGAGAATCAACTGGTTTTTCGTGATCAGAACTGCATTTGAGGGTTTTAAATCACACCATGAGTCTCCAGCTTTGGAGGTTGTCATGGTAAGCTTCTCAAGTTTGTAACTAAGTATATATTGCCTTTCATGGCAGATAAATCTTTTAGGAAGTTCCCTACTCGTGCTGTCCAGCTTCTTTGCTCCCTTGTGCTCATACAGGCATTTGGGGGGCTGAAAGGAAAGAAACCCATTCTTTATATTTCATCTTAAGCATTATCAAACCCTATTTCCAGAAGAGTAATTAAAAAAAAAAAAAAGTAATTTTGGTGTCTGGTGTTGACCCTCAAGGGAGTGCTAGAGGGAAAGGGAAGAGCAGAGGGAGAACCTGGAGTTCAATAAGCGCTATTCTTGCCAGAGAGAAGGTAACTCTCCCTGTTCTGGTAGTGAACAGAAGCTCAAGAGCGTGCCGTTAGTATAACGACATAACTGATGTTGGCAATATTAGGTGGAAAGGTATTTCTTTCCCATGATTCTCATAAAAATGTCAGTTCTGTCTGGAAATTCAGTAGGGTTCTTCCCCATGAGATAAGTTAATGTAGTGCAAGAGTGCTGCAACTATGAAGGGTATATCTCCAAGCCCTCTTATTCCTTCAGGGGGAAAAAAGGAAATAATTTTGTTAGTTCGAGGTTGAAAAAGGCTTATTTCTCTGCTCCAGACTTTCAGAGAAGAAGAAAGCTAATTTCCAGAGGCAGAGAATGGGAACCATGACATGAGGCCAATACTCAGTTGTGTTTGTGCTTCGTCTTCAAATTGCTTTCATATATTCTTTTGATGGCTCTGTCAACTGGTGCTATAATTGTTTTGAAAAAGGGCATATACAGCAAATAGGAAGTTGCAGTCAGGATGGATGGGTAAATGGAGTGGAAAAAAAAGGATATGCTAAAATGCAAGTGGGATTTAAAATTGTTCTAGGTTTACTTGAAAGATTAATTAGAGAAGATATAAAAAAATAAGCCCTGAGGCAGTAAAAAGCAGGGGGGGAGAGAGAGACTGACTGGCCAAGAAAGCTGGGGCAGAAGGGAAGACTCTAGAGATAAAGTCAGGTTTGGCAAAATTCAGGAGTTAACTAATGGCATTAACACACAAGTGGATTTGTCGTACAGCTGGAGTATAGATTAGCAATAGTTTAGGCATGGTCTCCAGACTACATTAATAAGGAAAAGCCATGGATCAGCAGAGTAAAGCAGGGAACGTCCTGGAAACCAGAGCATGGAACTGGAAATCTGTACAAAAATTCTCAGAACTTCAATGCAGTCAAATTGTGGTTATCGGATAATCACTGGGTTGGGTTGAGACAGAGTGGATTTGAGAAATCCCAAATTCTAAAGGCAGCTATTTTTAATGAAAATGCATTGAATTGAAGATGGTACTATTTGATAAGAGGGAAGTAAATTTAATGTCTATAATTCAGTCAGCAGGGGGAAACTGTTAATGGTGTCAGCAGGGCCTGACCCAGAAGTGCTCCAGGATTCAGAAAAGAGTTTAAGGGGAAAAAGATAAAGACACAATGCAGTATAATTTGTTATCTTACTAAAAATAGGATGTGCGCAACCAGTTGGATGCTTTAAGAAAATCTGCTTTTCCTTCGTTAAGGTGATCTGCTGTCTAATGGTAAAGTGTCTGATAATAGGGAGTCTAGAGGCAATTAGCAGAGAAAATATTAGCTGAATAAGATGAATAAGCAGAAGCAATGCTCCTGTGCCAAAGGAAAAGTTGTGTTGAAGAGAGGTTAATAGTGGAATTACTTTTGGCGTTCCCCAGAGTAAGAGCAAGATGAGTTTTAAAATCAATCCCAGAGTAAGATGGAGGAGTAAAATTTACTGATGAGGGAGGAGCATCATACATTACAGCAAGTGCTGAATGGCTCTCAGGTTCTGGAGTTGTGGGGAGAATAAAGAAATTCAGCAGTAGAATATGTATTTAGAGACTGAAACAAAGAATAAGCTCGAAACTAATAAATGAAAACAGTAGAGGAAAAGGTATTTCCAACTTCTAGTCATCTGCATTGGGAAAGGATGGAAACAAACTGGAAACAAACTGGAAAAGGGGCCTGGCAGGCAAGGAGGATTACCAGGAAGCGGTGAGGATATGCAGGGGAAAAATTAGAAGGGCCAA
>JAOQGH010000032.1:53188133-53217018 GCA_025769975.1 Gallinago jamesoni
ATAAATGAAAACAGTAGAGGAAAAGGTATTTCCAACTTCTAGTCATCTGCATTGGGAAAGGATGGAAACAAACTGGAGCAAATGCAAAGAATAGTTAGGGATTAGGCAACCTCAGAACTGTCATGAAGAAGAAGAAACAAAAAGTTTGGGATTGTTTGTCTGGGGCTACAGAATTTAAGAGGGAGGTAGGATTATTGTCGGTAAACTCAAAAACACATGTGGGGAAGCAGAGCTTTTAAGACTGTTTTGGAGCAAGATCAGATGGATAGAAGTTGGTAACCAGTAAATCTTGAAATTTGATGGTTCTTATTCATAATAAGAGCAGTAGGCTTCTAATAGAGCCATTCAGTTGAAAGAGGGAGATGCTTTATTAGCTTCAGGCTGGAGCTTGGTAACTTTGTAAAGAGTATATGGTGTGCTTCTGATAACCCCAGAATAATTGCAGGTTGATGACACTGGAGATATTTTTAACATTCATTTTTTTATAATCAGGGATATTTTGAGTCTGCAGAAGATAAAGCATTGTACCAAAAAAAATATTTTTTTTAAATAAAATTCACAGTCTCTTGTTATGCTAGTGAAACTTTTTTCATAAAAATTGTTTGATGTTGTTGATATGGTGAATTCAAATGAGTTGAATTAAAATCTGTACCAGTAATACATGGTAAAAAATGGCAAAAGAGAAATAACAGCAGTTCAGGATCACAGAAGATGCAGTTAGAATTTGAGGAAAAGTACAAGAAGTCTCACTTCTGATGCAAATCTTGGGAACTAAGAGCTTGATGCAAGTACGGGCATAATGGTGTCATTCTAAATTCATGAAAATAGCTTTACAAATGAAGGAGAGGCAAAGTGGGGTCAGTGCAATTCAAACACACGATGACAATTTTAGCCTAAATAGAATGCTCTTTGTGACTAGATGAATTAATTACTGTAAGACAGTGTTCTTGCTTGTCATTCTGATTCTTTCTGCTTGTTAATCACTCCTAAATTGTAGCTATTGCAGTAATATTAAGATTTATTACTTACAAAGTTTTGCTAATCTCTTTTCTAGCTTAGTGTTTGTTCACATATAAATATAAATGTTTTGAAATGTGTGCTTTATCTTACATTTCTATTCTTTGTCCTCTGTAGTACTTTCTTTCTGCCCGTTAAGTATTATTGTTCTGCTGACTGTTTTAAATGTTTTGCTTTCATTGTCAAGCTTAATTTACCTATTCAGCAAATTTCATGACATACCAAGTCTGAGCTGAGAAGGAGATTAGTATACAAAAAATAATTCCCAGCGGTGATGAGAAGGAACATCTGTAGAATGGTTTAGCTTATTCTTTGTGCCTCGTTGATCTCGTAGTGATTTCCGTATTTCCCTTCTTACTACTTATGATGGTGCTAACACACTTTAGGAGACTTTGAATCTACTGGAGGAACTAACAGAACCCAGTTTGCTATGAGTGGGTTGAATTTCCCATTCTGTTAATCACGTGGAAAATGTTAAATGTGAAAACTGGGAAAATTCTTATCTGATACAATGAGTTATAGTAAAAATAAAACAGAGCAAATGACAATAGGGGAATGTATGTGTATTCATTTGTACAAGGAAACACTTATTTTTAGTTGTACAAATCACTGCAGTCTTACTAAGTACATTTTTTTGCTCTTTCTTTTTTTCAAAGAGCTGCTGATCTTTTGAAAAAAATAATTGGGGGAATTAATCTTCTATTTATCCAAACTATTCTGTGTTCTTTCTCTGTGGTTTTTTGTTTGTTTAATTACAAGAACATTTGCATGAAAATAGGATTTTAAGACTTGAACAGCTTCTGATGCTTTTTCCCAGATACGTGGAGTAAACCACACTTATTGTATTTGTAAACTAAAAAAACTATTGTTTTGTAAAATTCTTTGCATGCTTTTAAATGCTGAATTATTAATGAATATTTGAGAATATTTCGTCATGTCTCCTTCAGGACCTTCCAAGGAAGTCATATTGGTAGTCATTTCATTTCTGTGGTCAATTAAACTGGATTTCTCCAGTTCTTTCATTCTCTCATACAAGCAGCATCTTATGCTACACCAAATCTTTTTAATCAGACTACAGTTTGCAAAAGTTCTTTCACATGTTTAGGAGTTTTTTTCATCTTTTCAAGGGATCTTTGTAAAGGCTTTTAATAAAGAAAAACAAGTGGAATTTTAGCTAAGTGTATCCGCAGTGAAGTGGAAATTGAGAAATAGAAATTTGATAAGTATGTATACTCTGGCAGAACTTACTAATGATTATCGGATAGAGATACTACTTTTGTTCGGGCATGAACTGATCACTCATGGCAAAATAGAAAGGAGAGGTATAGTGCCTTGTTCTACAAGCTCTAATAACTGAACTTGAGTATTTATATTATGTCTCATCAGTAAAATGTTTAGTACTCTCTTGTGTGATCTTCTAAAATAAATTCATTTTCTAAAACGTACATTAGGTTCTGGATTACCAGTTAGGTAATGTTTTGTGTTATTGTTATAAAGTTTAATATTCTTAATGTTTAATGATGTGGTTATATTTAGTGTTTAGTAGTGTCTAGTGTGTAGTTTTGCTTTTTGTATAGAAGGCATATTTTTACTATTTTTCTCTGAGTGGTGCTTTCATTCAACAGATCTTTTTCAGATTATTTTTTTATATTGACTGCTTGCAAAAGGTAAAAATTCTACTATTAAAAAAGTAAATTTTATGATTCCAATTAATTACAGAATAAATTTTACAAATTGATTAATCTTAGAATGGTTTGGGTTGCAAGGGACCTTAAAGATCATCTAGTTCCAACCCCCCTGCCATGGACAGGGACTCCTGTCCACTAGAGCAGGTTGCTAGTGGAATATTGAAGCAGGGACTACGGAATTTTAAAGATAAAAGTAATCAGGTATCTGACTGAAGTTTAATTGTGATTTCTATTCATTTAGATTTCTCATATTGGAAAGCTGAAAGATTTTCTTCTGCAACACAGAAAGGATTACATTAATGCTTACAGGTAAGTGTGCATTCTAGATTTATTTATTTATTTTCTCTTCAGCCATTAAGAAACATTCAAAACTGCTCTATCTGCTTACTTGCTGATATCTTTAGTAGTAGGATTTTTAGAAGAATATGGGTTTATGGGTTTAGTTTATGGGTTGGTGTTAGAAAGAAACAATGACTGTCTTGTGATCTGGAGATTTAACAGTCCTAATGAATTACTAGATCAAGTTATCCTAAGATCTAAGTCTTACTTCAACTAGTATTTTGGTGAACTGAGTATAAATAATCATATAATTTGAGAAATTAAATACTTGCTTTTTAATGATGCTCTTGTTATATGCAAACTTAGTAGTCATATTATGGGTTGCACAATATTTTGTTCCAGAAATAGGTGTCTCTCTTAACTTAACTTAGCTGTTGTAAATAGATGTTTAACAGTCCCAGTTGAACTAATCACCAGTTTATTTCATTTCATATTGTAGAATTGGGTTTGTGACACACTTATGGCTGCTATAAATATTTATTTGAAAGAAAGTAGGTATCCTCTGCATGTCTTCATTGTGCAGACACCACAACATCCAAGTAATCATTCCTTTCCTTCGTTCTCAATCTGTATTTATGTCTAAGGTAAAAAATGAACAGTACAACATAACATACAGCTGTCCTTTGGGGAAATATATTTGTGGGGGGAAAAATGCTCACTGAAACTGCCTGGCCTTTGTCACACTGTCGTTTAAAGCAGGTTGGTCTGCCATCCTGGTTGTGCACAGGGAAAGAGGTGTTCTCCCAGGTTCTGGGAAACAATTTTGAGATTTGCGGTTCAAAACGGAAAGTTTTTAAAATTCCAGCCAGATGTAAAATTGGAAGAATATACAGCAGATGCAGAATGCCTCAGGATGCAGAATGCATCCTCATTGGTATGTTTTAAAGAACTAGGATGCACTCATCATAAAGAAACCAATTAATTTCTCCCAAATGAAGTTTCCACTTCAAAGAGAATGTCAGCAAGTCATTCTTGAGGTGACAAAGGTGGATCATGGTGGTAATGTCCTTCTGGGGGAGAGGGGTTATCGCTTAAAGCAACTAAATAGCTTTTTTTCACCGTCATCTGAGAAGCACAACAGGCCACTTCGTTGGGGTCTTTTTTGGGGGAGGGAGGCCAGAGGGGAGGTTGTATGTCCAAATACAGTGTAGGTGTAGGTGAACTTTCACTTTTAAAGGATCTTCTGAAACGTCACATTTCCCTGTGTTACATTTCTCCAGTCCCTCAACATAATTGCAGTATTGCATGGGGTCAGCCCTGTCTGCCTTCCGATTCTGCCATAACCCTGACTAAAGCTAAGCTGTTGCTGCAGTCAAGGTAGAGAAAATGCAGTCTAAAATCATCTTGGGCTGAAGACACTGAGTCCCAAATCAATGTAATACCTTTCTCCAAAAGGCTTCACAGGTGGGGGTGTCAGTTCACCATGCAAGGTGCATGCGGAACTGCTTTTCCCAGCAGCAAGTGGAAGTAGGGTGCAGCCACATGGTATGACAAAATCTCTGCTTTTCAGTTCCTGTTAGAATAGGTTATGAGCAACACTAGGGGGAGCTACCAATTTGCTGCTGAAATAACTATTTTTACCGTGTGAAAGCTTCATGTGAATGCATAAGCTGAGAAACTGCAAATAATTGCAGTAAGAGCGAACAGTAGCGGTTGAATTTTGAGTACTATTTGTATTTTATTAACAGAAGTATGCATAAAATTGAAGTGATGAGAGGAGTAAAAATGTGTCCAAGCTGTTTTAGTTTCTAAAAGTTTTTTTTTAATGTTCTTGTAAACTCTATTTTAACCAGTTATCATGGTAATTCTCAGTGATTTTCATTCCCCTACAGCTCAGGTATTAACTAAGGAGAGGGAAAAAGAAGTGTCATGTCCACCAGATCTCATCTGTGATTGCAGTCGATCCTGTCCTTATTGATCAAAGTTAAAACAGATAGTACTGTCAAATCCCATATTACAGTACTTATGCTGTTCTACTTTTTGCAGATGCAAAGAGGATCACAGCATCCATGCTGTCAGTCTGAGTCTTACCAAATGCCTCGTTCATTCAAGACAGTAGTTTTAATAATTTTTCAATACATAAGCTACTGTATTTGGGGAATTTTTTTAAAGAATTTAACACGGAAAGGCTGTGCTGGAATTTATGTAGAAGGCTTAATTTTTTAATGAAATTTGACTACTCTGTATTTTGTCAATCCTGCTATTTGTTTTTAAACTATAGCACAACATGTTGGTGAAATTCAGCTTTTGAGTTACCAAGTTGAATTATTGTATGCATTCTAAAACTTCTTCATAATGTGTTACATCCAAGTCCTTGATTGCTTCTTTGACCTTACTTTTGGAGACTATAAATTCTTTATTAATAGAGTTTTTATTTTTGGCATACATAAAATATCCTGCTACAGAGGGGATGTCTTTAATTCATTTTCAGAGAAAGATTTTTAGCAATGCAGAAGACAACCGGAAGAAGGGTTAATTGAAACTAAGGCCCTGACCCATTTTATCAAACTTTAAATATTTAACTGTAATACCTAAATTGAGTCCAAAAAGCTCAAGAATTAGTAATTGCTTATTCACCTTCTTCTTGATTTGAGTGTCAGCTATAAAATATGCAAATTGCAAAACACGTGAAACTAGTGATGCAGTGAGCTGAGCTTGCTGACCTACAAGCAATTGCACGTTTATCCTCTTCTGTTTATCAGGATTCGCTTACTTTATCTTACACCTTGGTTTTCAACTTGCTGCAATAAGGAACTTTTCTACTTTGTGTTCTTGCCTGTTTTATTCTGCCTACCATGATTCACTCTTCAGGATAAAACTTCTGAGAGCTGTAGCGGTACCAGAGGTGTGGAATCATCTTTCACAGACGGCTTGAGTTATGGTGGAAAGAAATTTGAAACTGGCCTATTAGAAAACTCTTGATTTACAAATGGGCACATATAGAAGTTCCTCCTTCAAACTTCTCTCCAAATATATGATTATTTCTTATAATTTGGCTTAAAAGTTGGGGGTTGTATTCATTTTAAAATCTGTGGCAATAATAGTGAAAACTCGGGCTTTCTCTAAAACACACATTTTAATGAAAAATAATACATAATGAAAACTCTGACAGAGTAGCAAAGCCTATGAGTGACTCATGTTGTTATTGGTTACACTTACTAAGGGAAGGACCACTGACTGTATGTACCATTGCTTTTATTTAATTTAACTTTATTTTATTTAACCTTGTCTTAGAGAAAAATAATGTAAATTATTTTATTGCTGGCTTCATATATACATTTCAAACCTGATGAAGCACTTTGGGTATCATACTCATGATCAGCAAACACATTCAGTGGCAGGGTATTTCATAAGAAATGTGTAGATAAATCATGGGATGTTGCATCATCAGAAGTATGTGGGAGCTTTTTTATTTTTGCTTATTAAGTGAACTGTGATCTCTCAGATGAGGATTGTTACTCACCTTCCCATTTTTAGTGTATGATGCCTATATGTTCTGTATATTCTTCCACTCAGTCCATTGGCTGTAATTAATTCCTATGTCGCTTTCTACACTGTGCTGTGTGAGATCCTGTCTTCAGTCTTTGGTAAATTGTTGGACGTTTCACCTGTGAACAACTTGTGCCTTTGCTTTCCATCATGGTCTCCTTCTTGGTTTTGATCATTGAACCACCAAGACAGTTTGTATGTTTTTAAGTATAGGTGGAGGAACTAGCTGTAGTGCTCTGACACTTGGGAATTCGAGATGGTCCTCTTGGGATTCCTCCACTGCCTCCAGTTTCTCTGAAGGATCTTTCAAGGTTTAGACAGTTTAAAGACCGTAGTTACTCCTCCTGTTTTAATCAGACATTGGAAAAGAATTGAAAGAATTCTAGATTTTGGCTGCAGAACACCTTGTACTTCTCAGAGAAAATCTTTGGGAAAAGAGCTTTCCATCTGGGATTGTTAGACATCAAATTTATTGTCTTTTGCAACTGCAAAGATGCTTACTGGTTTATTAGAACTGGCTTATTTCAGCTTATTACTTCTCTCTCTTTTGTAATATGTAGTTGGAAGAAAATCAAGTTTTTTCTGCTTGATTTGGTGTCTTTATTGAATCAGTAAGCAGAAAATATTTTATGCACCAGCAGAAAGAGTTACTAGTTCCAAAAGCTGGTATAATGCCTCCATCAGCTGTGGTTCCTTGTGCTTTGCCAGCAAAATGGGATCATAGAAATGACAGGCTGGAAGGATCATGGCTGATACATTCAAAAGAGAATGACTAGACCATTCTGCCATATTTTGCTTGCTTTTAAATATTTCTTTCAGTGGAGATTCCATATTCTCCCTTTACTTTTTCTTGTTTCTTTACCTATGCTACTAGAATTTTATTTGGTTTAGACTAGCTTGTTTTGATTTCTACTCAGTCTCTTCTAGAATCAACAATTACACTGTATTTGGGTTTTCATACATGTTCTTTTTGATCTTTGTACTTTTTCCTCTCCTTTGGACACTGTTCCAGTTGGTGTTGCAGTGAGGGGCTGAAACGAAACGAAATTCCAGCTGAGGCTTTGCCCAAAGCTAAGGATAGCAGGAAGATTACCTTTTGTTCCTACTGGATTATACTGCATTTATGCATCCCATTGTAATGATGACTTTTATGCAACAACATGTTGTTGTTGTGTTTGGTTTGTGATCCAGTGTGATCCCAGATGACTTTCTGAAGAACTGTTTCCTAATCAGTTGTGAACCCACAGAGAATGGGCAAGATAATTGTTCCTGCTGCAACAAAGAGCCTCTGACCATTCCTTATTCAAATTCTTCATGTCATTTCTCCAAGTTGCGTTATTATTTTGAATTGGAGTCTTGTTCTCTTGATACAGTTTTAATTCACTTAGCTTTATGCCTCTGCAAATTTAGTAAGTGTATACTCCACTCTACTTCTAAGTGGTTAATGAAAGTATTAAATACCATCAGATTCAGGACAAACCCCTGTGGAACACAACTCGGTGTGTCCTGTATTGGTATATAACTACTCCAAGTTCTGCTTTTCAGACAGTTTCACATCCATATGGTCCTTGTTTCTAACACATTTATTCGGTGGTAGCTTATGAGAACATTATATTTTCCGAGGCTGAATGGTCTATAAGTTCTCTGTTTTTTTTTTTTCCTTAACATTGTTTGTTAAAGTAAGTTGCTATACTTCATCTTTTCATCAACCTAGCTTTTATTTGTTCTCCCCTAGTTCTTGGTGTTAAGGATACATCCTTTCATTTGATGCATTTCCTGTTTTAGGTGTTTATCTTAGTAGTACTTGCAGAGTAATCTCTTGTTGTCATTGACATCTCTTGCCAGTTGTGTATTATCTTGTACTTGACCCTTTTCTGTCCCTACATGCTGTGTTCCTTTAGACTTGTCAGTAGCAGTCAGTCCTAATTTGCACTTTCTGTATGCTGGGTTTTGTGTTTGAGCCCAGTGAAGAGCTCATGTAGTAATCAAGTTGATCTCTTGCTGCATTGTCTGTTCTTCCCTTTCATCAAGGGCAGAACTCCTGGGGAAGAGGAGGCTTATCACTCTCTACAACTACCTGAAAGGAGGGTGTAGAGAAGCAGTGGTCGATCTCTTCTCCCAAGTCACGGGCGATAGCACAAGAGAAAGTGGCTTCAGGTTCAGATTGGATATTAGGAAAAATTTTTACACGCGTTGGGTTCAGCTGCTCAGGGAAGTGGTTGAGGCACCGTCCCTGGAGATATTTAAAAGACAAGTTGACATAGTGCTTAGTAACGTGGTTTAGTGATAGGTTGTTGGTTTTTGTTTTTATTATCAGAGTTAGACTGATGGTTGGACTAGGTGATCTTAAAGGTCCCTTCCAACCTAGGCAATTCTATGATTCTATGTCATTTCTCTGCAAAAACTCTATTCTTTTCATTTTTATGTATCCCTTTTCTAGGCAATTTAACCTACTAATTTTTCTGGACTATTGAAGTCTGCCTACTTGATGGCCACCGTCTTTTTCTTGCTCTTCACCTACCTTCTAAAATCACAAATCACAAGTTGCCTTCCAGGCCAAGTTTCTCATGAAGCTTTCTCCTACTGATTAGGATAAAACTCTAGAAGAATTTCTCTTCGCCTTTTCTCCCTTCTCTATCTGCATGCATTACCTAGTGTTTGTCTTGGCTAATTGTTCTGATTGCTTCTGAAAAACCTAGTTTGTTTGACATTTCTTGATGTAGTAATGTATAAGCCCATTGCTGTGATACTGCCACTGCCCTTCTGAGCCAAGTATTGTATCTCATACAGGGCACAGCTGGATTTTATTTTTTTTCTGTTCAGTTGGGGTTTTTCTTGGTGTGTTTTTGTTTTTCCTTGGCCTGTTCTTTTTAAATGAATGGTTCTTTTTATGGTAAGGCTAGAGGATGGTGATTGGATGGATTTTCAGTATAATCTCCATGTGCAGATTTACTGGGGAGTGCAATGGGGGCTCCAGTACCCTGTTAGTACTAGTGGATGCCACATGTGTTTTGACATAATGGGATGGGATTATATGACTCCATTCTTGCCTTTCCAAGGAGGCTGGGTTTCAGGTACCCTTGCCTCCGAGTGGCTTGACCAGCTCTTGTTCAAAAGCTCTGGTACCAGACACTATGTTAGATGTACATAGTTATAACAAGAGAAGTATTCTATTTCTTTTTTTTTTACTGGATTAAGCTGCATTTTACTACCTTTGAAGCTGTGAAACTCACATTTAAGAATTCGATCTACCATAATTTTGTATTAGCTACTATGAAAAGTAACTGAACGACTTATTTCCCAATGTTAAAGCTGTTACAGTTATGCTCAGTGTATCACTATATTACTACTAGTTTCACTGCTAGTAAAAAATAAAGTGTCCTGAGGCAGGTTTTTTTCATATATATATTTGTAAGTTTGATTTAAAAAGAAAATTCTGGTTTGCATTTTGTAATCTTTATTTTACCCTGTAATGTTAAAAAGTAAATGGAAAACATAGAACTCTGCAAGTGCCACAAAGCTGGGCAGGGTACAAGAACCTAGACACATAAAGACAAGAACTTTATACTCTGTTCAGTAGCAGACCAGCCAGGACTTATTACTGTAATCTGAAATAGAAGAGTGGAGGGTTTTTTTGCTTCATCAAGGGGCTATCATGAAGCTGTCCTCATTTACTCCATCCCTATTTTCTGTCTGACTCTTTGTGCCCTTAACATGCTCAACTAACTCCCTGGGCATGGGTTGCGGAATGATATTGTGCATTATCCCACACCAGATGATCTTAATGGTCCCCTTCTCTCTGGGCCTGCGCAGAGATGGATGTGAGAATGGATTTTCTGGCTTTACACATGCTGAGAACTTGCTCATGCCGCAGGCTAGTAATAAAAAGCCCCATCTATATAAGCTGTGCAAAGGGAGTGGGAGAGAGATCTGTCCTAAAATATTTAACAGCATGAGTTATCTTATATTGCATACGTGACTATCAATATGTCATCTTAACCAGGCTGTGGAAAGCCTTTCCATCAGATGTCTCTAAAATTGGACTATTTCAAATCTTTCATCATTCAGAAGCTGCTCTCTTAGAGAGTGCAAATTAGAGTTACAGCGTAGAAGACTTCTGATTACAGTTGCGATAGGGGTTTTGCCACAGATTTATGAAACCCATCTGTCCAGACCAAAGAAGGGCAATTCAGTTAATAAAATATAAATGGAAACACTATATTTGTGTAAGTTATAAAAAATAATTTTATAGCATTTAGAGTAGTTTTGATGAGAGGGGAGAAAAGCATCTTGATGTTTAGAAGTCCAACACATGACAATGTTGGAAACAAACACGTAAAATAGGGAATATTACTTTTAATTAGTTTGCCTTACTGTTTGCTGACTAATCTGTGCTTGTGTACTAGCTGGCCAGTAAGCAGAAACTAATTTTCAAGCCAGATGAACCATATGCTGCTTTTTTCCTGTGCAATCAGTGACGTGGGACCCGAGTGAAGACATTTTGGTCTAATACTCAGGGACATTAGGGTAAGCTTAAAACTTTGTGGAGGAGATGTGCTGGGCGACCAGTGCTGATGGTACACTGAAGCTGCGGGAAGGAGCTAGTGGTTTTGTATGTGATGAGAGGGAATGAGATGGGGTGATGTGAATTGGTTGTAGGGCATTCCCACGGCAGGGATTCCAGCAGATGTGGGAAAGATTTGGCATTATTGCAGTGAAGTGTGTGAGATCTCTGTAAGGGTATCAGGCTGGCTTTGCAAATTGAAGATCCCTTCTTTTTACTTGTATTACTGCATTAATATAATTGCATTATGCAGACCTTGAACAGGTGGGGAAATTTTCACATGTAAACAAAAATATAAATTAAAATGAGGGTATGAGCGAAGGCTTTCTTTCCTGTTTTAAAAGGCAAATATAATAAGCTGTGATGACTGGATCATCAGGAAATCCAAGATGAACATAAGATAAGCTTCTGTAGCAAAGTTTTAGCATCCTGTCATCTATCGCTGTGGAAGCACTGTTAAATACCTTTATAAAGAGGCATTTCTGGTGTTTATCTACAGGGTGTTAATGTTTTACTGAAAGGCATCCATTTTTATTAATTTGGCAACAAAAAGATATATTATATAATACAATCTAAATCAGACATAAACAACAGGAACAGGTTTTAATAAATCTTATAATCAACTTGATACTTAAAATGTGCATTATTTCCCAATATTCTTCTTTACTATGGTTTAAATTCATAGACTTCATATTGCAGCTACTTTAAAAATGAAGCTCAGTATTTAGGATAATGACAACATACATTTAAGTAAAATGAGTTCCAGTTTTTTGTATTTCTTTCAATATTTGAGCTATTCCTTCATCCTACTTGTTTTTGTGTTTTTAGACTTGAAATATGCTTCACTGGTATAGATTTTTCTCGTATTTTCTCCTTATCTGCTCAGTATTTGATTATGAATGAGATGATAGCATATATTACTTTTTCTACATCTTTTTCTAGACAAAAAATGTTTTAAAAAAACCTCTCAGCTTTATAGAAGTGGCATTTTTGTCACTGATGGCTATTGTCCTTTTTACTACTTATTCTGTGAAAATCAGTGTTGCAGAAAACCTGTAGAGAAGGTGGGTGGGAAGGTGGTCTAAAAATGTGTACTTATAAATTTAATGTTGGGAGTTTCTTAAGTGACAGTTTGTCTTGTTTCTCAGCCATATCATGTCTGAGTATGTGAGGATGACAGATACAGAGCGTGATCAGATAGATCAAGATGCTCAGATATTTATGAGGACGTGTGCCGATGCCATTCATCAGCTGAGAACAGAAGGTAAACTGAACATCTCTTAAATATTTTTTCCTGAGTTATTGATAAAGGCTAATATAATGCCAAATAATGGGTGGTGAATCTGAAATGCTTTTGGAAAGAGATCGGTGAAGTCTCAGGGCTTTTTTGTTCGCATTTGGGTAAACCCTTTGGCTGATTAGTATTGTACCTAATTTTCTTTAATGTTAGTGGAAGGAGAAGCCAGAGCAAAGAATTTTATTTATTTGTTCAAATACACTAATTTGCAAGGGTAAAAAAGATAGTCTTAAATATTTACTACTTAAATAGTAATTTAGCCCTGTGGCACAGAGGCAAGAACCAAAGCTCACTAAATTCAGTGGCTGTCTCTTTCTAGCTTGTCCACCTCCAAGGTATTACAAGTGTAATCTTTCCAAGTATGAGATAATTAATTAACTTTAACACAGTCCTGGTAAAGTAACAGTGTTTTGGACAACCTGAGTATAGGATTGTACCTTTACAACACAGTCTTGTGAAAGTTGTAGAGACTTCTGGTTTACCATTTTCAAGTTGATGAGCTGTATGTGTGTATTTTACCAATCTACCAAAGATTTTCATCAGCTTTGAAATGCTGTCTAAACATAGTTGTAGCATTATTTAGAATCATGGAAAGTCTGTCATGCATGGGAACTATGTAGTAGCAAAATAAGAAATATAAATATATGTGAACTGAAAGGGTACTTGACATAATAAATGCCAAGTATTTCCACATAGTCTATATGCTGGAGAATTTAAAATGTTAGAAGTGCAGTATTTTAAACAAGTTAAATCTGTAGATCTGTTTTGCTCTGCTTAGCTTGGTGACATCTATTCTTGTTAAGAAATTTAATTGCCGAGTCAGTGGCATACATAAGAAATCAGTAACATAAATATTGTAAGACACTAGTTTTTTTCAGCTTTTGGTTTGTTGTAATGATTTGCTGTTTTACAGAACTTATATTTAACTATAGCTGTGTTTAAAATACTAATATATAACATATGTAAAATGTGAATAGACTCTTGAATATAACTTGCATATCAACGGAAAATGCAAACTTTGGTGCAATTCAGTAAAAAGTTAAAAGATTGTGTTATATCTTTTTTTCTTTTATTTCAGCGCACAAGGGTGTCCAGTCTGCTCAGGTAAAGGAGCACAGAACAGCTGTCTTGGACTTCATTGAAGATTACTTAAAAAGTACTTAGTGTTTATTGTGTGATTAAAAATGGGTGATTTTGTTTTCCAAGAAAGAAATTGCGATCTTCTAACCTGAAGTTTTGTTTACTGCTGTCTCGAACAGGAGTGTGTAAACTGTATTCTGAACAAAGAGCCATCCGAGTGAAGCGAGTGATAGATAAGAAGAGACTGTGAGTAGTGTCAAAATATAGTTTAACTGTGCCTTTTGTTTGTAGGACACTCAACAAAACTATTATTCATGTTTAGATTCTAAGGAGATTGTTTTAATGGAAATCTGTGGTTGGAAAGCAACTTCTGGTGTCAGCAGGTGCATTCTAAGGCTCTTTAACGCTTCTGGCGTGTGAAGTTGAGTCTGTAAATGGCAAAGTGCCAGTATAGTGTTTTACTTCTCATTTCTGTAAATAATTAAAGCATCAAATCAGTAAAATATGGGTTAATAAACCTATTGGACTTCTAACAATACCACAAATTATTTTTGTGTGTCCCATTATGTAATATTAAGTAATATTCTGCATAAAACAATGCATACATTCAGGCTGCTAACATAGAGGTGAAAATGTTTAGGAGAAGTTAAGGACTGTGTACTTGCTGGCTTTTTGGTTTGGTTGGTTTGTTGGGTTTTTTATTCCAGTCAAGTATCAAAACCCATACTTTTTCAGTTTCTTTTTCTGCATACTCCCAGGTGTAAGAGTGAGAGGGGGAATGAACAGGTTTGCAATTTATTTAGTACCTGAAAGGCTTTCCTTGTCTTCTCAACGTGCATTATTTGAATTCTGACCTTCAAGTTCAGTTGTGTACATTTTAATTTAAAAGTAAAAAATTCTAGAACACAAATATCAATAAATAAATTTTTGAGTGTTTTTCCAAGACTTGATGCTGCTTTTCAGTTTGGTGTTTGGCTCAATCAGCTATTTACATTGAAACTAGAAAGTAGTTTTCAAAAGCCCATAAGTACATTATATTCAGATTAATTCAGCATGATTAAGCACAGTTAGATTCACTCAGATATATCATCCTGAGACATTAATAGTAGCACAAGCCTAAACCAAATAAACCAAATTCCCCAAACCAGTTCTGAAATTTGGTAAGAAGTGATGAGAGACGAGTAAGGCATTGGTATTTTTGCAACTCTCATAACTTCTCTGAAAAAACATACAGAAACAAACTGTGTGGGGAGTTTTTTTGTGTTGATTTGTAATTTCCCCAAGGATTTCAGCAGACACTCTATATGATAACGAGAACATCTTCCATCACTTAAAAGAACTCGGCATTCTTTAAATAGTGCATCCCAGGCATTTTGTTCGTTTTTAATTGAAAACGTTGTGGATTAGCATACAGTGCAAAATAAGGACAACAAGCAATAAAGGAATAAATTTCTTTAAAAGTAAATTAATCCTAGTGCAGATTTTCTTTCCTGTGATTTAGTCAACTTAAAATATGTGCATATCAGATAATACTGAAAGTTTTGCAGTAGAAATGTACTTCATCGTGTTTCCTTTTATATTGATAAACATCATAAGCTCATAAGCTCTTCAACAAATTGCCGGAGTATTATAATTTTCTTACACAAGTTGCCATTATGTATTAACTCATAATTTTTGATTCTGCCAAGTTCTGCTAATTCCATAGCACTAGTTCTCCAGAATTAAAAGTTGAGAAACACAAGCAGCTTTTTCTGTAAAGGTGCTTGGCTGTGATTTTCAGTTTTTGTGTTTATTGGTGTTCAAAATTATATTTAATTTCAATTTTCAACTACTTTTTCCATTAGAATATCTTGTGAATTATGTATGCAATTATTCAAATTAAGCTAATATTTTTATTATCCAGTGAATTGGTGTTTTATTAGTGTCAGAACTATTATTTGAACTGCGTGGACATCCAAATAAGTGTTCTTTTCCTCATTATTAGGCAAATTTGGGACTTGGGAGTGGAAGTAAATAAAAGATGAAGAGTTTTTTGTAAAATTACCAAAAGGCCAGAACTTGCAAAGTTATTAGAACTAGGCAAGATTTCCTGTTACTGCTTTTTCTTATTTAAATAACATAGTCACTCAGTGATGACTAATGCATTATATTCTGTTTTTCTCAGAATTTTCTAATTATGGGTTAGAATTTAGACACAATACAAAGAAGGAAAGGAGCACAAAATGCAACACCTTCTGTTAAGCAGCGGGGGAAAATTGCAAATCATAATGAGATTAACTGTTGATTATATTTAAGAGGGAAGGAAGTGATGAAGGTGGCACAGCAGGTGATTCAGCCCATTGCTTTTTGGTTTTTTGTTCTTTATCTTCTCTAACAGCAGAATTGTTAAACTTTTAACTGTCTACCACGTAGCAGTTAGAGAATTCATTGTAGACCACAATAAACCACAGAAGTTTGCTGGAAAAATCATTTTGCCACTAATTTTAAAGTTTTTTTGGTGCCACAGTGAAATGTACTTGACAAGTACTTAATGCATACACTGAATATGCCTCTCATTTTCTACATTGCCTTTGTATTAAAATTACATAGCAGCAACTTAGCTGTTGCTATCTATCTGTCCGCTGCATGCGTTTTTTCTTTTCCTTGCTTCTAAAGTGTCTTTTGGCAGATAGGGAAGGATCACTGTCATCCTGATTAAATTATTTTTCAAAGCTAGTTAAAATACTTGTTTTAGGAAAAAAAGCTAATTCTGTTGTATTTTCTTACTTTTCCTTTGTGGTAATTGACAATATAAAGTAAAATTGTAATTATTACTTGAAAAAAAAAAAGTAGTGGCATTGGCCATTGCTACTAAAAAAATGTGACCAAAGTTTGCTTTTAAAAAAAAAAAATATCTTTTTTTTGAAAGCAAATTTAAGAAAATGTCTGGTTTTATGCTGTAGCCTTCAAAATTCTCCTCAACTCTGAACATGTAAGGTGCTTTGTTCAGGAATGCTATTCGTGCTCTCTTTGCTTTTGTAATAATATTTCAGTGAAAGTTGCTAGGTGCTTTTTGCATCTTGACTGGGAAACCTTTAATGTGAAGTTTGCGAGAGTTAAAGTGTCGAATTTAGTAATCTGGACTTGTTCTCATTTTAGAGAAATTAGTCAGTGGAATATCAGTTCAGTTATAGGCTCTTGTGATTCTAGGTCCAGACTTGAACCTGAGCAGAGCAACGTGTCCAAATCGCCTCTTTCCCCTGAAAAATCTTCACAGAATGCTTTGGATGATTCTGAAGAAAAACTTTCTTCTGAGGAAAGCAAAGGTAAGAATAAAACGTAGTTATATTTTACTTTTTGTGGCAAAGCCTGTCTGGTGCTTCCTTCACACTACAAAGTCCTGTTCCTCTGACTGGCACCTTTTCTATTTTCATCTTCCCAACTTGATCACGCTTTTGTGAAGCACATTGTGAGACGTGAAGAGGCAGAATCTTACACATTTTTACATGCTTTTTCCAACCAGCTAAAAATGTCTAATGCCTTGCTGAATTCCTCATCCTCTCAATAAACTCCGTGTTAACTCTTTCCTTTCTCGATATTTTTATCAATACCCGTTGTCCTGGCTTCAGCTGAGAAAGAGTTAATTTTCTTTCTGTGAGTTCTGTGAAAAGAATGTCAATAATGCCTGTTGGATTAGTTGCTGCCTAGTGATGTTTTAGAATTTTCAAGGACTCTCTTTAGCTTCCCACAGAAGCTGAGAAGGAGCATGGGCAGAACAATGGGATGGCCAATGGAATATTCTGTACCACAGACGTCAGGCTCGGGATATAATTGGGGGTTGGCTGAGGGGTGTGGAATTGGGGATCACTGCTCGGGGAGGGTGCCAGTTCACCGGGCAGTGAGTGACCTGTGTCATTATTGTTATTTTACTTTTCTGTTGTTGTTCTATTAAACTGTCTTTCTCAACCCACAGGTTTTTCTTCTCCCTTTCCTCTCCCTTTTTCTTTCTTCTCTCTACCCTTCATTGGAGGGGAGGAGGAACAGGGTGCTGAATGGGTGACTGCATGGTCCCACTTGCTGGCTGGGGTTAAACCATGACTCTGTATCAGGGAGTGGAGCAATGGGACGAGGGGTAGTGGTTTTAAACTGAAATAGGGTTAGATTTAGATTAGATACTGGGAAGAAACTCTTTACAGTGAGGGCGGTGAGACACTGGAACAAGTTGCCTAGGGAAGCTGTGGCTGCCCCATCCCTGGAGGTGTTCAAGGCCAGGCTGGATGGGGCTTTGAGCAACCTGGTCTGGTGGGAGGTGTCCCTGCCCATGGCAGGGGGGTTGGAACTCGATGATCTTTAAGGTCCCTTCCAACCCAAACTATTCTATGATTCTAGACTTACAAACATTGCTTCCAGTTCCTCAGTAGCCTGCTTCTAAGACCAGGAGATGTAAGTGCCTTCTCCTAGCCATTTCAGTCTGTCCTGGGATGTGGACGCTGGCAGAACTGTTGCAGAGCATCTTTTGGAGTACCACCACTATGCAGATAATTTCAGGTTGCTCTGCCATTGCTTTCCCTGGCTTGAGTTCTCCTGCTTGTGTGGTCTAGGGGAGCCCAAGGTAACCCTGTGGTTTACAGCATGAAAATTATTCTTGGAGAGAAACAGGAACTGTAAGAATGTGACATTACACTAGGATTACACATCATCAAGGTAGAAGAAATGTGGCAGATGGCCATGTCATTCAGGTAATCAGTTATTGTTTCTTCAGTGTTTTTTATTAAAAGAGTAAAGTTCCTCTAGTTGGTGGCTTTAGGGCCATACAGAGGGTGGATTCATGTGAAGTGGGTACTCCATTTCTGGATGAAGACTCTAATACTGAGTTACCTCACAGCGTGTGAACAGTTTCATTTTCTGATAGGGCATTGCTTATCTCTCTAACCAGTTTGTATTTCTGCAGCCCTATCAGTACACTTTTTTTTTTTTTTTTTATCCCCGACACTGAATTTATGGTAAGAAGTAAAGGTTTTGATTATGTGTCGTTTCTAGTGCTTACTACATTTTTATAGTATGTCTTAAGTGGTGCAGCAGAGGGGCACACAGATGAGTTTCACCGTAGCACGTTATCAGTGTTTTGCAGCTGTGAGCTAGTGCCAGCAGAGAGGCGGCAGCGGAGTAGCATCTCTCCTGCCCCGTGCTCTTGCCTTGTTACGGAACGTCCCCGCAGTCTCTGAAAGCTCACTCCCACCACATCGTGTCGTTAGAATTTTTAGCTCCAAAAATCTGTGCCACACCGTGGGAAACGCTGTTCTTTGGTTGCCTTGGACACAGCAAACCGCTGCAATAAACAGACCTGAAGCTTTGTTTCTTGCGCGTTAATTTTGCTTACTCCAGTTTTTAATGTTACTAGTTTGTGCTTTAATTTTTTTTTTTATGAGAAAGCACAGTTCCCATGGCATAAGTGATGCTGATGCAACGCTTCTGAAGGATTGCTGACCGGTCATTGAGAAAACTATGGTGCTTGTATATGAAAATAAATCTGCCTGAAACAGTTTATAAATGCACACAGCCAGCGATTCCCCACCTAAGTGTAAGTGTTGGTTGCTGCTGCTTGTAGAAATCAGCTGTGTCACTTCGCTGGTAGGTGGTTGTGGAAGCATGGGAAGAGCATGAGCGAGATGACTAGGAAACAAGCAGCTCAGTTTAAATCTGGTAGCCTTTGATAATTATATTTCTTTTTAAAAGTAACTTTTCAAATTTTTAAGAAATTGGAGAAATTACCATGTTTAGAAATAAATCCTTTCAGCCTGAGGATGCTGGTTGTTTAGAGAATGGTGATCAATTTGTATTTATGAATTAGCCATCTTCAGCATGCCTGGATTCCTTGCATAAATATCGCGGCTGTAAAGATAATTCTTCTGAGAGCTGCTTGCAGCCTTGTATTTAAATTGAACATTACGGCAAACAGCTGAATGTCCTGCGTGGTGTGCTGAGGCACAACTTGGGTTTTATCTGGGCTTTTTTGGGGGGTCAGAAACCAGAGCAAAACATGATTACTTTTGTTCTGAGGCAAAGCACCTGTTTACATTAGAATTATAGTGGTAGGAACACAGTCCCTCTGGAGATTGCTTTTATATGCTGACAGTATTTATTTGCATATTACAAATTCAACATTTAGTTTATGGAAATAAATGTAAATGATGAGTAGCTTTTGAAGGGGTCCACAAGCTTAGCATCTGTCTCCTTTCAGCATGGAAAAAGGGTCAGAGGATTTGATCATTATTTTGTATCTCCAGCGTGGATTAACTACCTCTCTTTCGGCAAAAGAAACGTAGTTTGGCTTTTGCTGGATGAATTGTAGAAAAGCATTAATGTCAGCTCAATGGAAGCTGCAGAACAACTTTCCCAGTAGCCACAAATGTACCATAATGACAGGAGGAACCCTGGGGAGATACGTGTTTCTCACTTACCTCTTGCCCTATTTGCTTATTAGCAATCGCGTTGGATACAGGTGCTGGTTTTTTAACAGGGCTGGCGGTGCATGAAAGTAATTGGTTCCTCTGGGATAAAATAGGAATATACTTTATTTCTTGTCTCCATAAACTAATTATCTTCTTTTCTTTGAATCCACTAAATAATTCATTGTAATCTTGATATAATGTACATGCATGGATTACCTAAAAGAATAAGTTTTGTGTTTCTGCGAAACAGACTTGAAATACTGGTGATACTCCGTGGAAAACATAGAGTTGAATCTTTTCTAAATAATCTGTAAAGATATTCTTGTTTTTATTTCTTGTAAGAAAGAACAGATCTAATTTTGGGTTTTGGTTGGGTTTTTGTTTTGTTTTTTTAAACTTTATTATATTCCTTATCCTTATCATTTGTAACATTGTCATTGGTTGTACATCCTGGTTTGGTTGTTTGGAAGCAAAATACACATTTATAAAAGAGACATACACAATAGTACTCTTACAATATTTATTTTTCAAGAATTTTCACAAACATAATGAAGGATAAAGGGGAAAAATTCTGCTTATAATCCTTTTCATGTATTTGTTTATAAATAGGACTGTTCCTTTCAGAGGCTTCCCAAGAGAAGCCGGTATCTGAATGATGATGCATCAGTGCTGCTTATGCAATTGAAAAAAATTAGGTGTAGAAGGTTATAACAAAACAAATGAAACTTAGAAATGCCTGAAAAAATTGACTGGGAAGTCTGAAATCTGTGGAAAAGTAAAAAAATAAATCTTTCTGCATTTAGCTTTTTAACCTGCATCTGATTAAGCCAAAGCAGGTTCAGCTTTGATCTGTTGTGGGGTGCTGCACATCTCTCATTTGGGTTTTGTAAAGGTGTCTCAGCCAGTGAGAGGCCTTCTCAGGCGTGCAGTCTCATCCCTAGGACTTTAAACACTGATGCTAAAACAGCTTCAGAAACAGTTGGTTCCTGTAGCATGCTTTCTTGGTCTTCCCATTCTATCTTTTTTCTATAATCAGAAGTATATAATTAAGCCTAAAAAAAAATCTTCCAGAAGGGAGTATCCCAGAAATAGCCATTTTTATGATCTTTTATGCCCAACTCCTGTTAAGATTTATGCAGATGATTAGCTTTAATCAAAGGGGAAGTACTATGGAACTGAATGAAGCAGCAGTGATGTGTAAGGGTTAGTTTGTGGGATCACAGGAAGAGCCCTTGCAGAGGGTGCTGGAGGGTTTGCTCTGCAATAGGCAGTTGGGACAGTGTGAGGAAATAGTTTGTCCTGCCAACTTAGCCCAAAACGTCTTTGAGATTGTGTTTTTACTTTCTGGAACAAGGAGCTGGTTGTTCTGTCAAGTCTCATTGGAAGATAATAGTTTGCAATACAGACTGTCATTTGGAAAATTGTGTGTTTTCATCTGTTAGAAGGGAAATGCTACAGTATCTCATGCTCTAACAAGTCTTAGTGCATTGTGAGTTGTTTTATGTATTTGTCAATATATTAGTGCAACTCCTCATAGTTCACAAAATTAAACACACACATAGACTGTTGTCTCAGTTTAGAAGTTAAATGTTCTTGGTGTAATTTTGTGCTGTAAATATCAGGTGAATCTCAGTTAATGACAAATGAGACACAACAATTTCATCAGCATTCCAAAATGGATGAAAAATGGTTTCACTTCACTGCTCAGAGTCCTGCATTGTCTCAAGTGTTTGGTGGCTCTTTTACAGACAAGAATCTGCCTGATGCCCAAAGTAACCTTGGATTATGGGGAGATGGCAAAGGTGAAGATGAGCTGTCACCTGAAGAAATACAAATGGTAAGTGTATCTTGTGTCATATGGTCCATTTTAATATATTTTCTGCTGTATTCAGGTGTGTTATGAAAGTACAGATTCATCCAAATGCACTTTCAACTTTTATTTTATGCAGAATGCTGTAGCGAGGTATACATTTTGCACATGGCTTCCTGGTTCTCCTGGTAGCAGCTGATATTTAAACTTGCTGCAAAATGCTTACGTGGAGCCATGAAATTAGTGATGACTATTTTTGAACAATTGAAATTGAAATTGTTTTTAAAATTATAAATTGCTATTTTAGTCAGGGAACAACAGAAGTCAAGGCAACATCAGAAAAAGCATTATGAAACTTCTGAAAAAGAATGATGTGCTGGCCATTTTTTCCTTGGGAGTATTTCTAGAACAAACCTTCAGTAGTTATACTACTTAAATATAACTATGAAGTTGTACTTCATTTTTTTCTTTCTTTTTTTTTTTAATTTGGATTATCAAAATCAGATTGGTTTACTAGAAGGAATAGCTACAAGCTTTCTGTCACAACAGAATCGCATTAATTTTACCTTTTCTGCATTTCCCCATTATTGGTGCATTTATTTATTGCATATTTATATTATTTGGTCCAATTCTGCTTACAGCTGAACTGATGCACTACAAATTTCTGACACAGAGATGCTTGCTGACAACCTGTCTGCTACACTTTTTGGTATTCCTAAAATTTACTCTTTTGAACACGGCTTAAAATTCGTAGAAACCCTGTACATTAGCACACGTTGCTGCCTTTTCTGTAAAGACAGAAAAACTGATTTATAACTAGCCAGCAGATGTGCAGTTTTCAAAATGGTGAGATTTGCTAAGGCGAAGGGCTGCTGCGGTACGGATACATGAAGCTTCCTTGGCAGTGATTAGGGATGTTCCCAGCACAGTGTGCATCACTCTGCCCATCAGAGATGAGTAAGTTGCACATAATTATGGTAAGGTTTGTCAGAGGAAAGGTTCTTCAGACGCTGCTCTTGATGCTTTCATACTGTTCCTGAGTGCCAGTCTGAAATCTCAAGGCTTACTCCTGCTTTCTGGTTTCTGTTTAAAGAGAATTCTTTACGTATTTTCATTCCTCCATGTGTAGGCACAATATTATTAGTCCCCTTGCTGTTAGCTTCCAGATCAGGAGGAAATGAGCATCAGAGAGGATGCTCTGACAGGGTTTACTAGTAACTGACTACTGAATCTGACAGGGTTTACTTAGTAACTGACTACTGGATCTTGGATTGCTTTCTGTAGGCCTCACACTGTAATTAAGATTTAAACATGTAACATCCCTTGCCATGGTACTTCAGGAATAAATACATTTATTTTTCATTAAATCCTTTTATACTTTAGAGTAAGGCCCCAGATATCTCACGATTTAGATGAGGTGCTGAAGTCTGTGAGTTTTTCTCTATTTCTGTTATCAAGAGTGAAGAAAGATAAAAATCTTAAAATGCTCATTTTTGCCCACTGAGGATTTGAATTTTTCTCTGGAATAAGTTCCCTTTATTGACTTGTGAAGGGACATAAGTAAGAGAAAAATCTATGTTCGTAGTGTAATGCTTTGAAGGATTTCTAGACTCCCAGTCCTAAACTGCCAGGTGTTCAGACAGCTCTTCCTCGGGGAGAAACTACTGACGTTTTTAAAAAATCCATTATTATTCTTTACCCATTCAGAGCTCTGCTTTGCTATGCTTTTTTTTTTATCATTATATATCTTTTTTTATCATAGATATATCTTTTTTTTTTAATCATTATATATATTTTTAAATTTTTAGCTGTTGTTTTACACTGATTTACTTCTGCTGTGCTTTCAGGAGTTGTGCTTCCTGTGGAAAGGGATATAAAAATAACACTGATGCTCAAAACTAAATAAACTTTTAGCTCAGACAGACTGTAATACCTCATTCTTAGCGTACACAGTTCTGCCTATAGCTTGCCAGAAAATTTATAATATATAAAGATGTCTTGATGCCGTGATTAAGTCTTGAAAAATGACTTGTGCTGGAAATTTTAGATTTCAGCTTTATCAGTCTGCTCCGTGGGAAAAGAGCAACAAATTTACTAGATTTAGAGAAGCAGATCAAAATGCTACCAAAATATAAATAGCATATTTGAAGACCTATGTATATTAGTACAGTGAAATATTATTACTGCTCTTGTGCCTTATTCTTAAATTTCCATGCATGAATTTGGATTTTAAATTTATTTTTGTTATGTACTCTTAGTACTTGTGTTTTAGAAACCAGTAGAAACTAGAACTGAAAAAAGCATACAAAGGGAAGTTACCACTAGAATAGCCTCCTCTCTGCTTATAATTTATTCTGAGTTTTGCAAAGGCAGGCTCTGAGCTGGGTGTCCGACTCTCCCATTGCGTCTTGAGGTGGTTCTGATCCCCCTCCCAGAGCTGTTCCCTCCTGCTGTCCCTTGCTGCGGGGTGACAGTGTCACCACCAGCACTCAGGGCTGTTTCTGCCTCTCCTGGGAGCCGACAGGCATCAGTTCTTTCCACGTTACGCCTCGGAAGGAGCCTGCATTTATCATGATTTAAGAGAAGTGAGTCAGGTTCGTGGCAGCGTTAATACAGTTTTTTCTTTCTCCACCTGTTGTCACGTAGAAAGCGAGCTGATTCTTTCTAGCGATAGCTTGTGCCCCCCAGTGAGGGTCACTTCTTGTCAGGTAATTCTTTTCCCAGTGGATTGCATGGAGTTGTCAAACTCTACACGGGGAGTTGTATATTTGTGTAACACCTACATGTGCACAGCAGGGTGTCAACTGTCAACCTTCCTACTGAGATGTTGGTGCTCAGTTCTCTGGACCTAATGGGATTTTTTTGGGTTGTAGTTTTTGGTTTGGCTTTTTTTTTTTTTTCAATGAACACTAAAATTAGGTAATTTACAAAGGCTGAGGGTGTGTGTGGGGACTATTCCACAGCAAAACTGCTCTTTCAGTGCATTTTTGAGGCAACTTGTAGCGAAGAGTTTGCCTTTATTGGTAAGAGTTGGACACTGTATAATTTCACTCCTAATAAGACTTTAACATCACTGGATCTGTTACTCTGATTTTCAGCTACATTTGGGTGCAAGGTGTAAATATAGGTGTAACTTAGAAATGATTTGAGTATTTGAACGTGCAGTGCTTTTCTCGTTGCTCACATAAATCCTTCGTACGAACTTGGCAATATTTAATGACGTCAGTGTGCTTTTCATGCAGGAATCACAAACAGGTAACAAACCCTCACAGCTTTAGTCAATGCATTCACTCAAAGGACAGCTAATTATTTCTCCTCTGCATTATGTTTGCTGTTACGGTGAAGTTTAATTTCTGCTTTTTCGACATCTGATTTGTGCAGTGTGTACCAACCAAATTTAGGTTACGGAGAAAATCCTGGGTTTCTCAGGAGAGGGGAGGTTACTGTGTAGAAGCTGCTGTGCTGGTTTTAAATTGGAACGTGTTGTGTCAAATCATCCTCAACGATTCTCAATCATGGTTCCCTGATCCTTCCTGTGGGTAAAATAATGAATTAAAGCCCTATCGTATTGCTACAGCAGCAATTTTGGTCTGTATTTTACCCACAGAAGAGAGCTTTACATTGTTCAGCGTGGTTGCAGGCTATTGTATGATTTGCACAATAAATTTCAGTTTGTAAGCCTGAGTACAGGTATATTTATGCCTTTTATAGTTATTGTGAGCAGATGTCTTGCGGTTGCATCGAGTGGGGAAAAAAATCTGGCTCTGCTGTTTGAGTTGTGAAAATATCTAATTTTCTCTGACTTAATCTTTTTTTGCTTGGTTGCTTTTGTCTTAAATTCATATTTAGAGCACATATAATGGCTTACCTCATGGGTAACAAAAAGGAACTGTGATTATTTCTTCTGCGCATTAGATTTTGAGACGTACCTTAGGCAGTTTGTCGCTTTATGCCACACTTTGACAACAGAGCATTTCACTGGCATAAAAGAGGCTACTTTTAATAAGCCCTAAATCATTGAGCTGTACCAATTGCTGGAGTTTGGTTTACACTCCCAGCCTGTAAATCCCTTTGTGAGACGTTGGAATACGATGTGTTCTGCCCTCCAACCTTTTGTTCAAATGCCTGTAGTAGCGTATCTTACCACCGTCTGCGCCAGGTGCTCCATCAGCCGCCATTCCAAATTGCAACCATCACGTAGCGGTGGGAAAGGCAATCCGTACCACAGGAGGGCTTTAAGTATCAAAGGGGCTTCTTCAGGAGCACTTCCTCAGATGGATTTGTGCTGTTTGTAAGGGATTAGAATCATTTGCTGTCTCTTTATTGAAAAAATTGTGTTGTGAATTAGGTATCATCTCGGTTTCACTAAGGCAGCAAAAGAGGGAACTTTGGATACTGAATATTTGTGCAGAAATACTTATCCTTATGGAAGTTCAAAAAACAATTAGAGGTTGCTGGCCCCATTTAGTCAGTTAAGGACCAACCAGTGACTCATTGCTAAATCTCGTGACTGATTCTCTGTTCCTTGACTTTGTTCTGAGGTGACTCCACTGGAGCCAGAGATGGACAGTGGGGCCAGGGTAAAGGAGTGCAGGGATGGAACACCTTTAACATGACTGTGGTGAAGTAAACATTGCTGTATTAGTCAATTATATTTTAACAAATGCTAAATGCTCTGCTCTGCAGGAGACACTACAGACAGCGGTGACAATGACATTTGAATGTGTTGCAACACTGATAATTTTTAATTTAACAAAACCATTGGACCTTTAGGGTGGAAATCAGTGGGACTTCAGGGAGATGGGCAGTGTTCCTCTCTTTCCCCCTTGACCCACGGGGCTGGTTCTTCCTTCTACCCCACAGTGAAGGTGACAGTGCCCGACAGCCCTGCTCCTTGTCTGTGATCTTGGACTCTCTGGAGTCCTTTAACCAAGGAGGGAAAGCTGTTCTTGCCAATCAGGTAGACAGTGATCTAGTACAAAAAGGAATTTGTCTTTTAAAAGAAATAGTAATTTTTTGTTATTCTTCAGGACATAAGCAAACTCAGGAGAAGCAGCGGTCAGTGAGCTATGATGTCATACTGTGAAATCAGAGGAGCAGCAGCGCTTGCTCAGGAGTGTGTGTGTGGGCAGAGAGGAGCAGGACAAATTCCTCAGGGGTTGGACTGGACCTTTTTCCCTTCCCCCTGCGTAGCACACGCTATTTCCCCTCTGTGACAGTACGGTCAGAGTACTTGATGTGGCAGGAGTTTCAGCTGGAACGTTCTGGATCCTTTCATCCGCATCTGAAGCCACTGATTTTCATGTTGCATCTTAACAACGGTCTGTGGTGGTGTTTAAACTACTTTGCAATACCAAGTGCTTCTCTTTCAGCTATTTCCTTAGGACTCTGCTCAAAAAGCAAACAGACGTTTGCCTTTCACTGATGTAACACAACCCCCGCTGTTATCATAATTCTCCGTGATTCAGGCTTTTCCCTTCCTTTTGCTTTTTGCACAAGATGACGGTTGTTTTCAAATATCTACTCTCTTCTCTGGGCAGCACCCACCTCCCTTTCTGGCAAGCTCGGGCCTTGGGCACGTGCTCAGAGAGCGAGCAGTCTCTGGAAACCCAGCCTGGCCCGGGAGCTGGCGTTCTCATCCCTGACGGCACACCGCTCCGTCTCGAAAAGGACAGCGAGACCTTGACCTTGCCAGGCGGCCGAGGGGACCGCTGCGCTTTCACTGCTATTGAAACTGCACTGAATTACCCCAAAACCCCAGTGCATTCTGCGGGCAGGTTACTTCAGAATACAGAGATGAACCGCGCCAGAGCGGGCCTTGCTGTCTCGCACCGCTCCCCTCTCACGTTCTTGGCGTTCTGAGCCCTGTTTTCTGCTGCTCCTGCTGCCCCTCGTTCCACCTGGGTTTCTCAGAGCCGTGCAGCAGGTGACGTTTTCAGCAGAAATGTAAATTCTGTGCTGTTCCTGCTATAACCACACAGAGCAGCAGGTCTGCCTTTGGGAGAAAAGTGCAGATCCGGTGGGTTGTGTCCATAGCATGAAGGTCCAGCAGTTGCTAGGGCTTTGGCCGTGTCGCATTCCTTGGCAGGACACCTCCAACGCGCTTCCCCTCCCTCCCCCAAAACGGGGCTCCTGACCCTTCCCGTGGGAGGAGCTGGGGAGGTGCAGGGAGCCGCACACTGCAGCCCCCACTTTTAACCTGTTTTTCCTCAGCTGCAGCTGGTGGCCATCCCAGAGTGATATACCATCACAGAGTGGTTATGGGGTTGGAAGGGACCTGTGGAGATCATCTAGTCCAGCCCCTCTGCCAAAGCAGGTCCTCCTAGAGCAGGCTGCACAGGAATGTCTTTTGAATGTCTCCACTGATGGAGACTCCACCACCTCTCTGGACAACCTGTTCCAGTGCTCTGACACCCTCAAAGTAAAGAAGCTCCTCCTCATCTTTAAATGGGACTTCTTCAAGTTTGTGCCTGTTACCTCTTCTCCTGTCACTGGGCACCACTGAAAAAAGACTGGCCCCTTCCTCTTGATGCCCACCCTTTTAAGTATTTATGGGCACTTATAAGATCCCCCTCAGTCTTCTCCAGACTAAAAAGACCCAAGTCCCTCAGCCTTTCCTTGTAAGAGAGATGCTCTGGGCCCCTAACCATCTTTGTAGCCTCTGCTGTACCCTCTCCTGTCCTTGAACTGGGGAGCTCAGAACTGGACACAGTGCTGCAGATGGGCCCTCGCCAGCTTGTCAGCCCCCAACCTGTACTGGTGCAGGGGGACTCACTCGGGCACCTTGGAAATCCCAGCTTGGTGTGTCCTCACGGGCCCTTTCTAAAACACAGTCCTTACGATGTGGTTTCCAGCAAACTCCGTGAAGCCACAGGGGACCTTCCTCAGCTGCCTTATGGCTGCACAGATTTTGTGTCATTGAAGCCTGCCATCATATCATCCCAAATGATCCGACAGTCAAGTACAGCTAAAAAGTGAAAGCTTATTTTCCTCTGGAAAGTCTTCTGTTTCTGCTTGGATTTTGAAAATTGTAGTGCTAAAAGCGTATTTAGCTGTTTCATTGGTGACTCATGAGTTTTGCATGGGAGAGGTCACTGGAATAACAGCGTGTCTGTCAGTATCAAGTAGTAGATGTCAAAATATTTCCTTTCGTAGCAAAATCTAAAAGCT
>JAOQGH010000032.1:53217118-53229325 GCA_025769975.1 Gallinago jamesoni
ACTGGAATAACAGCGTGTCTGTCAGTATCAAGTAGTAGATGTCAAAATATTTCCTTTCGTAGCAAAATCTAAAAGCTTTTCGCTTCATTCCGTGGGCAGCACAGGAATAATGGGAATGCCAGCACAAGGACAGCGGGAAGAGCATCACACACTTTCACAAGCGTGAAAGCTTTCCCCACTCAAATTTCTAAAATAATACAAAAGGACAGATTTCATCCCCCTCTATTTTTCCTCACTGCAAAGTCACTTGAGCAAAATCTTCAAGATATTTTGGGGTTTGTTTCATTAATGGGAGGAGAACGACAAGCATTGCAGTGACTGGCTACAAACAGGCAGATTTATATTGTTCATTTTGGCCAGCATTAATAATTTTTAAGGTCTTTTTAGCTGAGACGTGTTGTAAATAGATTGCAAGGAAGGGTGGAAGTTGGTTGGTCAGGGGCGGGGGGTGAAGAAAGTTCCCCAAGTCCGAGCAGGTGAACTCATGTGTGCCATTTCCTTCTTCCAGTTTGAACAGGAGAACCAGAGACTTGTTGGTGAAATGAATAACCTCTTCGATGAAGTCAGGTACGGTTTTCTGTTATTTGATGGATCACTGCGTGGGGCAGAGCCTGGAGAACACCCACTGCTGGGGAATTTGCTGTGGGACACTCGGCTGTGGGAGCTGTAGCGCCTACCCAAGTGGCCAACCCCAGCTGGAGATGGTCCTTGGCTTATCAGCACTGAGCAAGGGGAATTCCACACTTCGTAGGCGGGTGTTAAAAGGATATGTCAAAATTAACTACTTGGGACCCACCATGGACTCCATTCCGTTAGATGAAAGAAGGAAGGTGGGTGAAGCTCTCCAGGGAAGGCTCCCATCTGCCAGTTCCCGGTGGTGCCTTTCCCAGTGCTTCACTGAGGGCTGGTCTATGTCCAACATGGATTGGCACGGCACTAGTCACAGGCTGCAGAACCCATGGCTACCAAACAGCCCTGCCCTCTGAATAGCCCGCTACTGGCCTGGAGGGTCTGAATCTGCAGGAGCAGGGAATGTTTGCACTAGTTTCTAATGGAGGATTTCTGTTCTTTGCCAAGACAAATCGAAGGAAAAGTGGTGGAGATCTCCAGATTGCAAGAGATATTCACTGAGAAAGTCCTGCAGCAGGTCAGTATCATTTCATGCTACAGCAGCAAATATAGCTTGGGGGTTTTCTTGGGGCTATTTTGGTCTTGGATGCAAGATGTAAACATAAGATTAGTGAATCTTTAACGCAGATGTGAAAGATTTCTGTTTGTTTTTCAAATGCAAAATCAAGGCATTTACTGTTATTTATCAGTATGTACTGGGAATGGAACACGCAACAGATGTGTTAGAGTGGTCCCTCTGCCTCAGAATTAGTGTCCTGTTGAATGTTATTTGACAGCATCTTTTCTTAAAGGGGGGCACCCCTTCCAAAAGAGCTGGCAAAAATTTGGACAGGTTAGATTTGAATCTAGATAAATGGGAGACTTCCCTGTTGCTCTTGGTGGTCTCCATTCAGGCTCATAAAATCACAGGTAGAGAAATTACAACTTGATTGCTTCTACGCCTTTTGCATCATTGAAACCAAAATGTTAATAACATTTTATTTTTGCGTTCTGTTTGTTCCCCAAGTCCTTACAAGTGTGTGTTCCCTGAAGTTCATTGCTGTTTCTCAATTTTATTTTTTTGAACAGGAAACTGACATTGACAATATCCATCAACTAGTTGTGGGTGCAACAGAGAATATCAAAGAAGGGAACGAAGACATAAGAGAGGTAAGTGTGTGTGCTGGGGTGTAGGACGTCACGTTGGAGAAACTGTACAGGTTGGCTGAGGTTCTTGGCGTTGCTTCTCTCGCTCACCATGACTTGAACAGCTGTAGAGCTCTGCAGAAACCTATTTGGCCTCATGTGTATTTTAAACAGGAAGGTCACCTGGCGTGCATTAAAGCACCTGTGGTGTGTTTAAAAAAAACCACAAAAGAGGGAGAAATTGCAGACCAAGAATAAAAGGCAGTGCTGAAATCCTTGAAACTGGAGTTAAAAAGCTCAGCGTTAGCAAAAAAGCCTCTGCCATGCTGAAAGCATCTCATGTGCTCCTAGTAAATAAGTCTATCCCATTGTCTTCCTGATTAGAATGAAATGATGTTTCCTTTCAGGAACTGAGATTGCAGTAAAACCAGAGTTCCTGAATTAGAACAAAAAGGCTCAGTTCCCTTTTTTCCCTGCCTCCTGAAAGCACACAGAATGTGTAACTCAATACGAGCTGTATCTGCTGCTCAGCTCTCCTGAGAAGAGCATCAAACATACATGAACAAGTGTAACTGAGGGACTGAAAAATTTCTGATATGCAACTTATTTCCACACTTCTTCAAGCAGATCAGAATATCCAGAGTATTCTTTTTGGTAGCTGTCCCATAGGCACAGGGGGAGAGGCACACAGGGAGAAGATGTTTGGCTTTTTAAAGACTTAAGTCTAGCACACAGATTTAAATCATACGCCTTTAAATCATGATTCTTAAGCACTTCAGCCAGGATGCTTGGAGGGTACGGAGATGTCAGCTGATCACCCCCGTGTTCACGGTTAGAGATCAGTATTCAACAACGGGGCACGGGCTGAAGTCATTTTTGCTTCCTTTTTTTACATTTGTAAGTGGAATTGTTTCCTAAACCATGCTGAGAAACAGTAGAGAAAGGTGATAAATACAAAACTTCATCACTCACCTTAATGTTGGTACCACATTAAAAAAAAATAATAATCTATCCCATGTGTGTATCTGAAAAATGAGAGAGAAAACCAGGTCCCCTGCCATACACTGGTCTCAATTTGTGAAGGAAAATCCAAGAAAAATATTTGCTGTATTGACTCCTTGCTCCAAGACTGAAATATGTGACTGAGCGCGCTAAACTGACCTCCAGCTGTCAGGTTTTGGTTGGTTATTTTTTAGTCAGAAGATGTTTATTAGAATGAAGGCCCAATTATTTCTAATCAGAGAATTTTACTTTTGGAACTTCAAACTAACCTTTGAGCATGTATGTTCTGACATTTCTTAATGTTTTGAGTATATTTCCATTATGTGGGATCTTGAGGTTGGTTTTTTTTTTTTTTGAAATGAACAATTTTAAGTTTTTTTGAGAGAAATTTTAGTGTTATCAGCCTTAAGAGGTACAGCCAACCTGACTCTTACTCAGCTTAATTAATGGCAAGTTTTGTTCTTTCTCCTGGGGGAGGGAAGAGTGAAGCTGCTCAGTCATCCTGCGTTGTCATTGTTGGAATGTCTATGTTCGCTGCTGATGGTAACAGAGATAATCTTTTCCTCACAGGCCATCAAAAACAACGCTGGGTTTAGAGTCTGGATCCTATTCTTCCTTGTCATGTGTTCATTCTCCTTGCTTTTTCTGGACTGGTATGATAATTAATTAAAAGTCTAATCTTGTCTACATATTTGGTTTGTAGATCTTTGGACATTTTTTTTCTACAGAGCAGGGTTCGTGGCAACCTGTGTATTGTACCGCTATGATGGAAGTATTTTCCAATGAATACACGTGTGTATATAGCCCTGAGTGCAGAGGGGGCCACAGCATTCATTTTAAATCCTTTTATCGACCATAAAACCCCACTTACTTAATCCTGCAAATCCCCAACCCGATAGTGGTTTTATCCTAGTCCCCCACACGACCGCCAGGTTTCCAGTCCAGCTCCCAGGGACCTGTCCCCACATCAAGAGGAAACTGTTACTGGGCAAAAGCATCGGCGCCATCTCGGGCTCTTCACGTAATGGCAGCGCCTCAGTGCAGAGCGAGGGCTTCACACCTCTGTGACCTCCTCGTCCTTGGAAACTGCTGGAGTCCGAGATCAGGTTGGTTTAATGATAATGATAAAAAGTCAACTCAAAAGCTTCCCTTCTAGGTGAAAGGGAGAATACAACACAAACACGTTGTGCAGTGAAACTTGTTCTGAGATGTCAGAACAAAGCCAAAGCCAAAAGGTAAGACAGTATTAAAGCCAAAATATTCAAAGTACTAAAACTGGGAGCAAAAAAAAGTCTCAAAACCAACTGCAGCTAAGAATCAATAAAACTCCCTCCTGTTAAATCAGAGGAAAAGATGGTTTTGACTTCAAGAATCATAAGCAATGTGTTTCTCCTAGATGGTGAAGCTTTGTGGGTTTTAATGTTTGTTGCTATGAGAGAGAGAAATAAGTTGTTCCTCGTCAGTATTTACTTGTGCATTAAAGCTTTTATTGTCCTAAATTGAAGGGGAGATGTATCATGAATCATTTCTGTGTAGGACAATCTTGGGGAACAGATCTTTCCATCTTGTAAAATCTGAATGTCCTCTGGAAATATGTTGATATGAATTGTCTGGTTTGTTACCTCTCTTCTGAAATGTGTATTTCTATACATTATAAGCAACAAGCAGCAACATCCTTGCTCTGTACTCTGCACGGAGTGAAAATGTCAAAAGTTACGTGGGAATTAATTACATTCAATAAAGCATACGCCTGTTAGAAAATGCAAACATGGTATGTTTTGAATACCTTAATATAAGCTTGAACTTTTTAAATGCAAATTAAAATTTGGCACACAATTTATTGCTTTTTATGCATCCCATATACCAGAATGACTTAATAAAAAGCCTTTTACCAGATATTACCAAGTAAAGCACATTTTGGATCAAACCTGCTTATTTTTACTGTATTATTGATGAAGCAATTCTACCAGAATAAAAATAAAGGTAGAGCTGACCATTTTTGTTTGTTCTACTATAGATCTTGATGTTTTCCCTTCATTTTTGTAGAATCTCCACTAAAAAAAAAATGGAACTTTTGACATGTCCACTACGCCTTGTCCCATACAAGTTACATGAAGAAAAAAGGTGACTTGCTTGCCCAGATGCTTCACACACTTATTTCGTCTAACTGTTAAATTAATAAGATGTCTTTTTTGTAATATATAAGATTTATAATAAAAATGAAAACATGGTTTCACACAAAGAAGAGATAAGTTTGTAATTACAATGGAACTTTAACGTGCATCCACAATACTATGTTCCTCTACATCTTTTCCCCTCCCGAGCCACACATAAACAATTCTACTCTTCACTCAGTTTCACACAGAGCTTTAAAACAGCCAGTTGTGGTATCTAATACGCTATTGTTTCACTTGTGATGCTCTGTGTTTTAAAAAGTATCAAACTGCAAACCATACAGAAATGGAAAATTCTTTCATAAAAAAGGGAAAATGTCATGTAATAAAAGAGAAAATTTAGACACATTACTCCCTCAGCTGTATCCAACAAATTATATCGTGGACTACATCTACTGTGCACACAGGCTTTCTGCCTCTTACAGATCATCAAAAGATGCCGTTTCTCATTAGAACATCCTGACCTGTATATTTTTTTACACTATCCTCAGCATCCATCACTAAAACTGTCTGTGTTTTTTTCCATAACGTCTACCTAGTTTGTGTTTCAGTGCACATCCTTACCAAGATGCTAAAGCCACAGTGGAAATGCAGTTAAATCCTGTTGACAGCACTAATAAAACATTGAGCATGCCTTGTTGCAGAGAACTTCATTAGCACTTACAAATCAACAACAGTAAAGAAAATGTAAGAAAAAAATGCTACCCGACAGTTTCTGTCTCCATACAAGTCATTACGTTACGCCCTTGACATCAATGCCCACTATCACTCTTGCCTGAGCCAAAACTAAATATTAAGTAGAGCTTTCAGCTAAACAAGAGATCACTCTAGTTATGGCTGGGGTGTTTCAGTTTGCAAAATGACAGAGAATAAAAAAATTATTTAATAAATAAAGTATCAGTTCAGACAACAGAACACGTGATTTCTCTAAGGTCCAAGCCCTGAAAATCCAGTGAAGAAATCTGTATCCAATAAACTGCAAGAACATATCTAATATCGGATTTTTTTTTTTAACATTGAAAATGGTGTCAAAGCTCTAAAGCAATGCTGATATGCACCTTATTTTATGCCCATGAATGTTCTGCAGCAAGTTTTTGTTGGTTTTTTTTTTTTTTTTGCAAAGCAGTATCAGCAAACAGAAGCAATTGCACCATAAACATGAGTAACCTCTAAATTATCCATAATTATATTTAACGAAAAGTTCCTTAAAGTCCCTTAGTTACCTTCAAATGACATAGCGTTAGTAATTAGCTCATCGTACTAAGCCGATTTCTCAGCGGCTTCAGTCTCCTGCTCAGATAGTTTCTCTTCTGACAGTACCGTCATCCAGGGGGACACTGAGCGCGTGATGGTTTGCTTGGCCAGGTTGTAGTGGTTTATGACTGTGTAAAACTTCCCTCGAGCGCTGGAGTCTTGTTCCGAGTAGTAGTTTTCCAACCCGGCTGGAATGCACTGATTATTCTGAAAAGAAAAATCCATTTTAGATTACGGATTCAGCCAGGGTTTTTGTTTTTTTTTTTTTCCTTTTCCTTTCCTTTTAGTTGGAGCCAACATTTGCTTTCCCTGAGTCAAGATGCAACGCACAGCAATTAGCTACAGTGTTGTCCTACTGTGTTCAAAATGTTCTTCCCCACCATCCTTCCGCTTCCCCCGCATTTGCCAGGAAGACCTATCTGTGTTTATACGCCAGAATAATTAACGTAAAGAAACATGCTTGCCTAAAATTACTTTTAAAAGTACTCAATCTCTAGTTCCAGCCATATTTGGCTGTTCTTCTCCTCCCCACCTAGTGCCAGCTGTTTGGGCTACCATTACAGACGTCTGCGTCCTACCCTGAGGTTGGCTCCAGGCGCTTTAATGTGATGTTTTGGGTCTGAGGGACAGAAACGAATACAGATATATTGGTGCCAAGGTACAAACAGTTTTATCGCCCAGTAAGTAAGACTTACAGGGAAAACACTGTGGGTGGCCAAGCTTGTGTAGAAGTGCGTGTACACACACACACACACACACGAAATACTTCACTCTTGATTGTCAGAAAGATGCAGCCAACAGCAAGCTTTTAAAAAGCTATCTTTAGCTCTGGGACTACATTATTTAATTTCCCAGCAGCGTAAGAGCACTACACAGAAACTGCTCGATGCTCAGAGCTTCGGAAACTGAAATACCTGTTTTTAGAGAGTTAAATAGTAAGTAGGATCCAAACTTTGCTCTCAGCTTAAAAAACCCAAAGTGAATGAGCATCAGTCAGCGGGTACCAGCCAGCAGCCACCCCAGTGATGGTGCAGGAAAAGCATCACCCAGCTACGAAGCAGCGAGTTGCGCTGGAGGAAGAAAGGAGTGAGATGTTTCCTCTGAGCCCTGGGTTTTGCTCCAGGAGGCGACGGGTCTCCCCACAGGTCCCCTGCCGTATCTGCCAGTCCTGCCTGGTACCTCAGAGCACTGGGGGACTCATTGGGGCAACTCAATTGATCCTCTACACTGTAAGCTATGAGTAGCTGCAGCTTGAGAAAAAAAGAAGTTTCATCATTTCTACTCTGACCGCTTTAAAAAAAATAATAAAGCCCACTCGGTCTTCCCACTTCCAGCACTGGAAGACTGAAACTCATAATACTGCAGCCCAGTGACTTGGAACTGCCACTGCTCTCACAGAACCTGGCAAACCAAACTTAATAGTGGGAATCTCTGAGCACAAGAACACATGCAGGAATGCCATGGATTTTAGGACCAGATGTTTTATCTCAGACATGTCCATGTTTACTTTTGGGCTGACAGGGAGAGGGAAAGGGAGAGGAGGCATAAATAAGCACCAGTAGCAATGGGTTTAAATCATAAAGGACAAAATGATTGGGGGAAAGATCCCAGACAGTCTTGGCTTAATACGATTTTGCATCCTAGAAACGTTAAGAGTGAAAAAAAGGATCAAAAGGTATAAAAGGAAAAAGTAAGAGGACAGACCCACAGGAAGCCTTACAACCCCGTGGGTGCCGATGAACACAATCTTGTGGCAAATCTGAGTGCGGAAAGAAGACTCGCTGTCACAAGATGAACATCTCTCCCAGGGAGTCACCACCACAGCGGCTGGGACCTGCTGGTGTGACAAGCCTGGAGGTGTGACAGACTCACAACAGCGCTCGGAGTTGCCACATCCACCCAGGTCCCATTTATCTGTTATCTTTTGTCAACTGAACAGCCAGGGCAAAGCCTCCCTCCCAGTTCTGTTTGGAGCAGCACCACAAAGCAGAGGGGATTTCACCCTGGCCAAGCAGACGCTTGTGCCTGTTCAGCGCTGTTAAAGGCAATGGAGGCTTCTCCATGGTCCCCATCTTATACATCAGCTACAAAAAATAGATTTAAAAAAAAAAACAACTAATCTAGGACAACTGTGGAATAGAGCTATCTGATATGCATGTTCACCTACATCAACTGTGCCATCTTCTGGAAGTGTTATCTGTGCTTTATCTGGGGTAATTGACGCTACTTCCGATGTGCTAAAATGACTAAGAAGTACGTAGACACAGACATCTTTGCAGTGATTATTTCACCCAGTCATGGGATGTAGTCAAAATTCTAAATATTTAAAATGAGGGAAGGAACACAATCCATCGATCTAATGAAATCTGCCAAGGAAATTCAAGCAAATATAATTATTAGTGCTGAAGACAAGCCAAGATTACTGCCAGTCTAACCAAATGCCACAGAATCTTTTGTTGCTTTTAGAAGCAATTTGCTTTGTAACAAGCAAAATGACTCAGTAATGTTATTTTTTTGTAGTCACAAACATGCACAACATCTGACAGAAGAGCCTAAAGAATCACACACCAGAGTTTCCATCCTTGACTGCATTTTTCCTCCCGGGACTTCACGCTTCTAGAGAAGATGGAAAAAACCTCCCCTTTTACTCTGCTCCTTGTCTCCTGCCCAAGGACAGCCCCTTTGCTCAGCTCCGGGTCAGGGCAAGCTGTGCAGCACTCGGGAGCAACTGGTGATGGGAACTGGTGCCCATTCTCATCCTGCTGCCCACCCGAGACCTTCAGCTCACGCAGAACATCTCTCTCCACACTTTTTGTTTGTTTCCGTGGTTCCCAGGTGAGAGGAGTAATAAGGAAGACCATGAGGAGAAATGGGGATGCTCCAGAGTGAGTTGCCTCTCTGTGGTTTCTTTCACAACCCTTCCATTTCAGAAATCAGTTATGGGTTAAGGCCTTTGATGCCAGAGAAAATCCTGGTTGCCGGTCTGTGTCTGGCTGTATGAAGATGACTCCTTTTGTTCCCTGGACACAGAAACCCCAGAGGTATCCACTTATAAATTTTATATCTTCTGTCACTTTCACTTTGCTGGGTCAGGAATTCCAAACTTAATAGCTGATGACATTATCTTTACTGCATTGGAATTCCTTTGTTGCAGTGTCCATGAGTCTGATGGAACGCTGGTAACGTGGCAAGGAAAGCTGAAGGGTACCAGTATGGAGCACATTGAAGCCCTGGAGAAATTCCTCTAGGACGTAAGTGCACTCGGGTCTTTGAGGAAAATTCTGGTGAGTCTCATCAACACCCAGCGCAGAGCGCGTCAGAGGAGTGACCTACACAACAGCAGTGTTAGGGCCATGTCAGAAAGCTTGAGCAAGCACAAAGCTGAGGCTGGAGCAGTTTAAGATTGCTATAAAAAGGAACATAAGCACCTTTTTAAGCACACCTTCAAGCCCTGGGCGTGTAGGACAGAAGAAAGATTGAAAACACTGAAACTTTTGGAACCACTCCATGCATGAGAGCATCAGAGCAGAGAAGAGCGGGTCTGAGTCACGGCTGCAGTGGCTCAGCCTTTGTGCAGAGATCCTGAGGTACCAGGCGTCCTAAGGCTGGGGACACCTTTGCCCTTAACCAGGAAATCACATCAGCATCCAACACCTGGGGACATCCAGGCCAGAGAATGTTGTTGAGTCCACCTGAAGCACAAAGCCAGTCCAGAGAGACATTGGTCACAAGGTGGCAGAACTTCTTCATCTCTCTTAGGACATCAGTGCCAAGCCGTGCCACGATGTATTATGGACTCTCCCCAAAAAGGATGCAAAGGCAGCAAATACAAATTCACGTCAACACCGGTAGTTTCAGGCCATGTGTGATTTGTTAACACGTTTATCCTGTAAAACTCTGAAGAGTTACATGACCTGTGTCTCCTGGCATTATGCCACCAAGCAGGTAGGAAACAGCCTCCACAAGCCCCAGCACTGGGAGAGGAACCCCATGGTTGTGCTGCACCTTAAAAACAAAGCATGAGCTGTGGGTGTTGTGCCTAACTTCTCCCTCAGAAGAGACACCCAACCAGGCTCTGTTCACAGCGCAACTGAAATACAGCTAAGAAACTGCTCTCTCCTTAAATGTTTGTGACACTAAGAAGAAGAGACAAAAGAGGCCAGAAGGCTGCGACGCCAGGGAAGGGACAACACAGTGTGAAAGGAAGCAGCAGCAGCAGACTGTTACTAGACTTATGACAGGAGCATGTAACCGGCCGTTCTTGTCAAGTCAGGATCACATCAAGACGGGCTTGGTACGAACATACAGTCCTTATTTCAAACTGCTCAAAGCCAAGAAAAAGCTTCAGAAAAAAAGGCCCGTGAGACACAAGCACGAAGGGGTTTCAGTGCTTGTCTGAGACAACATCAAAACCCAACAGCAGAACCAAAAGCTGGATCTCCTGAGTTACAGCCAAATATTTTAACATCTTTTGCCCTCGAACCAAGGGAAAGCAGTGACCTAAAACTGAACGCTTGGAGCCCTGTTAATCCAGCTGGGCATCACTGACTCTAACTGTGGACTAGACTCGTGGAAGATATTCATGTGCCTGAAGAGACAGAATCCAAAGCCCCAAAAAGGATCATCAAGGAGTGCTGAGGCAGCCGTTCCTTCTTAAATCCCTCTGAAGATTCGTGACTAAATAGTCTTAAAAAATTAGAGGGAAGAATGCCATTATCATTGCTACTTTTCTTGTCTAATTACAGCCAAGTAATTACCCCGCTAAATTTACAACTGCGAAATCAATGTTACCTCTCTGACTTTCAGCCCAGGTTGGAGCTGAGGAGCCAGCACTGCCATCTCGCACGAACAAAGAGAGCCCCAGCCTCCCTTCGGTTAGAACCAGTATTTTCTCCACTAAATGTGTTTTCCCTTTTTTGGCATCACTTTTTGGCCTGTGGCAGTAGGGCTCACAGGTCACTGTTCTAGAACAAGAAGTTCTTTCTCCAAAAATAACCCTAAGGTAACTCTGCTGCTCTTAATGAGAACATCACTCTACTGTTTCTTTGACACATATTCCTGAGTAATTTTTTTTTTTTTCTCCAGGTTTTATCATTCTTTTCTTCCCTAAGACATATGAATTTGGAGGGACATGCAACATTAAACCATATGACCCAATAAATGAGGGCTTTGTCCAGACAACTGCAGATGAAGTCAGTTTGAAGGACACTGATGTTGGGACTTCTGGCTGTATTTTCAATGTTTAAAAGCATTAGCAAAGTAACAACATTATGAAATTGTGCAACAGTACAACCTCAATTATAAATCAAGCAGAAATATAGCAGGAAGCACACTAACCTATGAAAACAAACACAATTTTCTATGCAATACAGCATGACTTAATCAAGGTTACGCAGAAAACAACACAGAGAATATTACATACTCTCCTATTTTTCTAGAACGCGTACGCGATTTACCTTGAAAACGAATCCTTCTGGACAGGTATGATCATACTTGTAAACCTTGTAGACTACCAGAAATACAACACACGTTAGGAATGCAAGGGCAAAAAGGACCAGCACAGTTACCTGTGAGGAAAGACAAAACACGCTCACGTTAGTAATGCCCTGTGTGTTACACGGCTGGTTGTTACTGCAGGTGGCAGAAGCCAGCTATGAATGCACTTCACAGTAAATACAAGCAAAGAATAAAATCAGCTACTTGATTAATTACAGGGAAGCAGCAAGTAAGTGCTTCCACCTCCCCTTCTTGGAGAAGAAAGCAGATGGCCTGGTCAGTGGCCCGCTGCCCCTGTCCTGCAAGGCTTTTTCGACTGCATTTCTGTTCAGAGCAGACGTGAGAAGCGAAGGAGGCATCGAGGCAGCTCGGGTCTGTGGCTTTCCCGGTGTTTGGATGATGTAAGTCTGGTTGATATCAGCTGATAAGCGTGTTTGTTTACCCTGTGCCTGTCCAAGAATGGAGTTGGGTGACAGTAAGCTAGCACAGGTGTCATCCAGATAACACAGAGGTGACTGAAGCAGGG